>OW203734.1:5550011-5584770 GCA_934045075.1 Yponomeuta sedellus
GTAAACAACACCCGTTAGTAGATCCGGACTAAAAGTCTACAATGTGTTGTGCTTACGAATGTTTTAGTTCAAAAACATCGTCATTAAACAAGAATATTTGAAGTGTCCACATACCTTAGTCTTGTAATTGCCAAACCGTGGTGGGAGAGCGTGGTGATTAAGCCTATTCTCTCTTTCTGAGCGACCGTCTGTGTATAGAGTACCTACATTATTATTATAACTACTTTCTGAACTAACATTTCATACACTCAATCACATGACAGCAACAAGAACCTAAAACAATGGCAACGGACCAAAACAAACACTTAGGCATCCAATAAACAAATTAAATATTAATTCCATCACGTCCTATGAAAACTTGACCCATGTTACGTCAGTTCACTTTGACCAGGGTTAGTGAGCCTCCGCGTCTTCCATCTCAGCAATAAAAAAGCTTATACTGGCAGGTCCCCGAAGGCTGGTCGAATTACAAATGTGCGATCGGTCTAGCTAAACAATTTGTTATAACATATTTTAAACTTTCGCGACTTGTACACATAGAATATCTTTGGATTTGTACACTAATTGTTTAGTTAGAATATTTTCGGGGCTTAGTCGCGTAGTAATTTATTGCTATTTTACCTCGACGTTTCGACGACGTTACAGTCATCGTGGTCACGAGAAGACTGATAAATTACTACGCGATTAAGCCCCTAAAATATTCTAACTTCAGTTACAGTGTTTTAACACTGCCTATCTTTACTGCCTCCATCCTTTACTAGCACCTTTAGTACCTCCGTGTAAGGACAATGAGACATGTTCAGTTTCGATATCCACCACTGGAGGACAAAGCAACTAAGTTGTTCCCAATGTCCACCAGTTTTGGTCGACAGGAGGATTTTTGTTGGGTTGGCCCCCACTGGTGGACATCGCATCTTTTTTTCTCGATGACTGCGCAAATAGTGGGGGATATCGGGAACAAAGGATAGTTTTCGATCTTCTCCAAAATCTCCTCCACAGTCGAAATAAATACAATTAGCAGTTTTTGGGCCCGCGCGAAGCATAATCGCCTACCTTGGCTAAATTGGCCACAGTTGCGCCACAAAGTGCAATGTCTATACAGCGAGCGAGTAGCGCGCGTATGGTAAAGTGGGTAAAGTATGTTTTTTTTTTAAAACCTATAAAATTTAGAGGATAAAAATACCACCCATGCCGGGATTCGAACCGAAATTTCGAACCTCTTTACACTATTCTCTGTATTACGTTTTTAATTAGTTTACTTGTAGTAGCTAAGGTATAAAATAGATTAGAACTCTTTATTGTACTGTAGCGCAGTACTTATTGAAACATTAGATTAGCAACAAAACATTCTTTTTATTATATTTTTTATCACGAATACCTAGCCTAGCTGGGAGTCCTCAACACGACTGACACCTACATAGACAAAACGTAACGATATTCTTCTAAAAAATCAAACTCTGTTTAGACGGCTACGCCAGCCAGCTACTATAAAGAAGTATCGTTACGGTACACACGAGAAAAACAAAACACAGTCATTAAAAGTCTTATATAATCTAAGTTTTGCCGAATAAAAAATGTTATATTCAATAACTTATAAC
The DNA here is from genome assembly GCA_934045075.1 of Yponomeuta sedellus. Classification (NCBI taxonomy): domain Eukaryota; kingdom Metazoa; phylum Arthropoda; class Insecta; order Lepidoptera; family Yponomeutidae; genus Yponomeuta; species Yponomeuta sedellus. Next base: position 5,551,610 of record OW203734.1, read on the forward strand.
AAGAATAATATGAAATGAAAATGTTTTATTCAAAGTAGCGCATATACTGCGGCTTAATGAACGTTACAAGTCAAACTAGGTGTCCATTTCAAAATCTAGATCATTTGAAGAAAAAATAGACAAAAAACTCCAATAATTCTCTTCCGGAGTTCCAGCAATGCTGGAACCTCCGGGAATTTTCCGAGATGATGGGAAAAGGCCTGACGGAATGACGTCAATACCCTGGAAACATGGGAGGCCGTTGGTGTGGGACTCAACCTGCGTCGACACACTAGCACCTTCCCATGTTTCCCAGAGTATAAGGGCCGCTGGCTCAGCGGCCGGGGCGGCGGAAGGCCTCAAACGGCGGAAATATGCAACATTGGGCAACCAATACATATTTTCGCCGTTTGGGGTCGAGACACTGGGCCCGTGGGGCCCCGAGGCGCGTTCACTCTTTAAAGAGCTGTCAACGCGCCTCATCGACGCCACGGGGGACCGGAGGGCTGGCGCATACCTCGGCCAGAGAATAAGTCTGGCCATCCAAAGGGGGAATGTTGCCAGCATTCTGGGCTCCCTGCCGAGGGACACTGACCTGGGGCAAGTGTTTTATTTGTAAATTATAGGTATTTATAGTTATTATTTTAGTTTTACTTTAGATAATTCTCATACAAGACAATCATACATATAACAATATATATTAATCCCATCTTGCCAATAGCCTTGAGCGACGTACGTGGAAGTCATGCACAAGTCGCAAAAGGCAAGCCATCTGATTACCGCCCATAACGAGCGACAATGGCCTATGTGTGCGTTTTTCGGCACGTACTAATACAGAACGAGATGAGGCTGTGTGTGAGCGTCTATGATCGCGGCTGTCTATGGAGTTTACCTAGTCTGTCTCCACCCAGACAGAGATATGTAGCACTTCGTTACCACTGTATTCATGAAACCTTCATTTCACGTACCCGAACCGTCCCATCCTACTTTCTTTCACTTTAACGGCAATGTTACGCACCGACACCCGATAAATACTTTGAACAATGACTTTGACTTTGAATGCGGGATACGGGGGATGCGAAATTCGGCTTAGAATTTGTCGGATGTTAGTTTAGTCAAATTTACAAATACTCTTAAAAATGTTTTGTGTGTCCATTGCAAGCTCACTACGACTGCGCGGATTTTTGTTTATCTACCGCGCTTTGTACGTGTATATAATTGTAAATTGAAGAAACGGACTTAACTGCTATGGCCTCTCACTCTTACATGTCTTATATGTCGTCGCATTGTGTGAGCGGGAGACAAACAGTTACTCAGTCTCTTAATTAAGAGTAATTTTAGAAATTGCCAACTATGAACAGCCTGTCAAGTAGGCCTCTTCTTGGACGGTACGCTCTTGACAGAAAATATACAGATAAATATATCTAAAGATAAACATAACAAGGAGATACATGTTTTATCGATTTAGACAATTTTTATCGCGTTAAAAACCAAACTAGGTGCATCCTGTACTATGATTCCCAACGCCCTTTCAATGCCTTTTCAAGTTTCATTTCAAAGAAAAACAGCAAATCTGGATAAACTGCAGAGCGGTCGTGGTGCTTATGAGTCTTTATTGTGGGCTAACGTTGTATGTCTCACGATACACGCCACTCCTCGAAGCTAGATGCTGTTCTGGTACATTCATGCATGGGCCTGACTACAGTATACTTGGTTAGTCCCTCGTATTTATCTCCTACCGCGTGCTTTGGTGCCTTGTTGTTGTCAAGTCCGCTATTGCGGAAAAAACCCCGGACTCGATCATTTACTAGCGCTTATAGATGTTCTTTAAGAATAGGAATAGGTACTTGTACCGAATAATTTTGTCTCGTGAATTTCCTTATTATAACAAAGTACAATACTAAAGAACATAACATAACTCACGCCTGTATCCCAGAGGAGTAGGCAGAGACTACTCCTCTGGGATACAGGATTCTAGTTTAATAAAGAACAATAATATAAAAAATGTCGTCCACTTCGATGGCCCTGCAATAGGGTGGCCTAGTGCACAGTACGCACAGCAAAAGGTAACAGAACTCATACTGTTAGCTTGATTAAGGTTAAGTTGATGAAGTATAATTAAGTTGGTTAAGATAACCATGTGTTTGTGCATTTGTAACAAGGTGTTACTGTTTTTCTTTTCTTTCTCATATTGATGTTGATCTTTGTCATAATTGGGTTATTTCTTATGTGTGTGCATTTGTGGCATTTTAAATAAATGTTTTCTTTCTTCTTCAGGCCATATTATGTAGTTTTTCATTCAAATGAAACTCTTTGCATCTCTTGAATTATTAGTGCGGATCCCAAAATTCCGATGAGATCGTCTGCGTGACACCCTGTTTTTCTCTTACCCATGGAGTCCCAGAGTTAAGAGGGCTCCAACAATTTGGAGAGAGGTCAACGATGCAATAAAGGTTTCAATTAAAACAACGGCCCGAGACGTTAGAGAAAGAAATTACGAAAATAGGAGAGAAGAACTTGATAATAATATTGCAATTTGGACCCGGGAACGGAAACGGAATTGAAATCCTAATGGGATGGAAAGAGAGGAATTGAGTTTATTAGTCTAGAAGTATGTTGATAGTTCTAGCAACTGATGACTATTACTTTTAACTTGCGAAAAGATACTAAGTGTAGTAATAATATTGGCCTTTTTGCATCTACTTAATGAGATGATTTATACAGCGTCCAGTGGCATCTTCACACATACTAGATGGGTAAAGGGACCACTCCGACGCTGTAGTGCCTGGGACATGGTTTTTATAGATGGTGTAGGCCTGCCCAGCACCTATTCCAACCTGACAGCTTAATCGGCCTAGCCCACAGGAAAGACTAGTCAACACGTGCGGAGCCAACCAAGCCGCGGGTTTCTTCACGATGTTTTCCTTCACCGTTAGCGTGTGGTATTGCGACTACAAATTCGCAAATGTACGTAACTTTGAAATTAAACAAAGTCATTGGTACATGCCCGCACTTAGGATCGAACCTGGGGCTCTCGCTTGCGAGTCCATGGTTCTACCCACTGAGCTACCACCGCTTAGCCGAGCTAAGTGTAGTAAGTAGTATATTATTGCTGTAATATTTGTTTTGAGTGGCTCCGTGTCTGAGGTGTAAAAATGCCTCAGTGCTCGAAATTGCCAATCTGCGGTGGGTACGAGGTAATTAAGCCCATACTCTTTTTTCCGAGCTAAGTGTAGTAAGTAGTATATTATTGCTGTAATATTTGTTTTGAGTGGCTCCGTGTCTGAGGTGTAAAAATGCCTCAGTGCTCGAAATTGCCAATCTGCGGTGGGTACGAGGTAATTAAGCCCATACTCTTTTTTTTTTAAAAATGCCATGTGCCCTGCAGTACGACGTTTAGAGGCTGCATAAAAAATATTTTAATATGTGCCCCTTTCTTTATAGCAGCGGTGGTAGCTCAGTGGGTAGAACCATGGACTCACAAGCGAGAGCCCCAGGTTCGATCCCGAGTGCGGGCATGTACCATGACTTTGTTTAATTTAAAAGTTACGTACATATGCGAATTTGTAGTCGCAACACCACACGCTAACGGTGAAGGAAAACATCGTGAGGAAACCCGCGGCTTGGTTGGCTCCGCACGTATTGACTAGTGTTTCCTGTGGGCTAGGCCGACTAAGCTGTCTGGATGGTATAGGTGCTGGGCAAGCCTACACCATCTATAAAAACCATATCCCAGGCACTACAGCGTCGGAGAGGTCCCTTCACCCATCTAGTGTGAGTGAAGATGCCACTGGACGCTGTATAAATCATCTCATTAGGTAGACGCAAAAAGGCCAATACTACTACTACTTTCTTTATAATACATTTAGGTACTTATAAGTATTTTTATCTATTTCTTGTTTGCACGCCTATCACAGTTTTTGCCTCCTGCGGGTTGACTGGTAGAAAAACCAATTAGAATTACGTCCACCTTTTGTACATTATCGTTTGTGCCATTTTTTTAATGTAGCCTATAAACGTCTTACTACTTTTTTCTTCTGTGCCACTACATGGCGCAGGCCATCTCTCAGAGAGAGAGAGAGGGTTTAACTACTACGCGTGCCCACCGCGGATGCTAAATAACAGTGTGTGTTTTTTCACTGCCTGTTTCCCATCACAAATCGACATCTCAAATCGATCAAAAGACAGCTTACGTGTGTACATTTAAGAACCAGAGTGTAAATTGATTCTTGAAGTCATATTTATTATATTTATTTTTATTTTTTCTTTATCATATCTTTTATTAATAGTCTTATCTGGTCTTACTCAGTAAACAGAGTAATAAAAACTTAAGCACGAAATAATCTTTAAATAAGAGATCTTTAAAAAGCCTGATCCACCAATTCATCTCACAGAAATCTTTTCAAGCGAATCCGAGCCTTGAAAATATTTTATCCAACGAGGTCTGAAAAAAAAAGCGGAAACGTAACTGGCTGGAAATTAAATAATTCATGAAATTAAGACAAAAAAAAACTGCTATTTAAATAACGATTAAAAGCTCCCGGCGCTTTCGTCGGCACATTTTCGTGGCTCATTTATCAACTGGTGTCACGAAATAGTAGCCAAATCGTGTGGAACCGAGAAATGTGCCTTGTTTACACCCAGCCCCTCGTGCTGCACCTTCGACTGCAGCAGTAGTTTACGCCACTGTTTTACACTGAGTCTCCAACGCCCTTAACTTATTTAATTGTTTCAGCTCATTATTGTACCAAAACAGAGTATTACCATTAATAATTTTGCACTCGAGAAATGTATGCGATTGTCTTATAGTGAAAAATGAAGTAAAATTTACATGATATACTTGTATTTAAATATTAATTATGCTTTTTGAATTCTTTGAACAATCATTGGCTTTAATTTGGTTTCTTGCTTCATAGAAAATCTTGTTTCAATAGAAAACCGCATATTGAAATAATACCCTGTGAACATGTGTACATAAAATCACATCTGTTTCTCAGTTCTAGACGGAGTGTAAACTTGCAACATACTTGACTAACCGTAGCATAGGCCAATTGGTGACCTGTTTAAGGGAGTATTCACATCACTACTACGGCCGGTTGCGACGTGCTGACGCTACGAAACTAAAGTAAACGTTAAATTAGTTATTTTTAATATGGATAGAGATTTATTTGAAATAATATATAATTATACTATATTATTTAATACAATATAATAAAATATTTTTCATCAAACGTGTTTGGAAATTCGAACATTATTTTGACTTCTTCGAGATAAATTGACTGGCAAAATATATGCGAGCAGCGGCAGCGGAAAAGTTGATTGAAAATCATTATATGTGGTGTGTCTTAATACGGCCAAATAAATGTTACTTAAGTTTTGGCATGTTTTGTTAACCTGGCAGATCCTGGCGATCCTGGCAGAAATAGTTGAAATTTCACCAAGAAATGAATTAAATCAAAGTTATGCTTTCTAAATCATAAACTCAGGCCAAATCCTAGAGAGGTAGGTCACCTTAGCTTCGTCAACGTTCGTTAGTCATTAGAAACGCATTTGAATCAGCTGTCGCGTAGTTTAAACATGGAGCGTGCGTTTAATTTGAAGCATTGTTCTTAGCTCGTGAGTACGAGTATGTTCAAGTATGTCATAATCATCAATCTTATGTCCCCACCGAGGGGCACGGGTCTCTTCCCTTAGGAAGGGCCAGGCCCCAAGGATAAGGCCATACTCCACCACGGGGGCCAAGACCATGGATTGGTGGAGGCTTGCAAGACTAGTGGCTGGTCTTACTGTCAGAAGTTTTTAAGCCACCCTTAGGCCTCCGACTTAGCTTAACGACTGCCATTTATCGACGGCAGCCGGCACCAACCGCTTAACGTGCCTTGCGAAGCACGGAACAACGAAACATGACACGAACGAATAATGCCACTAGCGTTAGTCATAGACGGTCACCCATCCATGCACTGAACGCACCCTATGTTGCCTAACCTTCGTGATCGTTTAAGATTACTCAGGCAGCCGGGACTACGAGCGATTGAAAATGTTAACCAATGGTCAGATTTAGCCAAATAAGCTATAAATCGTTATGCCATAAATACTCGTTTGGTGCATCTTTGTACCATTTGGTGCATATTTTTTATAGTGATATGAAAAGTATAAAACCGTATCTCTTGCTTAAAAACATTCCGTTTTCTTTGCGCGAAGCATTTTAAGCGCGAAGCATAATAAAAAAAAATAACATTGAAAACCGATTGTTTTGCGTATTTCATGAAAGACACGAGTAAAGGTTTTACACCTAGAAAAATCCTTAAACCAAGCCTCACCAATAAGATGAATACATTGTTGTGCAAGTATTTCACTTTGGTATTATTGTACAGTCCGTAGGAGAAAATAAACGGTTTTGATGTGTGTGGTAGACTGGTTCTCGAGTGGAGACCGCTAATCGGCAAACGTAGCGTAGAACACTGTTGGAGCGACGACGTTTGCAAAGCGGTGGGCAGCGATTGGAAGAGAAGAACTGACGATCGGGTTCGGTGGCGTAGGTATCTTAGGAGAGGCCTATGCCCAGCAGTGCACTTACTCCGCGGGATTATGACGATGATGAGTGTTGCTTATGTATGGGATCGCAATAAAATTCCAAACATTCGATATTTGAAGCACGAGCCGCCATCTTGAATTTAAGGTGCTTCTTATTCTACGACTGACTCCATTAATGATCACAAGTAACGTATTAAAGCGATCGGGTATAATACTATTGGCTAATATTATGTTCCATAAAAATCAAATTGGTTACTGTTTATTTATATTCTGCAATAAAAGTTATGAGACATAATCATTACTAAGTATTCACTTTAAAAAAAAAACATATCACAATAAAATTGACAATCATAGCTATGGATATAAAACTTAACTACGGCAATTCAAATAAAGAAAACCTTAGGACACTTAAATGTCAATTATTACTATTTCAAATGTGACAAAAAAGCCCGATAATTTAGATTCACTTAATCGGTTGCCTGCTATTTGCTAAGAGCTAAAGCAGTTTAATCCGCTTTCAACGGGATTTAGTGGCAGATTTCTACGGGTGCGGATTGCTAGAATGTGTAATAAGCCCTCAAATCTATCTCAGTAAGGCAGTGTACTAGAGTTAGACCTATAAATAAAGAAAATTGAAAAGAATAGTGGTTCTATCTAGATGGGTGGCAAAGGTTTTCTTTCGTTATGAACCTAACACTACCCCAAATATTACTAATTAAACAACACCGTTCGAGGTTAACTGGAAGATAATTTTTTTCACGTTTGGAGCATTAAGTTCACTTTTGTACATTTTTGTAAATGGTAAAATAAAGAACTTTAATAATAATGATTGATTATTCTCCGTTGCTTCAAATTGTACTTTTCCGTCAAAAATGTCACAAAAAATTAACAAAAGTAGAGTGTACGCATGTAAAACTGGATGTTCTGTCGACTGTACTAAGTACGCTGCTTTATCACGCTATCGGGTTGGTTCAGTCCGTGCTAGGAGCGCCGGATAAATAGATTCCGAACAAAGCGCTGCCCCACAACCAGGACCTTACTCTAAAAGTCATTAAATGATATAATCTACTATGCTATAATTGAAAAACTGATCATCATTATTGTCCTTAGCGTCCGTTACGGACGTTTTAATAAATGCCCAGGAAACATTTATCATTAAAAGATACATTCGTAATTAAATCAAAGAAAAAAGAGGTTTTTTTTTTAGCTTTTAGCTTTCATCTGGACTAAATTTTATTTTATTTATGAAACATCGTAATAATTTAAAGCAATTACATTATTTTTAATGCACTAACCCGTGATAAGGACAATACATGAATTACGTAATATTAATATCTGACTAAACAACAGACGTTTAACACAAGTTTAATTTTGAAAATGTCAAAATGTGCAAGGGCCCTGGTTGTGAATACCGCGAATTAGCATACGTAGCATAGGACGCCCTGTGACAAGGTGAAGCTACGACATTTGCAAAGCAATGACTGGAGCGAGAGCCGAAGATCAGGGTCAGTGGCGTGTCTTGGGCCAATTAGGCCTACGAGTATTTCTAGCAGTAGACTGCCACCGGTTGATTGTTTTTTCTTTCATATAGGTGCAACATAAAACTTAAGTAAGCTCGCCTTTGTACATGATATTTCTTATGTAATGTCCTTTTTAATGTTTCGTGTGCAATAAAGTATAAATTAATTAATTAATAAGTTACTCATACTCCCAGGCGAAAACTATAAAAGGTTTATCTGCCCCTGTTATCACTCGGTTAGGTAACATACATTCTTATTCCTAAAAACATAGATTTTACTATCTTTTTACATTGCTGAGGCTTCCTTAGTAATCTCAAAAGATGCAACTCACATATATGTACTTTACCTTACCTTAGGTTGTAACGGTGCAAACCTCTTCACACCATTTTTATTTCTTTTTCCATCTATCATTTTCAAATATTTAAACTATGTACGTCACACATTCTTCGATTTCCCTCATTTTTCACCACTACTACTTTACGCTGTGACCAGATCTGACTTTTACCTGCTTCTCTGTTTATCCGTTTTTATCCAGTTTTCTGTTAATATCATAACGATTCTACAAATAAAACCACACCTAAAGTCGTTCCAGAGTTTATTTATTATTATTAAATTATATACAACGTTCCAAGGTTTTTGCTGATCATTAAGTATCTGGGGTAGAATAGAGTGTAATTAAATAAATGATAAATAAATAGATAAAAAGATAGAATATTCTTTATTGTACACATAATTTACAGTAACAGAAATTATATAAAAATATAGTACATAAGTATTCATGGACATATTACACAGATCTTGTTAGCCCCACACTAAGTACAACTAAATCACTTGTGTGAATATGATGAAGATGACGATGTACGAGCGAGACAGCAAGGTGACGCGAGCCTCAAGAGTAAGAGCACCCGGGCTATGACCGACTTCGCAACGTATTACACGCCAAGGGGCCTTTTATTGTTTAACTTCGATAATTGCCGCCGTCGCCCGCGACCCCCACTATTTATTCTTCGATAAATAATGGTAATTTACGAGGCTGCTGTAGCCAGGTTGGTGCGAAGGCATTTTGTGGTTTCGTAGAGGGATTTCTTTTGAAAAATGCGTGCTATGTTATTAATGGCATACATTGTGCTATTAATAATGTCAAAGACTAACGTTTGAAAGATCGACGAAAGAAATACAATTATAAATAAAAAGCCATTAAAATAAGCGCCTGTATCTTTTGCGTTAGTTAAGTCTATGCTTCATACTTTACTCCTTTTTATATTGCAGCAAAACATCTCCCATTTAGTGTCAATCGCTCAATGTAATGACAGTCGTTAAGCCACGTCAGAGGCCTTATAGGCGGCTTGATAACTTCTGACAGTACGAGTAAGACCCGTCACTGTCTTACAATCCTCCACCAACCCAGACTTGGCTCCCGTGGTAGAGTATGGCATAATCTTCCTACGATGCCGTACGTAAGAGTTCCATGCCCCAGCAATTAGTGGGGATATACAAGGGTTCATATCGATTTCATATAACTATTGTTAAAAAAGGTGTCGATATAGTTTTAAGTATTTCGCCTAATGGTATCTTGTCAAATAAATAAGGAACGTCATGTGCACCTATCAATAGTTAAAAAACGGACGAGCCGATAATAATCCAACAATGTAGAGACATACGTATACATTACATAGCGTAAAGGTAGAGAAACTTAAAATAAACAAATTGTAGGCAATTAAAACAACTTCTAACTATCCTCACCAAAATTTTCTTTAGATTAATTATTTATTTCCAACCTACGCAAGACAACTCAAATTAGGCTAGAACATAATTAACTGAAAAAAAGGAACGTCATGTGCACCTATCAATAGTTAAAAAACGGACGAGCCGATAATAATCCAACAATGTAGAGCCATACGTATACATTACATAGTAGAGGCGTAGAGGTAGAGATACTTAAAATAAACAAATTGTAGGCAATTAAAACAACTTCTAACTATCCTCACCAAAAGTTTCTTTAGCTTATTTATTTATTTCCAACCTACGCAAGACAACTCAAATTAGGCTAGGACACAATTAACTGAAAAATACCTAAAATAAGCCCAACACTATGGACACATAAATAATGAAGGTTCAGATACCTAAAATAGATAATTTAAAACAAATACTAATGAATTTAATTTAATTGTTTATTTGCACGAAAAGTGGTACATCGTTAGCAGCTCTGGTAAGATATTTATAAGTTTCTTCACAATTCACCTCTTTAGGCACACAAAAAATTAAATTAAATTAAATTGATATATTATTTACAATATCATAACATATTATTATTTACAAGATAAATATATTTACAATGTTCTACATTTCTTGTGATTTTTTTAAAAGATTATAATAATATTTCTATATATTCTAGGTCGAGGTACTCCACTATTGAATAAAAGTATTTTTCTATAAGCCATTTGCGTAACTTTCTTTTAAATAGGGCTAAAGGCATCTTTTTTAATAAACTTGGTAGGCTGTTATAGTCTCTCAGGTTTCACATGACCACTTTAACTAAACCTTGACACAGCGAACTGAAAAGTACCTTAGATAAACCAAAGAAAATATGCGCTAGTCCCACAATTGGTACATGTAAGAAGCAGTTGAAAAAGCACTATGTAGCTCTATCACAACTTTGAGCTATATATTTATTTATCATTTACAATGTATTTTTTATTTATATTTACAGGTATTTAGTTTATGTAGTGTATTATTTCTGCTAAGGTTATTGTTAAGGGTTTTTGCAGTCTATGTAGTTTATTTTGTACACGTATACTCGTATAGACCCGTTTTTACTGCTGCTCCGACTTTCCAAGGTTTGCTGGAACAAATCTCTTACAGAGATAAGCTCGCCTTTGTACATGTTATTTCTAATGTAATGTCCTATTTAATGTTTCATGTGCAATAAAGTATAAAGTATAGACATTTAATGGACAATTAAATAAACGTTTACCAACTAATAGGAGTGTTAGCGGAGCCGTAGAATGGCTGCTTCTGAATCGAGAGCTTGTGGGTGCTTGTGGGCTCGATCCAGGCATGTTCCAGTTTTCTAAGTTAAGTACATTTGCGAAGTTACAGTAGCAAAGTCACTCACTAGCTGTGAAGGAAAACATCGCGAGGAAATCCTAGTGTCTGAAGTGTTAACATAACTCAGCGTTGCTACGTACAATGGCCCTACGAGGCTTACCCTTAGTTTCTCTTCCACTAAGGCCCTCTTGCGTCAGCCCGAGTTAGCTGATTTTACTCGAGATAACTGGTTAAATCGATCATTTCGCATGTAAATCAATCGACTTATCCGGTTAACTCGAGTTAAATCAGCTAACCCGGGCTGACGCAAGTGGGCCTAACAATCAGTTAATTTACTGTCAAAAGCTGTCAAATGTTTTTTTCTTATGCATTTGGGCCAACTGACAGTTATTAACAATGCATTAAGGGCTTGTTAGAGGAGAAATTTCAGGTCTAACCAACGTTTACTATCCTCATTCCTCGTTTCCGCGGGCAAATTATTTATTTTCTTACCCACCAACCCACGCAAGACAACTAAAACTAGGCCACAACACAACATACATGGCGTACCCGATAATAAGCCTCACTTGACCTAACTGTGTCGGCTTGCAAACCTTATTACGGTGTTTAATCCTCTTACACCTCCCCTTCCCCCTAAGACTCGACCTCTTGACTCCCGCTCGCGTCTTGGTTACTTGCGCGGTTTTAGATGTCATTTTGTTGCCAGCTCGTGCCTCGTTTGCACGTGTCAAGTGGTTTAGTGGTAATGCTGGCGTGGTGATGACGCTTTTTAATGATAATTTTTCAAATGGACGGCATTTGGCTTAGGCGTCAACTCCATAGGCTAGTTTCATCATCATCATACTCAGCCGGTGTCAGTTAACTGCTGGACATAGGCCTCTCCCACCACTGAGCCTGATCTTCGGCTGGAAGAGGAGAGCCGATGATCGGGCTCAGTGGTGTGTCTTGGGAGAGGCCTAGGAGAGTTTACTACTTTTATTATGTTGTGTTGTATTTTATTTTTTATTTATTTATTTTTACATTTGGCGATCTTACAGCTTGTAGTTAAAAATACAGAAATAAAAATAATATAAAAAAGCCATGGGTTAGTCTCGCAGTTAGCACTAAATTTAAAGGAAGGTGGTTCAAATTTTGTGTTAAAGTTTATTGTTGTACTTCAATATTAAAAATATTTATAATTTTGATTCATACTGAGCTAGACGATGAAAATCTTTCATTACATATTTGAAGAGGTTAATAAACAGAGTTGTACACGGCTTGACAAAGTTGTCTACAAATAGCTTGATTAACTTGTTACGTTTCGTAAAAAACAGGTCTACGTTATCGCTTATTGAATTAAACAATTTACATGCTCGGATAAGAAAGGAATTTTGTCTACAGTTAGTCCTTGCATGGTAAATATACAATCTTAATGATCTACGTGCATAAGAGGAGTAGGGGACTACCAATCTTATATTAGCTAGCAAGTCTGCCGAGTCTACATGCCCGTTAGCGATTTTCAAAATATATATGATGTTGCTTATCCTACGTCTAATTTTTAATGGAAGTATGTGATGTCTCCAACAACTGTCAAATAATATAAACTATCAAGGTTTGTAGTCGACTATATTCAGGTATTTTTCCCAAATTCAGGCCTAATACGACACTGAATGAATATCGGTAGATATGGCTAAAAAATATACATCACATAAATTATGCGCAAGGTTCTGGAGATAATCCATAATTATCCTATATATATAAATCATAACTTATAGAAAAATCTTAAAAATAAATTATCAAAAAACCGTCACACTTTAGACACGACATTTATTTTGTTCATCTATAAGTTCTCTTTTGAAGCGATACTAATATAAATATTTAATTGTGCATAGCTTTTTGAACAAGTACCCCAAATTATGGTTACTACTTTAACAGACGTTTCGAATCTCTTTTAAGTTAAATTTAAGTTTCCAGGTGAGCATAAAATAATCAGCGTATACGCGTCCAATTTACCTTCCATAAAGAACTTTTTTCAGAGATCTCTTTCTCTCTCCCTGACAGAAGGTCTTTGTCGGCATAGGCTTGATGAACTCACGTTCTCACACCGTATTGACGATTTCAAGCGCAGAGGTGAGTACACGTTTCACATAGGTAGTTAGGTTTTTAAACACATTTCAAATGTGTTTTCTTTCAAAATCAAGTTTCAAGCAGTGTATAGTGAGGTTTACAAGCATGTTTTAACTATAATTTTAATTAAATATTTGGTTAACTGGTTGCGTACTAAACACATGTGAACTATCCATAGTGCTGGCCTTCCACACGTCTTTTTAAACCGGAATCCGGAACTGAAATGGGAACCGGTATCTATCTTAATCACCTATAGTGAATGGTGCAATAGGGTGACCTGGGGTCTATTTTATACAAATACAATTTATGGTTTCTTCTTCTTCTGGCTATATTAGTCCACTGCTGGACATAGCCCTCCCCTAATGAGCGCCATAGCGCAAGGTTGTGCCATCATTGGGGGTAATGCCCATAATCCCCACGCTGGGCATCCGGGTTAGGGATCGCAGTTTGGTGGAATTGTACTGCTGGGGGCGCTGCTGCCCACCCCCCGGTTCGTCTCTCTTAGTAGCCTTTTACGATACCCGCGGGTAGGATTTGGGTTGGTGTTATTTTTCAGGCCAACACCACATAGCATTTATGGTTTTCTATGTCAAATTGTTTATATGTCAAATATATACTATTTTTATTTTAATGCACTAACCCGTGCTAATGAACAAATTTAAAAACCTGTTTAGAGGCTAAAAATTTCACCCATGCCGGGATTCGAACCCGCAACCTCTGGCTATCCGTGCCAGCGCTCTACCAATTGAGCTTAATTCACCCATGCCGGTCTAAAAATTTCACGCTTTGTGAATATAGTAGCTCCACCTGGTCAAAGGGCATCCTACGCTATATTTGACATTTAAAAACCTATTTAGAGCTATCCGTGCCAGCGCTCTACCAATTGAGCTCAATTGGTAGAGCGCTGGCACGGATAGCCAGAGATTGCGGGTTCGAATCCCGGCATGGGTGAAATTTTCAGCCTCTCAATAGGTTTTTAAATGTCAAATATAGCGTAGGATGCCCTTTGACCAGGTGGAGCTACTATATTCACAAAGCGGCGGGCAGTGTCTGAAAAGGAAAAGCTGAAGATCATGCTCAGTAGCGTGGCTTGGTAGAGACCTATGTCAAGCAGCGGACTGTCACTGGCTGGTAGTGATGATGATGATGTCAATCCGATGTACATTTGCATGGTTCTTGTTTTAAAATGATAAATAATGTTATATGAAATCGTTAAACATTTAATTAAAAACTTAACCTAAATATTAACAAAATCAACCTAACCTAAATATATTTATAAACTAGCTTTTGCCCGCGGCTCTACGGCCACGTAGACTTTAGTAACTTAAACATTTTGCAACCGCGTTCACTCCCTTAGGGGTTAAATTAAAAAAAACGGCGAAACACGTGTTCCATTAATTGTGTTGAAGAGTGTTAATTTTAAGTTTCAAGAAAATTAGACAACATTCTTTAAACCTCCCATAAATATTTTCCCTTTTCCCCCAACCCTTAGGGGATGAATTTCAATAAATCCGTCTTATTCCTTGCCTATATTATATACAGACCCTCTGTGCAAAATTTCAGCTTCCAGTGTCCAACAGCTTGTGCTGGGCGTCGATGAGTGAGTCAGTTAGTCAGGACTTTGAATTTTATTTATATATATGATAATATATACGTACACTACTTATTCATATTTTATTTTATAAAATATTTGCTCGTAAAGTGGTTGTAATTACACCAATTTCAAAATCGTAATGTATCTCATTACGTACTTGTGCGATAATGTAATGTAAAAGGCACGTGTTTTTTTTTTTTAATAAAGTTTTAAGATACCCCGTCTAAAAATGAACGATACTTTTAATAGCAAAGAGGTTTTATGTCAAGAAAGTGGTCAATATTTTATGAATAAAATGAACTTTGGGAAATAAAATAAAACAAATAAACATTTAATTGTTTAATTTAATTAATTTTGACAATAAATTATAACCATTTATCTGTAACAAAAATATTAATTTACTTTATACTGGCTGTTTTTGTACCTTTGCCTAAAAAAAAAAGTTGATGCGCGCGCATCGCTTATTTGTGGACAAGTAAAAATAAATCCGCGCGCTTTTTCTTTTCGATGTATTGTTTTTATTTGAAAATGTCGTCAAGTAGTGATGATAACAAAGTCAGAGTTTTATTAATTTCCTCGTAAATATGGTATAAAACGTCGTATGACATACGTGCGCTTTGAAAATTACAGCCTCTGCTTCCTTATAGCCCTCGCCGATGGCTCGGGCTAGTAATATCGCCTCGGCTGTAATTTTCAACTTACCGCACTTATATCATAATGAACTATTACAATAAAATGGACCTATAATGGTAATTTAGTAAGTAATGACAATATTACTCGTTTTTTAAAGGGTAAAGTAGAAATTCGTCAAAATCCAAAATAATAGGAGCGGGTGACGTTTGTAATAATTTGAATTTAAAAAGAACTCAAAACAGAATGACAAGGAAATAACAAAAGATGGTGTAAATAGGTTACACTGTTACAGATTACATAGCTAGTTAAGTCACTGATTAATAAAAAGAAAAACTTAGCTAGGTACCTATTTGTGTCGATTTATTACAAAAATCTATAAAAACCTATGTAGAGGCTAAAACTTCCAATTCTACTCGGGGCTGCAAGTTATGCAAATTACTTCAGCCAGATGTCGCTGCCTGTACGTAATACAGAGAATATTGTAAAAGAGGTTCAAAATTTCACTGATGCCGGTGAGTCGCCCCTTAGTTCAGTTGGAAGCATTAGTTGGAAAGAGCGCTGGCACGGATAGCCAGAGGTCGCGGGTTCAAATCCCGGCATGGGTGGAATTTTTAGCCTCTAAATAGGTTTTTAACATGGTCCTTAGCACGGGTTAGTGCATTAAGAAAAAAAAAGTGTATAAAAATCCATAAATTTAATTTTTGCGAATTTCAAGGGGACTCCCCCAGAGATTTCAAGGGGGGAGTCCCCTTGAAATCTCTGATGGGTGATTTTTAGAGACAATAAAATGTTTAACGAAGTTAAATCCCAATTGCGCCTCAGTCTCAGAGAAAACAAACGGAAATTGTTTACCGTAACATGAAATTACAGTTAACAGAAATCTTAGGCCGGAAATTTTCGACAAAAACGAATTTCCTCTTCCAAAATTTGATCAACAATCCAGCGCTTTCACTGCTGTAACACCTAACTAAGATTTGTGCAGTGTTCAAAGACGCTCTTTTTATTAAGTAGCCACTCTCAGGTTCTTAGTAACAATGCTCGGTCAGTCCGCACCTTTATTAGCTACTGGGAAGTTACCAGCATCGTGTACATTTCTAATGAAAAAACAATTGCTAGTTAGAATCGCCTACCGAAGGTTCCCAATTGTATTCGGAAAATTGACAACATTTCAATTTATGCTAAAAAAAATTAAAAGTATTTTACTGTCTTAAAGGAAACTAGATACGAAATAAAACGGCCCATATTTTTTTTCTTTTCGGAAATTATGTTTCAATTTCGTCTTATTCTAAAATCACGTCACACATACGGCTTAATAATACTAACACCCTTGCCGCCTTTTTAAAAACCATTGGAATTAAGGAAAGGAAAAGTAATTTCTCCGACATGACATTTTAATGAAATTGAAAATGACATCTGTCATATCATTTTTAATATTAGGCAACGGTACCTCCTCATTCCACCGTATATGTGACGTCATCACACAATTTTTTGTTTTTATTTATTTTCTCTTAAATTAAGCAATAATAAAAATTCTAAATATTTTTTTCGTAATCAAGATAGCAAAATTAAGAAACGGTGTTTTTAGTTTTGCGCGTTGTAAAATATGAAATGTTGTCAATTCTGAAACTCACTAATGAGCCGTTTTCAGTACAAATTCACGAAGCACTTCGTTGATGGCACTCATAGGCGTGCACACACAAAAACAGGGATATGTCTGTCAAACTTTGCTTAGCACAGATTCATTTTGACAGCCGCATTACGATTCTTCTACGGCCACGACTGTAAGCGCCATCTGTGAATAGTTTTATGACTTTGTACTCAAAACGGCTCATTAAACGCGCCTTCATTGGAATTGCGTTTAACTATTGAAGACGACCGTTAAAGCCTCACTACCTTGCCTATGTACTTAAACTGGTTGTAAGTCTTGGCTTCATTCAAAATTTACAGCTAACCGGACTTAGGACGGCCCTTGCGGAATGCACTAAGTACACCACCCGGTACCGCCCCCTGGGGGACTACTAACGAGTTGATCGCTGGCCAAGACGACCTCCGGAAAGGGCACACTGGGAATAGGGTCCTGGGCAACCGACTCAGTTGTTTCATTTAGATTTAGGACTTTATAAATTACTAGCCTACTTGCGTGGCCTTGTCGAACGAAGCGCTCGTGGGCTAGTCGAACCGAGTGATTGACATCAATCACTTGAGTTAAGCAAGTGCAGGATGTGTGACCGTCCCGTGACTACCGCTAGTGGCATTTTTTCCGAGCGCCTCCGTGCTTCGCAAGGCACGCTAAGCCGTTGGCGCCGGCTGTCGTGTAATGACAGTCGTTAAGCCATGTTAGAGGCCTTATGGGCGGCTCGATAAAATCCGATAGTAAGGGCCGCCACTGTCTTACAGTCCTCTACCAAGCCGGACTTGGATGCAGGAAGAGACGCCTACACCATTGTTTTTTTTTTATTTTGCCGGAGAATTTTCACCGCTTTTCAAGTGGTTCCTATATATTTCAATTCAAGAATCTACGACAACAACCGTGCTCTGAAATTGTCCAATAAGCGTCCTAACCAAGTTAAGTTAGTTAGATCTGAGATTTCCGCACTTAATAGCAAAGGGGAATATAAACAGTACCCAGAACCGGCGTGCGTGCATGCAACGACTAATGAACGTTCCTGAAGCGAAGGTGATCTGTCAGGATCGTGGGAAGTGGCAGTCCCTGGTCTCTGCCTACCCCTCTCTGATACAGGTGTGAGGCTATGTATGAATGAAAAAGACATTGTAAAATTACTCTATTTTTATGACTATATTTATGACTCCAACCTCCCAGGTGGGACATTTTACGTAGCAAGCGCTGAAGTATGTAAACACTTCAGACGCTAGGCTTTCTTCACGATGTTCTATTTCACGGTTAGCGCACTCACTAACCGTGAAATTAACTTAATATAACTTGACAAATTTACATAATTTAGAAAACAAAGTCGTACATGGATTCGAACCCATGACCTCCCGATTCAAAAGCCGGTATTCTACTGCACCGCTACCATCGCTCACTCGCGTCCTAATCAAGTCCATAGGACAATAATCCAACATCAAGCAGGTAACAGTGATGCTCACATCAAACTGACTGTCAGCCACCGAAAGTGAGCGAGCGTTACACAGTTTATTGCATTTCCATACACATTCACTTTCTCGTTCTCATCTAACCGTCAATACGTTATTACACTACGCGTAGACGCTGACATTCGGCGGCTGATTAAGATTGACTACGTATTAATATTGCGAGTCACTACGCGCCGCGGACGCTGATTGGCTACTTATAGCGCGTCACTACGCGCCGCGATTGCTGATTGACTGCGTATTAATATAGCGCGTCACTACGCGCCGTGGAGGCTGATTGACTGCGTATTAATATAGTGCGTCACTACGCGCCGTGGACGCTGATTGACTACGTGTTAATATTGCGAGTCACTACGCGCCGCGAGCGCTGATCGACAGCGTATTAATATAGCGCGTCACTATGCGCCGCGAATGCTGATTGACTGCGTATTAATACGAGTATATCGAGTTACTACGCGCCGCGTACGCTGATTGGCTACGTATTAATATAGCGCATCACTATGCACCACGAACGCTGATTGACTGCGTATTAATATAGTGCGTCACTAAGCGCCGCGTACGCTGATTAGCTACGTATAATATAGCGCGTCACTATGCGCCACGAACGCTGATTGACTGCGTATTAATATAGCGCGTCACTAAGCGCCGCGGACGCTGATTGGCTACATATTTTTCACGTTTAAATTAGGCTCACAGTGAGCCTGCTTACATTCGGTGGCGGCAGCGGCGTCCACATCGCGTAATTTTCGCCACTTCTTAAATTCGTGTTTGCTCAATTCAAGTACCTACTACAATAACCGTGCTCGAAGCGTCCAATCATCATAAACCCCTCAAGATGCGAGTGCAGACGACATTAGCCCAACATCGAGGGAGTAACACGAGCGGTCTCGACGCGAGTGTCTCGATGACACTTCATACTAATGGAGTCTTCACTCGACTGATCTTTAGACTGTGCAACCACTGGGTTTTTTGTTACTAAGTCACATATGAGAATAAGGTGAATAGGGAGTCTTCAAATGTCTTTTTTTACTATTTGTATGTACCTAGCATATAAGATAACTTAAACTTGTAAAACCAAGAGCATCTGCCAACAAACTGTTATGCAGTTTGGCAGAAACCAACTTCTGTATTTATTTGTATTTTTATTTGAATATTTTTTTTCAATCAATCAATCAATCAATCAATCAATCAATCAATCAATCAAGAATAACATTTAGTTAGAATAACGGAATTAAACCCAGTACAATGCATGAGTTCTACGTTTTATAATAATTATATATGTAAACTTTGTTAATTGAGGACTTTGAAAAGACTGAGTTAAGAGGTTCTGTGTCCATTGTTTTTCCTAAATGATCTAGATTTTGAAATGGACACCTAGCTTGAATTGTAAAGTTCATTATGCCACAGTTTCTTCACTGCTTTTAATAAAACCATTTCATTAAATTTTGTCATAAAGCGGCTGTCTGTACATTTTTAATCAAATAACAAAACATATTACAAATTACACACTATACTAACACTCGCCGAAATGGTATGTTTGATGGTGGGAGATAGCTTGTTTGTTACATTCATATCTCCAATCGGTTTTTATAGTGAATTAAATTTGTGAGTTTGAGTTTTAACAGCATTGATAAAAAATCAATAGCTCTCAAATACTTCTAAGACTGGGTTAAAACCGGTTTATGAAAAAAAAATCTCTTAACCGGCCGTCTTAAGAAACCGTTTTTAAATCCGCCTTGAGCCTGTTTTAGTGGAATCGGCTTTATAATATATATAAGACTTTCCCCCGGGATTCCTGTAGACGAAAAAGCCATTAATCTACTGTTAAAAACTGTTGGCCAAATGCATACAAAAACATTTGACTGCTAACAGTTGATTAACAGATTGTTAGTGTACAAGAAACTGAGGGTAAATCTGTATCAGCTAAGAGATACAATAACATTTACATACTGGCACATACATTAGTTCTGACCCAACACGGATACCCTGTGTCAACGGTACCAGAATCAACGACAACATGTAAACATGTAAACATCCAAGACCTAGGGGTTTTTTTGTCCCCAGCCGGGTTTCGAACCCGGGACCATGGCAGGCATATGCGCTACCGCTGCGCCACAGAGGCCGTAAATGAGAACCCATTTTCATAACTGTCTGCCTTAAATGTTCAATAAACTGAGGTAGTTCTGGAAAGAGAGAAAATAAAAAAAGAAATAATGACCACAAGGAAAACGCCACCATCCTAAACGAGAGCATCCAGCGCAAGTTTTAGTGGTTCTAAAAACGTTTAAGAAGTCCGCAGTAAAACTTGATGACCACGCGCCTCTTAATGAAAAACTTAATACCCAAACAGGCTTATTACTTAACGTAATTAACGCAGCTGTGGTAAGTCTTAGGATGAAAGAAGAATAGTACATTATGATATAAGTGCGGTAAGTTGAAAATTACAGCCGAGGCGATATTACTAGCCCGAGCCATCGGCGAGGGCTATAAGGAAGCAGAGGCTGTAATTTTCAAAGCGCACGTATTTCATACGACGTTTTATAACGAGGAAATTAATAAAACTCTGACTTTGTTATCATCACTACTTGACGACATTTTCAAATAAAACCAATACATCGAAAAGAAAAAGCGCGCGGATTTATTTTTACTTGTCCACAAATAAGCGATGCGCGCGCATCAACTTTTTTTTTTAGGCAAAGGTACAAAAACAGCCAGTATTACTAATAAAGTAAATTAATATTTTTGTGTTTTTGTTACAGATAAATGGTTGTAATTTATTGTCAAAATTAATTAAATTAAAGAATTAAATGTTTATTTGTTATATTTTATTTCCCAAAGTTAATTTTATTCATAAAATATTGACCACGTGACATGCAATCGGTGGGCTAGTTTCACTGTCAGGTTCCACGTCTTGGCTCCGTATGTCATGACCGGCAGAACGCATTGATTGAATATCTTGACATTTAGTTCAAGTAACAATAAAACATTGGCTTTTGCATCCACGTAGTGTACGTCAGGACTGCGTGTTGCTAAAAATTCATGCTTGATTTTGCCGACGTTACCTACCCCAAAAGCTAGCTCTGAATTGGTCGCGACTAGTTTCCACTGGTTTACATTGGTTACGCTATACTAATGAGATGATTTATGTAGCGTCCAGTGGCATCGTCACTCACCCTGCATGGGTAACGGGACCCCACAGTGCCTGGGACATTGTTTTAGATGGTGTAAGCTTCATGTAACAATAATTACAAATCTAAAAGATAGGCCGGTTTCTTAGTTTAGAATTTCACTAAATAAATACTTAAGCAACGTACTGTCACGCTCTTTGCTGAGAAATTCGAAGAGACAGGCCTACAGTAAAGTATTTACTTAGCGACATTCTCAACTCAGAAATTGACCCTTTATGATATAAGAATAATCTTTATTGTATACCGGAAAAATAGTTACAGAAACAGCAGTTACAAAACATTAGATACAATTGGCGGCTTTACGGCAAAAAGCAATTTCTGTAGTGCAGTGATAATATATACAAAAACTGTTAAATATGGTAAAACAGCGTTTGCGGGGTGCTAGAGTCCAGTCATAGCAGAGGGTATCCCTTTTTGGGTCCAGGACAAGTAAGTAGGTTGTTTTGAAGTTATTATAATTATTTTGCAATAAAAATTATCTACATTTTCTGACGCTTATTCTACGGGATTTTCCTAGAGAGATCAGAGAGTTTCACGAATGGATTTACTCAGCACACTATTTCGGGGTCCAATATTACTCGCTTGCAAACCACTATCTTATCCCTTAAGGTCGGAAATAGGCTGTATTCATCTCCGTTACTCAGAGGCCACGAACCTTAGCGTAATGGTTTACACACACAATGTTTCTATCTTGCTCGGTTGTTCTTTTGACTTGACGTTTAATATTACTGCCTAGTGCCATAAATAGGGCATTACAGTCTGATAGCTTTTAGAATGTACCTCGGGCTCTAGAGTAGGCTTCGGTCTAAGCCTAATACTACATCCTGCTCTATTTTTCGAAATTAAGGTCATATTAGTTCCGATTTCGAAATTGAGTGTCATATTACCTACTTCCGATATTTCTATTACACGAATATGTCTGATTCTATCCGATAGTGGCCGAGGTATATTCTAAAAGCTAACAGACTGTACCACAGGTGTGAGGCGTAGACTCTCACTCAATATTGTCGAATTACATAAAAATAGCGCTCGTGGCATAGTCGAACCGAGTGATTGGAATCAATCACTTGAGTTAAGCAACAACGGGCGCGGTCAGGTGCAGTATGTGTGACCGTCCCGTATCTACCGCTAGTGGCATTTTTCCGAGCGCTTCCGTGCTTCGCAAGGCACGTTAACCCGTTGGTACCCGTTGTCACGTAATGGCAGTCGTTAATCCATGTCAGAGGCCTTATGGGCGACTTGACAACTTATATAGATTAACCTTCCTATGAATCAGGAAGAAACCTGTGCCCCAGCAGTGGGGACATACAAGGGTTGATATATACATAAAAATAAATGATTATCTATTTATTTTTATTAATTTTATCTTTGACGTTTTTGTAGGTAACACAGCTATGCTGCCAAAGACATCAGAATGGCAGATGCAGTAAATCTCTAAAAGTTAAATAATAGCGGATAGTCTTACGTTGTTCACACGAGCCAATCCATATTTTACTCTTTATCTCTCTCTGAAAGAACCCCTGCTTATTTTCCGTCCGCCGCTGCTTATTCTCCGCTCGCCGTTGCTTATTTTCCGCTCGCCGCTGCTTATTCTCCGCTCGCCGCTGCTTATTCTCCGCTCGCCGCTGCTTATTCGACGCTCGCCGCTGCTTCTTTTCCGCTCGCCGCTGCTTATTTTCCGCTCACCGCTGCTTATTTTCCGCTCACCGCTGCTTACTCTCTGCTCGCTGCTCGGTCCGTGGCCTTCACCAAAGCCTGCACAAGCTTTTATCTTGATTGCAAGAAGGTCCTGCGGCCGGCGGGGCAACCAATTACTCCTAATTTTCTACTAAATAATTGAGGGGACGTCCAGAGTCCGGCTCTGTCGCGTCTGAAGCTTAAAAATTCCGACTGTGTCGGTGGTTAGTTGCAGGTTTGCGGTTTTTACTTATGTAAAAACGTATTTTTGCTTTTCTTAGGGATAACGTGCAGGCAAATAATGGAAAATAGTAAAGAACAGGATATCAAATGAAATCTCAGAAAAAAAATATGGGTGAAAATCTTACCACATACATACATACATAACCTCACGCCTGTATCCCAGAAGGGTAGGCAGAGACCAGGGACTGCCACTTGCGACGATCTTGACAGATCACCTTCGCTTCATCAACGTTCATAAGTCGTTGCATGCACGCACGCCGGTTCCGGGTACTTTGTTCCCGGAACCGAATAACCGAACCGAAATATCTTCCCCTTTGCTAATACATCCCCAATTTGGTCGATGTATGTCCGCCTGGGACGTCCCTTACCAGCCCTTCCACTCACATTCGCAATATATATTTGTTTGGTCAATCTTTATTCTTTCATCCTCTCCACATGCCCAAACCAACGCAAAGTTCTTTCTCAATTCTATTCACTACATCTTCTTTCAGTCCACAACGTTCTCTAATCAGACTATTGCGTATCCTGTCATTCAAAGCAACACTGCACATACTTCTCAAGGACCTCATTTCTACTGCGTTAATTCTACTTTCTTGCTCTTTTGCCACACCCAAATTCTTACTATACTCTAATATTAAAAAGGCCTTGCCTGAAAATCGGCAACTAGTTGCATATTGGTGTACATTAGTGACAAGCCGAGGCACAGACTTTTTGTCTTCATTTGTAATTTATATACTGTTAAATAAATCTCTTTAAACTGTCATTAATGCCTCTAGTATAAGTGATGGTTGTGTCTTATTTCGCTTGAAGACAAATAAATATATTCTATTCTATTATATGTGAAAGTTGTTTGGATGTTTGTTACTCAATCACGCATTAACAGCTGAAAGGATTTACATGAAACTCGGCGTCATCATGATCATAATAAGTCGGTGTCAGTCTACTGCTGGACATAGGCCTCTCCTAACGCCACTGACCCCAATTCAATTCAATTTATTTCAACGTAAAGAATTTACATTCTGTTTGCTGAATCGTCGTCGTCAGGCTATACTAGTCCACTGCAGGACATAGCCCTCCCCTAAAGAGCGCCACGTTGTGCTATCATAAGGGATAATGCCCATAATCCCCACGCTGGGCATGCGGGTTGGGGATCGCAGTTCGGTGGAATTGTACTGCAGGGGGCGCTGCTGCCTACCCCCCGGTTTGTGTCCCTTAGTCGCCTTTTACGACACCCGCGGGAAGAATTGGGTTGGTGCTATTCTCTAGGCCGACACCACACAGCTCACCACACACTTGCTGAATGTCAAAGTACAATGTAACATGAAAGTGAAAGCCGCTGCCTTCGAGCCGTAATGTAGTGGAGAAAAAGACAGCGGGAAAAAAAACTCCAATCTTCCGCTCTTCCCTTCCAGTCACTGACCACCGCTTTGCGAATGGCGTCGCTCCACCTGGTCACAGAAAACTTGGTGTAAAGGCGTTTTATATCTATAAATGCTTCAATGTTTTCAAAAAACACATATCTATCGACATTATATTATTTTTAATGCACTAACCCGTGCTAAGGACAATTTTAAAAACCTATTTAGAGGCTTAAAATTCCACCTATGCCGAGATTTGAACCCGCGACCTCTGGCTATCCGTGCCAGTGCTCTTTCCAACAGAGCTAATGGGCGACTCATTGGCATCAGTGAAATTTCTATAATATTCTCTGTATTACGTACAGGCAGCGACATCTGGCTGAAGTAAGTTGCATCACTTACAGCCCCGAGTACCTACTTTGCAGTTAGGTTTTACATCGGAATGATATCCATTAGCTCAGTTGGAAAGAGCGCTGGCACGGATAGACAGAGATCGCGGGTTGGAATCTTCGCATGGGTGGAATTTTTAGCCTCTAAATAGGTTTTTAAATCGTATCTATGGAACCGAAATTCTCCGTGTTTTAAGTCCAGTTTTTAAAACGGGTTAGGTCTTTCAATAATTATCACTTCACACAACTTAATTAACATTTAAGAACATAAATACATTAATCATCTCTTCTATTAGCGTTAAACATGCACTTTTACCCAATTCAGAGACAGCAAAGCTCGTCATTCTATATTTAAAGTGTCTTGCCTTCCACAGAAATACCAAGACAGAATATATTGGCAACAAACGATGATGCAAACAGAAAGTCGACTGGTCAACTCTTTGGGTGCAACGGTTGACTTTGCAACTAGAGAGTTGCCGTTATTTTATCATAGCTTAAGTATTTAAATTTTATTCTACAATTTTACTGACATTTCTAATTTAATGTGATTATTACTATTTTGATTTGACTATTTAAATTCATATTAATTATATTCTATAGGACATAATTTGTATGCCTATTTAGGTAGAGCACATAGCAACCCAACTTTTCAAATTTATAACATCTTTATGTACTTGTGACTCACAGATCAATAAATGAATTATGAATATGAATTATGAACGTAACTGAATAAGGTGTTGTTTACTGACAACAAACTATATAGGTACCTCTGAAATTATCATTTTCTATGTTTTTTATACATCTACTTCCTTCTCTAATGTATTACTTCAGTTCATCTAAAGGTTGTCTGGAAGAGATCACTTTTAGCGATAAGGCCGCCGTCTGTACTCTTAGGTTAAGAAATATCTCTGTAATTTCCATTTTTATGTACAATAAAGACATTGTTCTCTATCTATCTATCTATCCATCCATCCATCCATCTATCCATCCATCCATCCGTCCGTCCGTCCGTCCGTCCGTCCGTCCGTCCGTCCGTCCGTCAGTCCGTCCGTCCGTCCGTTCGTCCATCCATCCTTCCGTCCGTCCGTCCGTCCGTCCGTCCGTCCGTCCGGATGTTTGATTGTTTTTTTTCATTTATTGATAGGTGCACGTCATCGATCGATATCAACCCTTGATATGTCCCTACTGCTATGGTACGATACTAGACATAATCGTCCCCGTAAACATTATTAAAATGCCACACATTCTTGTCTTCCAAATAATAAGACTTATTTGCGGCGAGTACATTATTTAAACCGGGTCGGTGGTAACTCTAATATAAAGTGCCCAAACGTATAAAGTGCCCCAGGATGTATTGACTTTTGCAAGCCTAAACCATGAAAATGATAATTTATGTTTAATTATGTTTATTACAACGCATTAACATAATCTAGACCCTCTTTATCCGGCATCCCACCATCCTACCATATGTAATTTCTACCGCGAAATTTTTGCTTGACAATGAGGAACATGTAGAATGAGGTGGTACCTAACCTTCCTGTGATGCAGAAAGAGACCCGTGCCCCAGCAGTGGGGACATACACTGCCCCCGATAGTTGAAAGGGCGCATATAATTTTTTTTCCGAAATTGAGTTACATACATTGTTGAAATCAGCAAAAAAAGGCGCATCTCGCTTTATAGCGATTTTCTGTAGTAGAAATGGGCGCATATGCTTCCAATTATTTAACTAAATGGAAGATGAAAAGCCGAAATTAGTAGAATAGCCGCATTTGCACATATACGCCTTTGAGCTTCATAGTAATATTTCATGATCGGAAGTTTAATAGGCGCTTATTCGATATCGTTTTTAATGCTTAATAGATAGGTCGCAAGTGACCATTTGCGCCTTAGACGCTAGTTGGAACGTATTATACCTACTAAGTAGAAAAGTCAACATCTGCCACATGCGCCCTTACTACTTCGTATTTTATATTTTCTTCGATGCGCATCTGCCAGATACGTCGTATGTTTTTTTAAATAAATAAAAGGCTGAAATTATTGTTTTTTTACTCACAAGTCAAGATGAAACCTACAATAGACGATCATAGGTACTTTTCAACTTAGCCAAGGGCTATTAGATAGATAATGGATATTTGTGCCTAAAGTGCCTACTTAAATGCGCCTTTTCTTTCTAGGAAAATATTTAAAATTATACACTTGGTACTAGGGTTAAAAGTAATAAAAAGCGCATACAAAATTGATAGGGTGCATGTAGCGATATGCGCCTATTCAATTATTTATGTCTCATTTCTTCATATTTTTAAACTAAAATGAAAAGGATTTTTGAGATTTTGCATATAATGTATTGTAGTGTGGCCAGTGAATGAAAACTCCAATGTCATAAGAACTGGTAGATTTATTCTATGGTAACACTCAACTTAAGTAACATGGTATTGTTATAGTAATAGGATAGGTAACCTAGTATAGAACCTAGGGCTGACTGCGTGGCTATCGCACCCTGATGTTCTCCTAGCTTGCTAACACCTGAGGACATGCGGAGCTATCGCACAGATGCAGCGACCTGACTTTGAGCAGACTGCGGAGCTATCGTACTCATTGCCAGCTGGCTATCGAATGAATCTCTGCTGCTGTGCGCCCGTTTATATACGCTCCTCGCGTGTAGCTGTGTGCGGGCTGCCGTATAGGCACAGTAGGGCATCAATGTGTTGTAGTTGCGTTCCATTCTATGCATGCTTGCTACATTCTCCCCCTCTGGTACTCGTATATCGTCTCGAGAGAGTAACAGCATCAGTTGGAAATTTTCTTGGGTCTTCCCCTGCGTTTGATGGCATTCATGGGGCTATGCAGTTTTTCATCGTTATCTCTTTTCTCGAATTTTGTAATAGCGGAAGTGTGGAACTTGCCTATGGATTGATATGGTGATTCGGGCAAACAAACTTCATATATGGTTGAACCTACTTTATTTATGATCTGGTAAGGGCCATCTCTTCTTGGTGCAAATTTCGCCGTGTAATTTTTTGCTTGATTACTTATGGGATGAGAAGTAATAAGCACAAGGTCCCCAATTGCGTATCCAGGATCAGGCCTGCGTTTCTCATTAGCTTTCATGCGGTTGTTTTCTTGTGTTCTTTCTACATTATCTTTTGCAATCTTGAGATCGTTAGCTAGTTTTTTCAAGGTGGGTGTTATTTCATGGACAAAGTTTTCTGATCTTACAATTGTACTTAAATCGTGTGTCAGATCACAAAGGGTACGTAATTCACGTCCAAAAGTTAGATATGCTGGTGTGAATCCAGTAGATTGGCAAATTGCTGTATTTATAGCGAATTGAATTGCAGGCAAAGCAGTTGGCCATAAGTCATGTTGATTTTTCACCATTATAGCTATCTGAGTTTTCATGTCTCGATTTCGTCTTTCTACCATATTAGGCTCTGGGTGGTATACTGGTGAGAAAATTTGCTGTATGCCGAGGCAGTATGTGAGCTTTTGCATTACTGCTGATACGAATTGCACACCATTGTCACTCGAAATTTTTCGTGGCAAGCCATATCTCAGGAAGATTTGATTTAAGAGTACAGTGGCACATGTAGCAGCTGTTGCTTCCTTGATCGCGAATATCTCGATCCATCTGGATGCAGTGTCTTCCACAATGAAGATCCATTTTTCATTGGTTGGTGCTTTTGGCAATGGTCCAAATAGATCAATAGAAAGTACTTCAAACCTTTGCGTGTTTGCTATAGATTGGTACAATCCTGCAGGTTTCTGATTTGTAGGTTTATAACGTTGGCATTCAATACAAGACTTGACATACTTGATGACGTCTTTTCGAAGTCCGTTCCAATAAAAACTATTGGAAATTCGGTTTGTAGTACGATCGACTCCTTGATGTCCAGCAGTGGGTAGATCGTGGCATGATTTCAGTATGTTTTCTCTTTCATGCTTTGGGATTACTAGCCTAGCATTATCGTCGTCTTGATCAGGACTGTAACGATACAAGACACCTCTGTGTATTATATATCCCTTTTTTAACCATTCAATATGGTCTTCTTTCTCTACATCTTTTTCGAGGGAATTTATAATTGTTAATATTTCTTGATCTTTTATTTGTTCTTCCCTAATAGATTTTTCATTGCGTTTTGGTAACTCAACTTCTATTAAACATACAGTGCAATCATCATTATGGTTCTCACATTGAGGTCGTGAGAGTAAGTCTGCTAAAACATTTGTGCGGCCGGGCATATACTGAATTTCAAATTCATATGGCTGTAGTTGTAACGCCCATCGGGCTAAACGGCCGGTTGGCGTTTTTAAGCTCATTAACCATTTTAAGGGTTGATGGTCAGTTATGGTGATAAATTTTGTTCCTTCTATGTAACCGCGGAATCTTGATATAGCCCATACAATTGCAAGAGCTTCTTTTTCTGTTACAGAATAGTTGCGTTCGGCGTTAGTGAGTAGCCTACTTGCATATTCTACTGGGTGTTCATTGTCACCCTCCCCCTGGAGTAAGGCTGCTCCTATTGCGTATTGACTGGCGTCAGTTTTTAACACGAAGGGTATATTACTGTTAGCTTGACGTAGTATTGGTGCTGTGGTTAGGGCTATTTTGATTTGCTGAAATGCTCGTTCCTGCTCAGTGCTCCATTGCCATGGTTCTGATTTCTTGGTCAGTTTTGTCAATGGTCGAGAGATTTCAGCATAATTTTTTATGAATCTTCGATACCATGATGCTGTTTGTATAAATGATATCAGTTGTTTTTCGGTTTTTGGTGCTGACAAGTTGGCAATTGCTGAAATTTTTTCGGGGTCTCCTTTCAATCCTTCTGGGACTATGATGTGCCCAAGATATTTTATTTCTGATCGACCAAAATAACATTTCTTCCTGTTGGCTCGCAAGTTGTATTCCTCCAGTTTTTCGAAGATTTCACGAAGGTTTTCTAGGTGTTGCGAAAAACTTATTGAACGGATATGTAGATCATCAAGGTATGCTAGTGCGAAGTTTGACTTCAGGCATCTTATCAATCTATCCATTAATCTTTGGAAGGTAGCAGGCGCATTGCGTAGTCCAAAGGGCATACGTTTGAATTTGTAAGTACCGAAAGGTGAAACGAAAGCTGTTTTATCTTGGTCTATGGTATCAACCTCAATTTGCCAGTATCCTGACTTCAGGTCCAAGGTTGACATGAATGGCATAGCTTTTGCCTGGTGTAACAAGTCGTCCATTCTTGGTAGTGGGTATCGATCTGGTTTTGTGATCTCATTTATCCGGCGATAATCTACGCAAACTCTGACATCTTTGTTTTCTTTTGCTACTAATATGACGGGAGAAGCCCAAGGTGAGTCACATTCTTCAATTATGTCATTGCCTAACATATCATCGATTTTAATTTTAAGCTGTTGCTGGCGTAAAGGTGACATGCGGTAGGGTTTGATTGCAATAGGTTGGTGGTCACCTGTATCAATCTTATGTACTGCATACGATGTGGCCTCACCGTGTTCAGCAAATATGTGCTTATATTCTGTCAATAAGTCGTTTAATTGTGCTCGCTCAGCAGAAGTAAGTTGTGTTCCTTCATCATCCCTTAGTAAGATGTCTACGTTACTATTAAATGAAACATCAAGAGAATACAATTGCGTAGAATTTATTGGGACATAAATAACCCGAGGGTCTTTACGACGCACTTCTTCTTCATTTTCTGCCCACGGTTCTCGAGGACGGACGATCGGTGGTGGAGAATCCAATTTTATCAAGCTCCATTTTGGTTTCTTCGGGGGTGATGCCTGGGTTGTGAGTGGTGGCGTTTCAGGCATCGGCGACAGCATAGCCAACTCTTGTGCCCACTTCATGAAATCCGACATCTCCTTGTCATGTTCATTCTCGGTGGCCGCGTTTGTAAAGTCCATTTTCATGGCCAAATGCTTGCCTACCATTGGTGGTGATACAACGGTTTCCGTTTTTAGTTGAAGGAATTGATATGCTTTCCTAGGATTATCAATGAATGACCAGCATCGTTGAGGTAGGTTGAGCACAATACCGGCGGACTCTAAGAAGTCAATTCCCAAGAGTGTACGGGTCTCCTCTGCCTCTGGGATAGCGGCTATTGTAATAGGTAGTGTGCGATCTCCAATATTGATATTGGTGGTTGTAGACATTAGCGTCATTATCTTCGAACTACCATCAGCTAGGTTTATTTTAGCAGCACTTTGAGTGAATTTTGCACCACTTTTTAGCAGCATTTTGTAGAGTTTTGCTCCTGCAATGCTGGTTCGTGCAGCTGAGTCTAAGTAGGCGTAACCTACCCAATCGTTGATTGACACTTCTATTGTTGGGATTTTAACGCCTCCTTGCATTGGCGTTGGAATCATCGAGTAGAAGTGAACCGGCTTCGGCGGTGTTTCTTGATTTTTGCAGTTGGTACAGTTGCTGCGATACACGCCTGGTGCTCCACAACCGTAGCACTTGACAGGTTCCGGTAAGTTTGTCACTTTTTGTTGGGCAGCAATGCGTTTTCTGCATTCTTCTATTACGTGTCCTCTTTTGTTGCAATAAGAACATCGTTTTAATTTTGGTTTTTCTGTTTCCAGTTCCTTTAATGTAGGTGTCTCACGCAGATTTTCAAAATGGCGACACTTGGACAACAGATCCGAGAATGTTTTTATGTCCGTTCGTGGCACTTGTCTCTTCAGTTCTTTATTCAAGAGACCATATATAAGATCGATCTGCTCTTCTTCTTTATGTCTTTTAGTTGGAAGTTGTGCCAACAGGGCTCTCTTGGCACAAAGGAAGTCGTCTATAGGTTCGTGGTCGAGCTGTTGTGAGGAAAACAACTCGACATAAACTTCGTGGGGTTGTTTTTTCGGAGCGAAGGCGGCTCGAATCAGGTTTAATGCACTAGGCCAGGATTTCGCTTCTTGTTTGACGCCTTGCCACCATGTTGATGCGGTGTCTACCAAAAGTAGACCCAGACCTTCGAGGGCGTCGTCATCGCTGATATTTTCGATTTTTTTGAATATCGTTATGGCGGCGATGAATTCTTCCACGCGGTCATGATTCCGCTCTCCGTTGAAACGGGATGTACACTTCGCAAAACTTTTTCGGCTCATTTCTCCAATAGATGCTGACATGAGGGATTCTATCAAGCGACTTAACTGTTCTTCTGTCATGACAACCGACATTCTTGATTGAGGGTAGTTTGATTTTCTTGATGCGGGTAGTCAGGTTTCTTCAACCAACAGTGTTGCTGTCTTTTACTGTAGACGCTGGACGATTTAGATTATAGCCAGATTGTAGTGTGGGTATTTGTATTTTTATCCAACTACGTTGTAATCGTTGGGCGCTATTGTAGTATGGCCAGCAATAATTAATTTACGTTGGGCGCCAGATTGTAGTGTGGCCAGTGAATGAAAACTCCAATGTCATAAGAACTGGTAGATTTATTCTATGGTAACACTCAACTTAAGTAACATGGTATTGTTATAGTAATAGGATAGGTAACCTAGTATAGAACCTAGGGCTGACTGCGTGGCTATCGCACCCTGATGTTCTCCTAGCTTGCTAACACCTGAGGACATGCGGAGCTATCGCACAGATGCAGCGACCTGACTTTGAGCAGACTGCGGAGCTATCGTACTCATTGCCAGCTGGCTATCGAATGAATCTCTGCTGCTGTGCGCCCGTTTATATACGCTCCTCGCGTGTAGCTGTGTGCGGGCTGCCGTATAGGCACAGTAGGGCATCAATGTGTTGTAGTTGCGTTCCATTCTATGCATGCTTGCTACA
>OW203734.1:5584970-6017470 GCA_934045075.1 Yponomeuta sedellus
CAAGGCATATAAAGCCGTTGGTGCCGGCTGTCATGTAATGGCAGTCGTTAAGTTTATGAGCGGCTTGATAACAACTGGACAGCAGGCCTTCCCACTGTCTAACAATCCTCCAC
This sequence comes from Yponomeuta sedellus, assembly GCA_934045075.1. Classification (NCBI taxonomy): domain Eukaryota; kingdom Metazoa; phylum Arthropoda; class Insecta; order Lepidoptera; family Yponomeutidae; genus Yponomeuta; species Yponomeuta sedellus. The sequence continues at coordinate 5,585,084 of OW203734.1, forward strand.
CAACTTGTACTTGGCCCACGCGATGGAGTATAGCCTAACCTTCCTGCAATGCAGGTTGAGACCTGTGCCCCAGCATTGGGGGCATACAAAGGGCGAACCGTGAAGAGTGCCTATTTTCCTGCAAAAGTATTTTAATTCGTTTGGGAAAGCACACTGGCCGGCCGATTCCAGTGACAGCTGGCACCTGTCACCGCGCGCAAACGTTTTAGCACTCCGTTTTTCAGCCTACGACTAATTGTGTAACGGGAATCGTGAATAGTTATTTCACCTAACTTTTGTTCATCATAGCGTAGACATAGTGACTAAACGAAGGTTATACATTAAACATTTAAGTTATCGACATAGTTCAGAGAACTAGTGAGCTGAAGTGGCAATGGGCTGGCCATATCTTGCGAAGAACCGACAACTGTTGGAGTAAACGTGTTCTTGAGTGGAGACCGCGACTTGGCAAACGTAGTAGGATGCCCCCCGATCAAGTGGGATGACGATCTGCGGCAGATGTTGGGTGCGGCAAGCTGAAGACAGGGCGCTATGGCGCTCATTAGGGGAGGGCTATGTCGAGTAGTGGACTACATAATATAGCCTAAAAAAGAAGAAGTAGTACATTTGAAACAAAATCACAGTACATGCCCGCACTGGGACTCAAACCTGGGTGTCTCGCCTCCGAGTCCATTGCTCTGAGGTTACTACTGAGTTTCCACTGCCTTTTTTAAGGTTCTGTAAGAAGCCTTACAGTTTTGATATATCCATCTATAATTATGTCTATCTATTTTTCTGTCTGTTTGCGGTTACTCTTCGTCAAACAAAATGTTGGATTGTAATTTTAAAGTAACGTGAGTTGCTCTAGAGTTATTTTTACTGATTTGTAAACATCGTATTAAAAAAAGGGATCTGTTTAAAATTTCACGATACCCTCTTTTCGCTCGTAGTCCCGGCTGTCTGAGTGATCTTAAATGATCACGAAGGTTAAGCAACACAGGGCGCGTTCAGTGCATGGATTGGTAAACCGTCTATGACTAACGCTAGTAGCATTTTTCCGAGCGATTCCGTGCTTCGCAAGGCACTTTAAGCAGTTGGTGCCGGCAGCCGTCGATAGATGGGAGTCGTTAAGCCAAGTCAGAGGCCTTAGAGCGGCTTGAAAACTTCTGACAGTAAGACCTGCCACTAGTCTTGCCAGCATCCACCAATCCGGACTTGGCCCCCGTGGTGGAGTATGGCTTATACCTTCCTCTGGGAAGAGACCCGTGCCCTTTGGTGGGGTTAAAATGGGTTGATGATGATGAATACCCTCTTTTGAACTGTGTCCAAAACTATGACCATAAGTTATCCATCTAAGTTACATAATTCCGACGGGCGGCCTAAAAAGAGTTTCGTGTAGATAATTGTATGGTCGAACTGGCAGCTCGGTAGTTGCACTAAGGTGATTAAAAGTTAATGAAAGAAGGGATAGAATCGCGAGCGAATTACAGGAAAGGTAAATATTACTGTCTGGAGGAAAACACGCCATGCGACGGATTAAATGCTACAAAAAGATCCCGCCTTTTGCTTGAGGTTTTCAACCGTCTGTTGTTTTCATTTTAGTCGGTACAGTCGACAGCACGTCCATCTTTACTTTCATACAATTTAGCAGCAAATTCACAGATGAGATGGGTCACTTTAATCCGGTTTCAGAATTGAGAATTTCACTAAGTAAATACTTAGTAAAGTTAGTTAAGTAATGTCACTCTCCTAGCTGGAGATAATGGGCATTACCCCCATGATATCACAACGTGGCGCTCTTTAGGGAGGGATACAACCACCAGTGGACTAGTATAGCCTGACGACGACGACGCTCCTAGCTGAGAAATTCAAAGAAACAGAACTACAGTGAAGTATTTACCTTGCGAAATTATCAATTCAGAAACTGGCCCTTTGCAACCTAAATACACCATGAATTATGAGTGGTTTGAGAGCCAAAGCAAAAAGAGAGAGAGAGAGAGAGAAAGACATTTATTTGCAGCCACAAAGATACAATACATATAACACAATGTAACACGATATTATGATAATACAGACAAATAATAAAAGACAGAACAAAGAAAAATATAATAAAACAAAGAATACGATTTAAAACAAACATTTACAATTTAGAAGGGCATTGTATCTCCGCAGCCACAAACAAAAAAAGAACGTACCTTTACAATAGCTATCAAATGATGATGATGATATCAACCATTTGTAAGTTCCCACTGCTGGGGCTCGGTTCTCTACCTGCATCACAGAAGGGTTAGGGTCACACTCTACCGCGGGGGCCAAGTCCGAGTTGGTGAAGGATTGTAAGACAGTGGCGGGCCTTACTGTCAGAAGTTATCAAGCCGCCAATAAAGCCTTAGGCATGGCTTAACGACTGTCATTACCTTAAGAAGCAGGGAACCGCACGGAAAAATGCCACTAGCGGTAGTCATGGACGGTCATCCATCCTGTACCTGACCGCGCGTGTTGTTGCTTAACTCAAGTGATTGATTCCAATCACTTGGTTCGACTAGGCCACGAGCGCTTCTCTTAGAAGGGTTAGATATTCTTATAAATAATTGGTTTCTCTTCGTTTCACTTCGTACCCCAGAAGCGCTCGGAAAAAAATACCTCTATCGAAGACGCTAGTTTTTTTAAGGTTTCTTACCTCAAAAGGAAAAAATGGAAACCTAATATAACCTTAATGTATCTTTATAATTATTTTATGTTCATTTTGTACACTACAATAAATAATATTCTTATGAATATACCTGGTGTACAACAAAGAATATTCTTATCTTATCTTATCGTATTTCAATGCGTTTTCACGCATTTCCGGTCTTCACGGATAAACGGATAAGGTTTCCGTTTCTTTTTGAGGTTCAAAGCCCTAAAAAACTGTATCACTGTCTTGTCCCGGTAATCGCCTGCTATTACCTCACAGCGGATGTTACTATGTTTGGAGCGATTTTCAACTAAATTGACAAGTCGTATTCTGACAAATAGCTTACACAACTTCTTTCATTAAGTTATATGTTCAAAATACCTGAAACCTTCAATAAGAACCAGAACAATGGCGCGAAACAGGAAAATCTAAAAATACTCGGATTTGTAAAAATATTTTTTTTTATGTAGCATATTATAAAATAATTATACTATTTTTATTTTTAATGCACTAACCCGTGCTAAGGACAATTTAAAAAACCTATTTAGAGGCTAAAAATTCCACCCATGCCGGGATTCGAACCCGCGACCTCTGGCTATCCGTGCCAGCGCTTTATCCAACTGAGCTAATGGGCGACTCACCGGCATCAGTGAAATTTCGAGCCTCTTTACACTATTCTCTGTATTACGTACATGCAGCGACATCTGGCTGAAGTAGATTGCATCACTTACAGCCCCGACTACCTACTTTGCAGTTAGGTTTTTACATCGGAACGATATCGCTGCACCCACATGATTATACTATTTTTATTTTTAATCCACTAACCCGTGCTAAGAACAATTAGCATCTTAATAGGTTTATAAATTTGTAAAAATAAATTCTTTATTCCAGGAATGTATAGAGCTAAAAATACTTTGTACTACGTTTTTCGTTTAGTAGGTTGACTTACATTTAATAGTAGGTTGTCACCGAAGCTGGCATCCATCATCATCATCAACCAATTATGTCTCTTCTCTAAGAAAGGCGTAGGCCATACTCCATTACGGGGGCCAAATCCGGATTGGTGGAGGCTAGCAAGACTAGTGGCTGGTCTAGCGGTCAGAAGTTTTCATAAAGCCTCTGACTTGGCTTAGTTAGAGAACTCGTACAGATTTTTGATCCGGAGAGCCATGTTAAACGACAGAGGGCCAGTTTCTGAATTGCCAATTTCGCGACGTAAATACTTAACTGTAGTGCTGTCTCTTCGAATTTCTCAGCAAAGAGCGAGACAGAACTTTACATAAGTATTTACTTAGTGAAATTCTCAATTCAGGGACTTGTATTATTACCCAAATATTATTATTTCACTTTATTGAAGGCGGTTTGAAAAATTAACGCCTAGGAATACAAGCCAAAATTTAAATTGAGGCTGCAGCTAATTAAAAAAAAATAAAAATCATCGACAACGTCCTATGCCTATGTAGCATAAAAACGTCGATGCATCGTCAGAGTGATTTAGTCAAGTTATTTGCGGGGTATTTTACCATGAAAACTAAATGCACCTATTATTAATTTTGTCTGGAAGAATTCACTTTTAGTGAAAAAGAAGAAGAAGAAGAAAAACATTTATTTAACGCCACATAGACATACTAAATTTGACAAGAAAAGGAAAATACAGAAAAGAAAGCAGGAGTAAAACAAAAGCAGAAGAAAAGACGAACTACGGATGAATGAAATTAACATAAATTCCAATGCTACACAGTATGTCGATGCAGCGGAAAAAAGGCCTCATGCTCAGTATAAGCTGAGGGTTTGCACCCACAACACTGATTTTCAGCAAGGGCCTTCGTTAGTGGTAAGGCTGCCGTTTGTATTCTTAGGTTAAGAAATATCTGTTTAATTTCCGTTTTTATGTACAACTAGCTGACCCAGCGAACTTCGTACCGCCTAACAGTAAATTTTTTAGTTTGTTTTTTATTTTTCTCCCCCTAAGAACCATCCTCGTCCTTCAAGGAATATTCTAAAAAAATAACTAGCGAAATCGGTTCCAACACATTCAGCGATTCATTTTTATATGATAGATAAAGTGTTATCTATCTATCAATTAGGAGTGGGTCGTTGTCCGATTTTTTGACGACGAAACGCAACCGTTTTTTCTGGAACGAAAACAGGTCTTCGAAACGGTCCATACGAACGAGCAAGGCGCAGAGGACGGTCAAACGAGTGCGAACGAGACGAAATCGCGAAACATCGGAAAAAATAAGTCGTTTTACACGATATTAGACTGTATACTCATAGACATAAAGATTACTTTATTGTATCACAGACCAAAACGAACGGAACGAGCAAGGAGCCGAAGACGACGTCGCAATGATCACATTACGTTCTAGGCTCTATTAATATAGCACTAAAGGACATATCCGCGTCAAACAATCTAAGGACTGGTCTCGCGACGAACAAACGCTGGCACTGCTTTAGAGTCGCTGGCACTGCTTTAGAATGAAACGTAAAACGGTCCTATCGTCGCGGAACACAAAACGGTCTTATAAAAGGATTCGTCTTTGCAACCATCACGCCTACTATCAATTTCTCTCCCAGAGAAGGCCTTTCTATGCAGTGCATTATTATTATTTGCTATAGGTTTTCGTTCACCTTACAGCAACATCGGTATAAACAGGCGACTCTAGGTGGTTTTGGCGGTCGATTTCAAGTCAGTCCACGTTCGATTCCGAGCAGGTCTCTCATTTCCGGCTGTGACGCCAAAATGAAAGGGTGCGCTCCATGAAATTAGACTCGGGCCACAGACTAGCGAGACAGAGATAGGCCGTTAAGAGTAAAATAGAAAAATGTATAATTATGTATTCCATATTACATTTACATACAAGCACATACAACGTCTGGCCCCACACTAGGATACCCTGTGTCGTGAAAATCAGAAACAACGACGTCACAAACATGTAAACATCCAAGACCTGGGCGTTTTTTTTGTCCCCATCCGGGATTCGAACCCGGAACCTCTTGCGTGGTAGGCAGATGCACTACCGCTACGCCACAGAGGTCGTCATGTGTGTAATTATATTTCTTTGATGGTTTTATGTAGTTTATTCTTTTCATTATTAGAATTTTTATATATTTGGGTATCTATCTTGGCAGGATTTTGTAATCTGTGTAAGTGTATTAAGTATGTAGTGTATGTTGTGCACGTGCATAGACCCGTTTCACATCTTCACTCCGACTCCCCAAGGTTTGCTTGAAGAAATCTCTTACAGAGATAAGCCCGCCTTTTTACATGGATTTTCTTGCATTGTATTTCTTTTTTGTGTTTTTCCTGTGCAATAAAGTATAATAATAATAATAATAATAATAATAATAATAATAATAATAATAATAATAATAATAATAATAATAATAATAATAATAATAATAATAATAATAATAATAATAATAATAATAATAATAATAATAATAATAATAATAATAATAATAATAATAATAATAATAATAATAATAATAATAATAATAATAGAAAAATGAACTTTCATCCATTAGCAACCCATTATGTCACCACCGAGGGGCACGGGCCCCTTCCCTGAGGAACATATAGGCAATACTCCACCACGTAGGCCAAGTCCGGATTGGTGGCGGCATGCAACACTAGTGGCTGGTCTTACTGTCAGAAGTTTCTAAGCCACAAACCCACACAGGCGAAAGGTCGGACAAAACCTAAAAAGACAAAATGTTGCTTAACCTTTGTGATCGTTTTTAAGATCACTAAGGAAGCCGAGGCCACGAGAGATTTCCTCATGCAGCCGGGGCTACGAGCGATTTCATGAATGAAATTATTTTTAATTGGCTTTAAAAACCTACTTAGAGGCTTAAAATTCCGCCCATGCCGGGACTCGAATCCACGACTTTGCTTTTTTATGAAAAGTTTTGATTTTAGAATAGAATAGAAAAGGTTTATTCCACATAACATAACAACTACAAAAAAAGATCTTTGCTGTAGACATATGTTTGGTATAAAAACCGTCGATCAGTGGCTATCTTAGTCTACCTGCCGTCTTCCCGCCTAAGACGGCAGGTAGACTAAGGTAGCCACTGATCGACGGTTTGTGGGTAGCCCACTAGCCCGGCCGGCCGACGAAATTGTGAAAGCGGCTGGGACACATTGGATGAGACGAGTATTTCTTAATGATTCGCGATACTCATACATAGCCATATATTAAACGGGTCAAATCGCGATTATTTATTAGCTAAAACGTAATTATCTTATTTCCCGACGTTTCGGTAGTGTTACAGTTGCCGTGGTCTCGGGTCGAACGTCGGGAAATAAGGTAATTACGTTTTACATAATAAATAATCGCGATTTGACCCGTTTAATATAAAACTATGTATGAGTATCGCGAATCATTAAGAAGTCATAGTGTACGTTCTTCTGTTTTTTTCTTATTCTACTGAGGCTACGAAACCGAGTTTCCAAAGGGTAATAAGTGTCTGAATGGGGTAAGATGACTTGAATCGGGGTTGGCTTAAAAAGTCAGTTAAGTTCATAAAAGGGTGGTTTTAATTAACGAATAACGAGAATAAAATTGAAAATGTCAACTGACATTTTGACTTTTGACTTCTTAATTTTTGAATGCACAATTTTGCAAAATAAAACTGAGCAGTATGAGCATCAAGGCTTTACAAATTTTAGTAATAGACAGATGAAAAGACTGGCAGATTGACTGACGGACAGAGTAACTAGAAGCGCAATAAATAATTAAAATAAAAATAATACTTGAACTGTCCAACTGCTTATACTATTGTATATTTTATTTATTCAATTTCACGTTTCACTGCTGATTGCCTTAATTACGTTCCTTGCTCGTTACTGATGACCAGTGTAAATGAATCAAGAATAATTAAACAACAAATATCGATGAAGCGAAAGAGGTTCGCAAGGATCCTGGTAAGTGACAAAACTTGCCCATTAGCTTAGTTGCATTGCTCTCATGAAAAATTACTATTTGTAGCATTACCACATTGGAACAGTGCTACACAAGAAATAAGTCCCGCGGATGTACCTGCGCAGATGACCAAATTTTGGATGTGCGGCAAGTTGATCGACTAATCAGATAGTTTCATTTTATGGCAGGCCGCGCGCCTTTGTTGCTATTGGTTGATTCAACGATATCGATGCAGGTGACTATTAGTTTGACAATATTAGCGTGAGCGAAATAGGTATCGCTACTGCGGCAATCAATTCTGCACCTTAACCGTATCGGTTAAAGATCATGTTCAATGTACTTATAGCTTCGGGTACTTTCATTACACTTCTTCGTAGTCTGCGCGAAGGTAGATTCCCGAAGGGACTTTTATGATGTGTAGTACTGTAATTCATTGATCAAACTTTTTATACTACCGGCATTAGCTTGCTGTGCTATCGAAACCGAGGATAGTGGGGTTTGTCCATGAAACACTTTGGATAGGTAATTGTTACAGGTACAGTCGGCAAGGAAAGTATTAGCCTCTGTGAAAGCAGTTTCCTAATGGAGAGGTCTCTTTCGCCCATTTTCGAGTCGCCCATTAGCTCAGTTAGGAGATCGCTGGCACGGTTAGCCAGAGGTCGCGGGTTGGTGGAATTTTTAGCCGCTAAATAGGTTTTTCAAATTGTCCTTAGCACGGGTTACTGCATTCAAAAAAGAATATAATAATGTGGGTACAGCGATATCATTCCGATGTAAAAGCTAACGGCAAAGTAAGTAGTCGGGGCTGCAAGTGATGCAAATTACTTCAGCCAGATGTTGCCGCCTGTACGTAATACGGAGAGTATTGTTAAGAGGTTCGAAATTTCACTGAAGCCGGTGAGTCGCCCATTAGTTCAGTTAGGAGAGCGCTGGCACGGTTAGCCAGAGGTCGCGGTTTCGAGACCCTGGGTGGGTGGACGGCATGGGTGAAATTTTTAAGGCTCAAAATAGGTTTTTAAAAAAGAGTTCTCTTTGTCAAAACAAACAACTTTTGAGAAGAACTTTGAAATCGCTAAATAAGCTCTGTTCTATAATAATAATCAGAAGCGCTCGTGGCCTAGGCGAACCGAGTGATTGGAATCAATCACTTGGTTAAGCAACAACAGGCGCAGTCAGGTACGGGATGGGTGAGCGTTCCGTGACTACCGCTAGTGGCATTTTTCCGAGCGCTTACGTGCTTCACAAGGCACGCTAAGCCGTTGGTGCCGGCTGTCATGTAACAGTAGTCATTAAGCCATGTCAGAGGCCTTATGGGCGGCTTGATAACTTCTGACAGTAAGGCCCGCCACTGTCTTGCAACCCTCCACCAACCCGGACTTGGCCCCCGTGGTGGAGTATGGCCTAACCTTCCTGCGAGGCAGGAAGAGACCCGTGCCCCAGCAGTGGGGACATACAAGGGTTGACATAGTAATCATCACCATCATCAGCCAATTGATTATTCCAGTACATCCTCCCTCATGGGTTTTCAAGGTTCACGGTCTTGTGCCGTCCGCATCCAGCGACTCCCCGCGCCACCGTAACCAGGTCGTCAGACCATCTGGTGGAGGGCCTGCCCACGCTGCCTCCTGAAGTCCGCGGTCGCCAGGACAGAACTTTTTCGCCCAAACGGTCATAAGTTCTTTGAGCTATGTGTCCAGCCCACTGCGACTTCCACTGAACAATTCTTTATTAGCAACTCGAATGCTTCTGCGGATCTCCTCATTTCTGATTCGATCACGCAGTGAAACTCCTAACATAGCTCTCTCCAACGCGCGTTGGGCGACCCTGCGCACTTATGAGGCCCCATAGTCAGTGTACATAGTTCTATAGTAAAGTTACTAAAGTAAATTTACTGTTAGTTAAGCTTTGTTCAAAATTCCGAAACCACTGGTCAGACAAAGAAGGTCAGCTGTCTACTACATCGACTTTTTGAGTCGACTAATTGTGAACACGGAAAGGGTTGCGTGACCGGATTATACCCCAACCTATCAGTAATTACCAGGCAAATCGATTTTAAGGAGGTCAATACTGAAAGTTCTCTACTCTGCGTCACTAACACCTCATAATAATAATAGGCTTTTTACTTGTAGTTAATATTTTTTTATTTATGAACTTACAGAAATGAATTGCAGTTCTATCGGTCATATTACAAAAATAAATAAATAATTTTAGACTAATCAAATATTACTTATCAAGTTAACAATATTTACATAAATACATTCGCACCGCACGTGGCTTAGTAAAGCGCTTAAACCGAGTGATTGGAATCAATCACTTGAGTTAAGCAACAACAGACCCAGTCATGTGCAGGATGGGTGACCACCGTGGCTATTGGCATTTTTTCCAAGCGCTGTGTGCTCCGCACTCAAGTGAAACCGTTGGTCATGTAATGGCAGTCGTTAAGCCAAGTCACAGGCCTTATGGGCGGCTTGATAACTTCTGACAGTAACCCCCTCCACTGTCTTACAATCCTGCACCATCCCGGACTTGGCCCCCGTGGTGGAGTAAGGCCTAATCTTCCTGCGATGCAGAAAGAGTCCCGTGCTCCAGCACTGCATCAGTTAGCGAGTGATATTTCTACTGTAACTTCAAAAATGTACATAACATAGAAGCAAAGTCATTGGTAAGCGCTCTTAAAGCAATATGTCCCCTGAAATTTGACCAAAAGGTACGCCAAAAACAAACGAATATGAGGTTTTGCGCTCATTACACAAAGCTTTTTCTCTCCAAAAACAAGTGGAACAAAGAGGAGGGCAATTTATTTCCAAGCCCCAAAGTTGGGAAAGTTCCAACTACGTACCTGTTTGCGAATCTAAGTTTTGGACCCGTTAGAAGGCGGGCTCCCGTGAAATTTATATGCTCGATTTAATAAAAAATAGTCCTGGGAACTTTTTGTTTTAAATGTAACACCCGGCGTTGTGCGCCGTCGTCCGAACTGGCAGGTATATGACAGTTTGGACAATTTTTGTACAGTCAAAGGCACGTCAACCTTTGCATCCGTACATTATACTCGGTTACGTTATGGCCGATTGTACAAATAAGTGCCTGATGTTCTATCGATTATATTTCTTCAACTAGCTATGCCTCGCGGTGTTACCCGCGGTTTATCGATTTTCCCATGGGAAAATGATATTTTCCCGCAGCAAAACGTAGCCTTTCTGAGAGAAGTCCTCTGTCTCTCTCTGTATCCTATAGTTCCTGCAATGGGACGCCTATAGGCTACATAAAAAAACAAAACTTGCTTCGCCCGTCAAATAGATAGATACAGAGCATTTTATTGTACAAAAAAATGGAAATCACACAGATATTTCTTAAAGCTAAAAGTATCTTATCACTAAAAATTATCTCCCGATCGAATACCAAAACAACGTTATGAAATAATTTTATATTATTTTTGATGCGCTAATCCGTAGCTAGGGACAATTTTAAAAAACCTATTTAGTGGCTAAAAATTCCACCCGACATGTTCCGGCACGGGTGGAATTTTTAGCCTCTCTGTTTTTTTAAATTATACTATTTTTATTTTTAATGCACTAACCCGTGCTAAGGAACAAATTTAAAAACCTATTTAGAGGCTAAAAATTTCACCCATGCCGGGATTCGAACCCGCAACCTCTGGCTATCCGTGCCAGCGCTCTACCAATTGAGCCAATGGGCGACTCACGGCATCAGTGAAATTTCAAACCTCTTTACACTATTCTCTGTATTACGTACAGGCAGCGACATCTGACTTAAGCAAATTTCATTACTTATAGCCCCGACTACCTACTTTGCAGTTAGGTTTAACATCGGAACGATATCACTGTTACATGATTATACTATTTTTATTTTTAATGCACTAACCCGTGCTAAGGAACAAATTAAAAAACCTATTTAGAGGCTAAATAAAAAAATAAATAAAATAAAAGGCGTGAGTCGCCCATTGGCTCAATTGGTAGAGCGCTGGCACGGATAGCCAGAGGTTGCGGGTTCGAATCCCGGCATGGGTGAAATTTTTAGCCTCTAAATAGGTTTTTAAATTTTTTTAAATTGTTTTAGTTTTGTCAATATTTAACCATGTAGGAAGTTTCGTCATAGTTTGTTAAACTTCATAGTGCTATTGTGTCTAATTAGGGCAACTCGACATGGTTCCAGGTAGCGCTTTTATGTGCGGGGTGTTGTAACTTTGTCTAAGCACGTTGTAGGTTGTTTTACAGGCTGCTCTCGCCGACAGTTGATTGGCGGACTTTATTATTCTGAGTTGTCGAGTTGTTATTGTTGGGCCGTCCGCCCGGAAAATTGTCTAAGTGGATGTCACAACTAAAATTTTTGCTCCTAATGAAATTATTAATAGCTAAGCAGGTGTTTTCCAAAGATAGGGTTGGGTTATTTTACATTACATGTTACCAAAATTTAAGTATTTTCAAAGTTGTTTTATTTTGTATTTTGTTGCAAAATTTTACAAGTATAACAGATATCATTTTACAAATAACATCGACAGCCTCGGTGGCGCAGCGGTTTGACACGCTGACTGTAAATTAAATAGGTAGCTCTCGCGAAAAAGATCGAATCGCGCGAGGCGCCGAGTTAAATATCACGGGTTATATATACCATTGCACTGCGATTGGTTACTAGACTACCGCTAGTGTGAGTGAAACGACCATTACCAAACTAATATGACTCTATTGAACTACTATGCAAGCGCTCGCGGCCTAGCCGAACCGAGTGATTGTAACCAATCACTTGAGTTAAGCAACAACAGGCGCGGTCAGGTGCAGGATGGGTGACCGTCCCGTGACGAGGCCATTTGTACAAGTCCAGTACGGCGGCCTACAGTGGAATCGAAGCCACGCCCTCTGTTTGGCCGTCAAGGGCCATCCGCTAGGCCAATGATATAGTCTAAATTGGTATTTCCCCACAGGGTTCCCTAAAAAGCGCGATTCCTCAAACACTTCAATACTATGCTCTTTTTAATGCACTAACCCGTGCTAAGGACAATTTTAAAAACCTATTTAGTAAAGAGGTTCGAAATTTCACTGATGCCGGTGAGTCGCCCATTAGCTCAGTTGGGACAGCGGTGGCACGGATAGCCAGATGTGGCGGGTTCGAATCCCGGCATGGGTGAAATTTTCAGTCTCTAAACAGGTTTTTAAAACTTCAACACTTTTTTAAACTCTCGTTGCTTCATGTGTTTCAGGAATCAGGCATTTGAAAACTGATCCTGTAGACATCAGTCCAATGGGCTTTGTCCTAAAAAAATAAAGTTCTGATTTTATTATTTCTTTGCGAGAAAATATATAGGAAAATGTGAGAGCTCCAGGCTGTATATTTCGATTTGGGCTGCTTTAATTAATTTTATTTTAAAAGTGAAAAAAAGAACCAGTCTGCGAAACCGGAAATACGTCAAGCATGGAAATACGTCATCGACTGAGATCCTATGAGCTGTCAGGTTCCATTGATACCATGACTCGATAGAACAATTCCTTAAACAAAACTAAAAAAATATACTTATTCTGCGCAAATATAATTATAGATTTTTTTATGGAATACCGAGGTATATTCTATATAAAAAATCTCTCGGCGTTTTTAATAAAAAAATATTAAACCTACTTCCTTAGAGGCCTTATGGGCGGCTCGATAACTTCTGACAGTAAGGCCCACCACTGTCTTACAATCCTCCAGCAACCCGGACTTGGCCCCCGTGGTGGAGTATGGCCTAACTTTCCTGCGATGCAGGAAGAGACCCGTGCCCCAGCAGTGGGGACATACAAGGGTTGATAACGAAACCTACTTCCTACCTCATTCCTGTAGGAAACGAAAGTCAGAAGGTCAGACTGACTGATTGATAATTGAATTTTCTATTGGCACAGACTCGCACGTGGTGTCCCGCAAGCTGGTTGGGGGCCCCCAGTTCGAGCACCCTATCGGAAACCACACGTTCCATATCGGCCGAGAAGCTGTTCTTGGCTGCTCCATCGTCAACTTGGGCAAGCACAAGGTAAAACGGAAATAGATAGATTCTACATAAAAAAGGTAATTACACAGATATTTCTTAACCTAAGAGTACAGACGGCCACCGTATCACTAAAAGTGATCTCTTCCAGACAACCTTTGCATGGACAGGCAGCGACATCTGGCTGAATTAATTTGCATTACTTGCAGCCCCGAGTACCTACTTTGCAGTTAGGTTTTACATCGGAATGATATCGCTATACCCACATGATTACGAGTATATTCTTTTTTTAATGCACTTACTCGTGCTACTCGTGGGTGACTCACCGGCATCAGTGAAATATCGAAATTTCACTGATGCCGGTGAGTCGCCCATTAGCTCAGTTGGAAGAGCGCTGGCACGGATAGCCAGAGGTCGCGGGTTCGAATCCCAGCATGGGCGGAAATTTTAGCCTCTAAATAGGTTTTTAAATAGACCTTAGCACGGGTTAGTGAGAATATGATTATATATCAGCTTGTTTGACTGTTTTTGTGTTTATTCCACGAGTATCACGCCAAAAGTTCAATCGATATCAAGTCTTGTATGTCCCCACTGCAAGGGCACGGGTCTTTTAAACTCTCTGTCTCTTAGTAAAACTTACCCAATTTTTTTTACTAATATGTTCCTAAATAATTTTAATGTCCTTAAAAATATAGAACGAATTTGAAATCACCCTGTATCCTTTTCATACCTCACCCCATGCTCACATAAGTATAATCTTCTATGCGCATTTGACCGAGATTACACCTTGTATGTAACTGGATCTCGTTCCGCACACCATTTGTAAGCTGATCCTCCCTAACGATACTCTTACATTATTCATTGTTAATGAAGGATACAATTAATTTTCCTTATTACCCTGACAAATTACCGCCATGGCCAGGTGATATAAATTTGTGTCAATACATTATACACTCAGATTTTACTATTTTTATTTATAATGCACTAACCTGTGCTAAGCACTATTTTTAGAGGCTAAAAATTCCACCCATGCCGGGAATAGAACCTGCGACCTCTGGCTATCCGTGCCAGCGCTTTTTCCAACTGAGCTAATGGGCGACTCACATCAGCATGAGTGAAATTTCGAACCTCACACTATTCTCTGTATTACGTACAGGCAGCGACATCTGGCTGAAGTAAATTGCATCACTTACAGCCCCTAGGACCTACTTTGCAGTTAGGTTTTTAAATCGGAATGATATCGCTGTACCCACCTGATTATACTATTTTTATTTTTAATGCACTAACCCATGCTAAGGACTATTTTAAAAACCTATTTAGAGGCTAAAAATTCCACCCATGCCGGGATTCGAACCCGCGACCTCTGGTTATCCGTGCCAGCGCTCTTTCCAACTTAGCTAATGGGCGACTCAGATTTTGTCATAATTATATGAAAACGTCAGACACTCAGGTTTCCACACGATGATTTCCTTCAATTTGTTGAGTGTATCGCAAATAAAAATTCAACTTAGAACATTCATTACACTCGAAAATCTTCATTATATACTCGTATTTATATTATACGTTCAGCTCATCCCAGCCCACAGGGCGCGGCGCGCGTCTAAAATTTAACGGCGACCCCAAGCAAATAGCTACCTAATTTCGATGGGGTTAGAGGCTTAATTGCTTCGGTGAAAATTGACGTGGCAGTAACTTGTTCCGACCGGCAATTACATGTTGTTTATTGCCTAGTTACTCGAATTACGGTGGAGGCAGTAGCTTTGATGCGGGTGTAAAAGACGTGTAGGACTATCATGCAAAAATAGATTTTCAATATTTTTGAACTAAAACTTTCGTAAGCACAACACATTGTAGACTTTTAGTCCGGATTTACTTACGGGTGTTGTTATATCGGAAAAGTCCGAGCAACCGATTACGCGAGCTCGCGTCTCTGCTCACCATGATTAAGCTCTGCGAATCGGAGCGAAACCTGGTCGGACTTTTCCGATATAACAACACCCGTAAGTAAATCCGGACTAAAAGTCTACAAGATTTTCAATACGAAATATTTTTTTTTTTTTTACTTTTGTAAAGACCTCGTTGTTAAGCACCGCATGGTGCGCTACTTTTTCTGTTTTAATAATACCTATGTAAATATTGAATTTATAAATCCGTGTTTATTCAACAATATTTACAAGACAACTTTTACAAGAACAGACAGAGAACTAAATTTAAAAGACTGACGCAAGTAAAAAAGACAATATGTACAAAAAGTCAAAACAATAAAAAACGGTCTGTCGCCAACACTCGTATCGGCAAAACTAAGCATTTATGTATCTTCTTCTTCTTCAGGCTATATTAGTCCACTGCTGGACATAGCCCTCACATAATGAGCGCCATAGCGCAAGGTAATGCCATCATTGGGGGGTGATGCCCATAATCCCCACGCTGGGCATGCGGGTTGGGGATCGCAGTTTGGTGGAATTGTACTGCAGGGGGCGCTGCTGCCTACCCAGCGGTTTGAGTTCTTTAGTCACCTTATACGACACCCGCGGGAATTTATGTATGTGATTACGTTATTTTTACAAAGTATACACCCTGAATAGGTAGATATATAAGCTGCATTATATTGTAATGCAGATAAAGTACGTAGTTTTCTTTCTGGATAACATAACATAACATTTACATACAAGCACATACATTGCTTCTGGCCCCACACTAGGAAACCCTGTGTCGTGGGAACCAGAAACAACGACATCACAAACATGTAAACATCCAAGACCTGGGTTTTTTTTTGTTCCCAGCCGGGATTCGAACCCGGGACCTCTTGCATGGTAGGCAGACGCGCTACCGCTACGCCACAGAGGTCGTATAGAATCGGGCGTTAAAAATGTGTCAGCCACGAACCGTAACTGACTGAAAGCCAAAATGATTTACAGGAAACTACGACGATGGTTATACTGTATTAAGCATCTTATCGCAATAGGCGTGACGACAGCATAAAATTATCGAAAATTTAACGATTTTAAAAACCTATATAGAGGCAAAAAAAATCACCCATGCCGGGATTCGAACCCGCAACCTCTGGCTATCCGTGCCAGCGCTCTACCAATTGAGCCAATGGGCGACTCACGGCATCAGTGAAATTTCGAACCTCTTTACACTATTCTCTGTATTACGTACAGGCAGCGACATCTGACTTAAGCAAATTGCATTACTTACAGCCCCGACTACCTACTTTGCAGTTAGGTTTAACATCGGAACGATATCACTGTACATGATTATACTATTTTTATTTTTAATGCACTAACCCGTGCTAAGGAACAAATTTAAAAACCTATATAGAGGCTAAAAATTTCACCCATGCCGGGAATCCCGGCATGGGTGAAATTTGTGAGCTATTTGATTTATGATTTGTGAGAGTAGGATGAAGATGTCTTAACGATATCTATGGAACACGTCAGGTTTTTTATATATATTTTAAAAGGCATATATTTTTATTTGTAACGTTCATTAATTCACAGTCACAGTTTTTGTGATATTTTGTATAAAAAATTTGATCACTTTGATTTCTTTTAAAAGCCAATTAGCAAAAATAACTCTACGCAGACTTGAATCTGTTAGGACCATTATTAACAAGCCGGAGCGGTGCGTGGGCGCCGAGGGTCCGCGGGTCGTTGACCTCATAGACTCATAGATAAAGTACCTTATAAATAAAATGAACTAAATAAAACATTGAGAACTACAACAAACTTCTTTCGCTTGATGAAGCGATCGTTAACATCGCTTACACGCACACCAGTTTCGGGTACTTTTGATTTTGTCAGGATCGTGGCAACTAGAATACCCAGGTCTCTGCCTTCTCTTATTATTTTAAAAACGTATTTTTAGGCTAAAAATTGCACCCATGCCGGGATTCGAACCCGTGACCTCTGGCTATCCGTGCCAGGCTACACGTGCCAACGTATACAAAAAACAACGTTAGTGTTGACGTCGCAAATGACGAGTAAACCGATTTCATAGTTCGGAAACCAGTATAATCATTGTTTAATCAATTGTGTAAATTAATTACTTACCCCGTTGGTTAGTGGTGGGCTCGCAGATTATAGAGGTTCGGGCGGTCAGTGGCTCTGTAAAATTGAGTGAGGTCTAATCTCCTGTAAATAAATCAATTCTTAGTTTGTAATTGGCAAGGAGCAGTGATAACACAATAGTTCGAGTACAGTCAAGTTGGGTAACTTTGAACACTTTTCTTAGATTTCTGCAGATACTTCGATAATAATGTATGAATGAAAGATTCATACTTGAATCTTTTATTCAAGAAAAATTTGATTCAAGGAAAATGTATGAATCAAAGATTCGTACTTGAATCTTTGATTCATACATTTTTATTGAGTGTTCTCATGTACTTAAGAGAAATAAAATAAAAAGAAACCGAGTCAAAAGAAAACATCTTGACTTTTTATATATAACCAATTTTTTACATGAATTGTACTTTTTTTGTAATCGCTCTGTAATTATTTTCTAGAGCACTGTGTAAAAAATATTCATACATACGTAACCCCACGCCTGTATCCCAAAGGGTAGGCAGAGACCAGGGACTGCCACTTGCCACACAACCTGACAGATCACCTTCGCTTCATCAACTTTCATAAGTCGTTGCATGCACGCACTTTTTACGTTCATGGTACTTTTTACGTTCCCCATTGCTTATACATTTGCTAATATTCTTGTCTTAAAATAGATTCTCTTGAACACAAAGATAAAGAAATCAATTGTCGTGGTAACGAAAGAATTATTAGCCTATACGTTTTTGTAGATTGAATAGCTGCTGGTAATGCACTCGAAAATTTTGAAAAAGTATTCCTTGAACTAAAAACCTACAATGGCTCAAACAGTTAGCCTTCCTATCTTCAACTATCAACGTGTATATTTTATATTACGATTAACAATCTCCTCAATCCCGGAGAATAAAAAAGAAAACACCATCCTAGCTGTCGGCACATAACTTTTCTAATTAAAGGGCTTCCGTTAATCTCAATTGCTTGTTCACGCGTTGTGTATGTTTTATTATTCAGGATCGCATTAGAAGGTGTATACTCGGGGGGTCGGCTACTGAGAAAACGTTGAAGTGGGTCAGAGGTGGGAAAATACTTTAATTTATACTGTCGACCTCAGTCTGCGTATTTTTCCATTTTAGTCATGTCCTTGTCTGCTTAGCTACCTTAGATATGCTGTTATAGGGTTTCCTAGCAATGGCAATTTGCAATTTCTGGCCATTTCAAGCGCTGAGGTATGTGAATAATACTCAGGTTTCTTCCTTAGCCGTTAGCTGTTAAGCTATTTGTGCAGGCTGTCATCTAATGGCAGTCGATAAGCCATGCCAAAGACCTTATGGGCGACAATCCTCCACTAACCCGGACTTGGCCCCCGTGGTGGAGAATGGCCTAACCTTCCTGAGATGCAGTATAAGACCCGTGCCCCAGCAGTGGGGACCTACAAGGTTTGATATCAAAAAAACAAAAAAGAAAATCCCACGTAATGCGTCCGAGTGATCCCTTCAACTATCTATTGTGAGTAAAGATGCCACTAGACGCTGTATAAATCACTACGTACTCGTAGATGCAAAGCCTAAGTTTTGTGTGTAAATTGTTGTTGTAAATAAATGTTTTTCTTCTTCTTCAATGGCTATGGCGAGAGAGCGGTAGAATCAGAAGCGGAGTATTATACTCAGCAGTGGGAGACTATAGAAGCGAAGTATGAAAATACGTTAGGTAATTTCTTGTCCGGACTGGGAAATCTAGCTACCTATTCATTCCGCTGCAAAAATCTATCTGACAGGGGTGAGATTGTACTTTCGCTGGCTGTTTGGAAAAATAGCCCGTTGCCCGAACATGCAGTGGATAAATTATTTATTTTTTAATTTAAAACCAAGCGCATCGGGCAAAGGCTTATCTCCAGTGCGGTTGCCGGGAGAATTATTATGTTTTCGTGAATGTTTTAGGGGCGACTACTTGAGAAGTGCTCGCTGTTTAGATATGAATTAAGTATTCGTATAGTGGACGGCGTTTTAACGATGACAGCTGAAAAATAATTTACGCGACAAGCTTAATAAAACTATGGGTATCTTTTATAACAATAAATAACACTGGACGACTTCAGGTGTGGTTTTATTTGTAGATTAGTAAAACAGAAAACTGGATGAAAACGGATAGATGGCGAAGCAGGTAAAAAGTCAGATCTGGTCAAAGGGTAAAGTAGTAGTGATGAAAAATGAGGGAAATCGTAGAATGTGTGACTTAATTTAAATATTTGAAAATGATAGATAGAAAAAGAAATAAAAACGGTATGAAGAGGTTTGCACCGTCACAAGGTATAGGCAATACGGTGACCAAGTCCGGATTGGTGGAGGCGAGAGATATTATTGAACTGAAACAGAGCACACAGATTGATCTTATCTTAGAACGTCATTTGTTGAATTTTTTTTCTGCGATGTACTTCAGATTTATTATACGCAAATTTATTTCAAATGTGTTAAAAATCCAGAAAAAGATTGGAACTACCCGTATTTTGTGACGTAAGTAATTAAATATTTTTATCAATTAGCTTAAAAGCTAAAAAAAACCTACTACGTTTTTTTTATTAAACGCTAGTTGTCTACAAACCGTAGTGGAATACCTTCGTAAGAAGATACCTTTGGATGCAGCATCAGATTATTTCTGTAAGTTTAGTTCAAAAATACTGAAAATTCTAGCAGATTTTCAAAGTTGTTGTTAGTTTACCGGTAACGGTTCTTTCTTTACATGGCTGGCCACTTTTATTGATCACCTTTAAACACCCTATAAGGTGTCTTAGTTTCCAGTACGGGATATCCTAGTTTGGGAGCCAGGATACACTCATTACTAAACAATGCAAATAAATTATTTTTATTTCATTTCACATGTAAAGTTAATTAATATCATGTTATCAAGGGACTGAAGATGTACTTACATAAAAAAAACTCGCGTACTAAATATTTAAGACAGTAAAGGCTTTATTTATAAAAACACAAGGTCAAAGCTATGATTTTTAAGTAAGAAATTATTTAAAAAGGTTAAATGACAATTTTCAAAATAATTAAGATTTAGTAAGAAATTATATTAATTACTAGTAATTTATAATAATTAATCGATGTAAAAAAAATCTGGCAAAATAAAGGTCTAAAATGTATAAAGACAGTGTTTTACTTTTAAATTACAAAAGTGGAACTTGTTATTAACATTTGCCAAGAATTATTTGCGGGTATTGATGATGAAATATACCATCGAAAGCACAGCTAGTACCGACAACATAGAGACAGAGATCTTGGGTAGGTACCCTCTATGTAATAACTTTTTAAATGTGCGGTTTCAGAGTGATAGCTCGCCCGATCGTGCTGATTTTTGCATCAATAGAGAATGCTGGGTGTAGGATTAAAACTGGAAATGAAACGAATATTTTCCGAGTGCTTTACTGAAATTTTAATTACAAAATTCAGCGAAACATAATTAAAATTTGAAAATCATAATTGAGTATAAATCCGTGCTTCGCAAGACACGTTAAGCCGTTGGTGCCGGCTGTCATGTGATGGCAGTCGTTAAGCAATGTCAGAGGCCTTAGGGGCGGCTTGATCCCTTTTGATAGCAAGGCGCGCCACTGCTTTATTCTTCTTCTTTACTCTTTTTCTCTGATCCCTTTACTCCTCCATAGAGTCTGGGGCTGACACAAGGGCTTTCCATTTATATTAGTTCATGGCTAGGGATGGTCGCTCAAGCCAAGTTTTTCCCTTCTCCTTCGTCTCAGAGAGAACGGATCTCTTTCACGTCTGAGACGGTCTTCTTTCACAATTAGCCAGTATTATTGCTACTGCAACTTCACAAATGTCCGTAACTTAGAAAACAAAGTCATCTGTACTATATCCAAACTGCAATTTGGGATATTCAAAAAGAAATTGTTTATAAGTTTATGTGAGAATTCCATTTATAAAATTGAAGATTTTTTAAAATTAAAATTATAATCTGAACTTAATGTACCCACTATTGATACTATTTTTATATTTTGTTGTGATGTACATAATTTTCTATTCTGTCTATTTTTATTAATTTATTAATATTAATAATTTTTTTTTTAGTTTCACGATATGTTTGAATCAATTAAAAAAAATGTAACATAATAATTTAAGAATTTGATAATTTAATTTCAATAATATACAATTGTAATTTAATAAGTTGATATTGACTCTTAAATACCAATAGGTAAATCAAGTGCAATATTACCTGCAAACAATGTTGCATGCCAGATACTGGCGCATCACACATGCTCTTAACTATTGTAATTTACTTATATAAAATGTACCGTGTATGCTTGCAAATGAATAAATAAATAAATCGGTACTTGTCGGGGTTCGAATTCACGACCACTCCGCTATGGCCGCTCACTTGGGCTCTAATTAAAACCTCTGCATTGACAAAATATATACCTAACAGCGACGTACGTTTGTATGTGTTGTTGTAAATGTGTTGTGTGCTTGTGTTGTGTCATATTTACCCTTAGTCGGGAAAGCATTATATTCACCGTCTTAAATCAAACCTTATCACCGTGACATAAAGTTCAATTTACTTAAGTCAGATGTCGCTGCCTGTACGTAATACAGAGAATAGTGTGAAAGAGTATCAAAATTTCACTGATGCCGGTGAGTCGCCCATTAGCCAATTGGAAGAGCGCTGGCACGGATAGCCAGAGGTCGCGGGTTCGAATCCCGGCATGGATGGAATTTTTAGCCTCTAAATAGGTTTTTAAAATTGTCCTTAGCACGGGTTAGTGCATTAAAAATAAAAATGGCATAATAAAGTTCAATACCAATGAAACATTCAAACATACTACCCTAGCCAATTAAGGGTTAACACTATTATATATTCCTGATATATCTTCCTATTACATCTTCGTGATTAGGATTAGATACGTACTTAATAATCCTCCAGTGAACTACAGTCGAATAGGATCAAAATCTTGCAACATTTAATCCTGCTTTTGTATTCAAATCAAAATTATCGGATTGAATGCTCGAGATACTGTTTCTGCCAGCCTACATTTGGGGCAAGTTTCATAAAGCTAAAATTTACAGTTTATTAAATACTAGCTAGTTCCCGCGACTTCGTGTGCACAGGATTATAGTATTTCGAGTAGTTTATACAAAAGGTTTCGGCAGCGCAGTCTTTGCAACGCACGACAGAATAGCTCACAAATAGCCGGGTCAAACAAACTAAGAAACGAACTTTTCTAGTTTGTCTCGGGCCTTGGATGTTATCTATGTATTTATTGTATTAAATCTATTGTCGAGTTAGCACCTATAACACAAGTCATTTAGTTGTACTTAGTATAGGGCTAACGAGATCTGTGTAATATGTCCATGAATATTTATTGTTATTATTTATTATTATGTTAGATATTTTCCTACTTATCGCCATATTTTACAACTCACACAATATCCTCATCAATTGTAGCAGAATTATGTTTTATTCTGATGTATAAGCTACGTTATTGTAAAGTTTCATTAAAATCCATTTAGTAGTTTTTAAGTCAAAGAGTAACAAACATCCATCCATCCATATTTACAAACTTTCGCGTTTATAATATTAGTAGGATAACAGTTCGATATAAATTGCGTAGTCGTGATGTGTGGTGTCGGCCTAGAGAATAGCACCAACCCAATTCTCCCCGCGGGTGTCGTAAAAGGCGACTAAGGGACACAAACCGGGGGGTGGGCAGCAGCGCCCCCTGCAGTACAATTCCACCGAACTGCGATCCCCAACCCGCATGCCCAGCGTGGGGATTATGGGCATTACCCCTTATGATAGCACAACGTGGCGCTCTTTAATGGAGGGCTATGTCCAGCAGTGGACTAGTATAGCCTGACGACGAGTCTTCTTAGTTATTAATCTGCGGTTAAAACGGCTGGGCCATGCACATCGGATTGTCATAGTATAGCATGAATTTTATTTTTGTGAAATAGAGCCCAGCAGGGCATTTAGTAAAGACTTGGTTTTCTACCTTGTGTACATTTGTGAAAATATAGTAGCAATACGTCTGGCTAACGTGAAGGAAAACATCGCGAGGAAACCTGAATGTCGGAGGTGTTGATCTTCCTTAGTGCTTGAAATTGCCAAACCACATTGGACACGTGTGGTTATTAAGCACATATATATTCTCTCTCTGCGAGAGAAAGCCTATGCCCTGCAGTGGAACATATATAGGCCACATAAAAAAGTAACAATTTGATCTACATCGCTGAGCCATTTATTCAGAGTCATTTAATCTGTGGGTTCATCCACTATGCCATGAATTTCGGATTGTCATAGTTTCGATATCAACCCTTGTATGTCTCCACTGCTGGGGCACGGGTCTCTTCCTGCATCGCAGGAAGGTTAGGCCATACTCCACCACGGGGGCCAAGTCCGGGTTGATGGAGGATTGTAAGTGGCTGGCCTTACCGTCAGAAGTTATCAGCCCGCACATGAGGCCTCTGACACGGCTTACCGACTGCCAATACATGACAGCTGGCACCAACGCTTACATTTTACATTGACATTCAGCAAACAGAATGTAAATTCTTTACGTTGAAATAAATTGATTTTAATTTGAATTTGCCACTAGCGGTAGTCACGGGACGGTCACCTATCCTGCACCTGACCGCGCATGTTGTTACTTAACTCGAGTGAATGATTAAAACTGTTTTTACACGGATTTATGCTCGTTTATTAAATTTTTTACAATTTTCCAACTTTCGGCACTTTTTCAGGTGCCGTGGCCCCGGATGACTGAGGTGACAGGCGTCTTTTAGAAAGCATTAACGGTTAGTTTACTACCCTCGGCAAAAATTACAAAAGTTAATTATGAAGTTACGTTCCAAAATAGGCAAACCAATTATTTTTATATAAAGTCAACAATATTGATTATTAGTAATTGAAGTTAATATTAAATTTATAAACTAATTACTTGAAATGAACATAAAAATACTGATTATTAATTGAAATTAAAATTTTAACTTTACAGTCACACTTTTAGCAAGGGGTCTCATGCACTTAAGCACTGGTTCCCATGCTACCGGTATGTTCCAACCACGATGTCTATTAATTTTTTTTGAATATTATGTCTACTGCTCGTGTTAACCTTAGAAAATACTATAAAGTGAATGTTTCCAATAACCCGGTTCACCTACTCGTAGGTCACGAGCGCTTCATAGTAAACCATGAATTTTATTTTTATAAAATAGGGCACAGCTAGATAAATGTTTTATCCCATCATCTGATAGCGCCATCTTGCTTTATTTCACCGATCGAAGCAAGATGCGGCTATGCGATAAGATAAGATAAGAATATTCTGTATTTTATACCGGAAAAATAGTCACAAAAACGGCAGATAGTGATAGTAGCGATAGTGGCATGAAAGCTTTTATCTTGACCTTGTTCTCTCCTATAGTTACCTTGTTTACGTTATACAGTTTATCATCTGTGTATTACTGTGTTTGCCTAGTTCTACAAACTTGCCTTTCCATATGAGCTTTGTTCGCAGATTAAAGACAAACTGGGTTTAATATAAATGCTTACAAATATTCTGATAGTCAACTA
Organism: Yponomeuta sedellus; assembly: GCA_934045075.1. Classification (NCBI taxonomy): domain Eukaryota; kingdom Metazoa; phylum Arthropoda; class Insecta; order Lepidoptera; family Yponomeutidae; genus Yponomeuta; species Yponomeuta sedellus. Next base: position 5,610,263 of record OW203734.1, read on the forward strand.
TTAACGGTCCGTTAACCTTAGTTTTTCTGTGTGCTCTATGGCTAACTGGTGTCTGTTAACAGTATTTCAAGTATTATTTAAATTATTTATTTCTGAAACGGTATGTTTTAACGTAATCTTCTTTGGTCCCTTTACTCCTCTGTAGAGTCTGGGGCCGACACAAAGGCTTCCCATTTATCTCTGATTATGGCTAAGGATGGTAGCTCTAGCTATGTTACTCCTTTCTGAATAGTATCAGAGGGAACGCTTTCATAGTCGTAGTATAGACATATGTTCTTAATGTAATAACTAGTAATAAATAATACTAAAAATCTGATAATCTGCGTAAAACTATGATCGTTTTATACAGTAGATTACCAGATTGCTAGTGCACGAGAAACCGAGTACTACTCGTTCATGAAAGTGTAGACTGATTTATACGCTGCAGTGGTTATGAAAGTTAAAACAAGGTTCAAAACGAAAGAAAAATTATAAACGGTACTCGAACCCTCGCCTATCTTGAAAATAAATAGAAACACGGAAATTCAAGTCCATAAACTGAGTTTAGTCTGAACGGTGAAATTGACAGATTGAAATACGTGCCACTCTTATTCAATTGATGCTTGGTATGTGACGTCTAGAGCAGCTCCTTATCGTCCCATTTAACACAGATTATGTCTAATTAGAGGCGAATCAAAGCCATAATGGTATTAGGAATGCATATATACATGATGGTGATTTAGGCGTGCAGAGTGCGCAAGATATTAGCCGGCCGTAACCGTGCAAATATTTAGTCAAACCCGTTTAAGCTCCTTTTGACCCCCCGTTACAAATTTGGCAGAGAAATTGATGGTACTGACAAGAAAAAGTCTCCAAAGTTTATGTATTCAGCTCATAATTATATCACGATGTCTGAAAAATCCTAACTGAACAAACCCTGCGGAAAATATCTAAACCTAAGGACACCAAGACGCTGACAGCATTGCCACGCTACACCGCCAAAGACATCCTTTGTCCAAGATACGCACTGGAGCGGCAGTCAAGCCCACGGTCCCTCAAGCGGCGACCCAGCTCCCTCACAAGGATCTTGGTCTGAGTCCCCTAAACACCCATTGTCTTTACCGCAAATAGAACAAAAATATAATTATCCAAAAGGGCACCATGCGTTCGTGGCGTAGTCGAACCGAGTGATTGGAATCAATCACTTGAGTTAAGCAACGACAGGCGCGGTAACGTGCAGTATGGGTGACCGCCCTGTGACTACCGCTAAGTGTCATTTTTCCGAGCGCTTCCGTGCTTCCCAAGGCACGTTAAGCCATTGGTGTCAGCTGTCATGTAATGGCAGTCATTAAGCCATGTCAGAGGCCTCATGGGCGGCTTGATAACTTCTGACAGTAAGACCCGCCACTGTCTTACAACCCTCCACCAAGCCGAATTTGGCGGCCCCCGTGGTGGAGTATGGCCTAACCTTCCTGCGATGCAGGAAGAGACCCGTGCCCCAACGGTTGATATACTAGACTACAAGGGTTGATATATCGAGGCACCATACTTTTGATACTTGAGCCTTGCTGCCAATCCGGCAGCGGCACCGGGAATGACAACAGTAGCGGACAAGTGCAAGGGAGCAAATGCAGATTTGAGCAAATGTGTACACGTTTGTGACGTCCTTGCCTGGTTACCATAGTACAGGATATCCTAGTTTGGGACCGGGTCAAGTGATTGTGTTGTGTGCGCGTTATTATTATTAAATCCTGCACATATTATGGTTTCTACGGTGTGGGGATACGAAATCGCTCTTAAATACTGATAGGTATAAAGAAGTTTAATTTAATACTGTGGTTGTTTTTTTGTATTATGCACACAATAAATACGATTATTTTGATTATTTGTCGTGTTTTACTTTAAACCCGTCTATTGACGATGTGCACACCTCAAAACTGAGTCTGCAACCTATGCAATACTGAACAACGTCAATACACGTTGAACGTCATTTGCCATTCTGCGTCATCACATAGATCACAGGCCCATGTAAGTGCGCACAACGTCGTAACACGTCATGATTTTTTGTATGGAGAAAACATGTGCGTCAACACATGGGTACGACATATGACGTTGTTCGCACGAACCTGTTAAGTAAATATCAAAATGTACAAAAGTTAATACGACTCTAAGTTAAGACGAAAAGATAAAAAGTGAAAGTGAACAAAATAGCAGAACTAACGACAATGAGACAAATAATTACTTAGGTGTTTCCTTGGTGAAATTTTAATTCAGCAACCAGATCAAATATGTAAGCACTGTGGAATTTCAAAATCATTTCCGATGAAATTTAATCATAAAATAAATGCAAAAGGTACGATTGCAAAGCGTTTTAAAAAAGAAACAAAACTGCAAGCGAGTAGCATCAAAAAACGTGAACGAATCACGCCTCAACCAGTAAATTGATTTGGGGAGGGCCAAGCGGTGCATTTAAATATTCAGTCACGTACAGTTTTATTGTGAGGCAAAAGTTACAATCGGCCGAGTCGCATAGTAATGCCAGAAGCCAACGGGCAGTTCTGCTTCTGACTGATATGGTTTAGTCCCTTATTTATTTAATACTACCTAGCCCAGCGTACTCGGCAACACCTTAGAATCATCAACAATTTTTTTAGCAAATTTTGCCCATGTTTTATTATTTTTTATGCTAAAAACAAATGCAACAAGTGTTACTAATCTGACTTGGTTTTTCAAAAACCTATTTGTTTTTTAAATTATTATAGTATATTTTTTTCTTTTGACAGACTAGTAGATAGCCTGTTTTAGATGCCGCCATTAGGCCATATTAATGTTACGTGTTTGTATGCTCAGTATCACTTTAAACTTATTTAATTGTCAAGAATCAATGTGTGATGTTTTCTTTTACAGCTAGCAAGTAGTATATTTTCTAAAAATTAACAAACGGACATAATTTAGGAAATACATGCACAACTACATGCCAAAATTCGAACCCACAACCTCTTGAATGTGTGGTTAAGCTACTGATAAAAGATTTCCACGTAGCAAATTATCATAAAAGAAATTGCTTTTAGCAATAAGGCCGCCAATTGTACTTTGTATATTTGCAATTGTTTTGTATTTGTTGTTTTTCCTGTGTACAATAAAGAATATTGTTATCTTATCTTATCTTATAAAAGTATTAATAAGTAGAAATCCTTAATTTCGGCTAGGCATATCAGGATTTTTTCGCACTTATTATAATTTTTTCTGCGACGTCGCTTCAAAGTTAAGTAGTAAAGTTGTTATTACAAATACCCGAATAGAATGGTGTTTCTTCTAAAAACACGATTCCTCTAAACACTCCAAAAATTTTGTTTAATTAATCTATTGTACATGCTTCTCATTTACCACAAGAGGAGTATTTTAAGCAATAAATATCGCGATTTGACCCGTTTAATACATAACAAGGTTTTAAGCAATCGTGCTTTTGTAAATAAGATAGATAGAATATTCTTACAGAAATTACAGTAACAGAAATTATATATAAAATACAGTACAAATGGCGGCCTTATTACTAAATAAATAGACGGAGAAAAGAAAGAAATTCATAAGCGTTCATGTTAAGGTCAAACTTTGAGCCCAAAGCGGAACAATTCAAGACGGAAACGTTATGTAATTCGCCGAAAATTGCCGGACCCAAACGCCTTCCAGAGATTGTGGAGGAAATTTGCAAAAAGCATTACGGCCGGCCCGGGGCGCGACGTAAATTGAACTATTCTGGCCCCTGTAACAAATAATATTATTGAATAAACTTTACTGTTCGAGTAGGTCCTTTGCCGAGACGTAAGTTTTTAATATCACGTGGAAAGTCAAAAGTGACTAACTGGTACACATGGCGCGTTTTGAATATCGAATTTGACGGCGGGAATAACTTGTAATAATAATGGTGGACGGAATGTTGTGTTTATTAGTTAGACTTAAGATTTTGTTACGTAGCCTCGTTAATACATTACGCCGTGGTATCAGGGGTACATTTTTTGTTTGAATATGTAACTGATTTGAAATAAGCCACAATTAACTAGTAGTACAAATTAAGCTTCATTGAGTCGTCACTCATTGAAGCTGAATTTAAAGTATTAATGAGTTGTATTATTTACGTATTATTCTGTATATTTATAGACTATTTAATATCATGTGTATTATTATATTCATGCAAGCACTGTCTTATTATATTTCTAGTTCAGCAACACCAAAGTTAAACAGCTGTTAGAATTAGGTTTAAATTGGTTTAATAGCGCAATAACTCATTTTAAGAGTAATAATAGTACATTTAAAAAATTTACGCGCTGCGCGCTCTTTGCTGAAAACTTGTGCCCAACATGCCTAAGCGTAAATACAGCATACATCTTGGAAAAAGATCTAAACTCTAGTTGTACAAGAGCCACTTCTGTAACCCCCATTTTGCAGAATAGCCCTTCTAGAAAGGTTTACTATAGGCCATATTGCTTTAGTTGAAACTACGGGTTTGAGGGTCGAGGTTTGGCGTCATATAAAAGTGTAAAGTCTAGGATAGTGTTTCGCAAACTTTTAGTGTTTCAGGTACACCTTCGGGATTAGAAAATGTACGAGACATTTAAATACCATTTTTTAATTATTGTATGTTTAATAATAATTAGAAGCGCTCGTGGACTAGTCGAACCGAGTGATTGGAATCAATCACTTGAGTAAATAAAAAACAGGCGCAGCAAGGTGCAAGATGGGTGAACGTCCCGTGACTACTGCTAGTGGCATATTTCCGAGCGTTTCCGTGCTTTGCAAGGCACGTTAAGCCGTTGGTGCCGGCTGGCATGGCAGAGGCCTTATGGGCGGCTTGATAACTTCTGACAGTAAAGCCCGCCACTGTCTTAGAATCCTCCACCAAAACGAACTTGGCCCCCGTGGCAGAGTATGGCCTAACCTTCCTGCGATACAGGAAGAGACCCGTACCCCAGCAGTGGGAACATACAAGGGTTGATATCGATATCGAAAATAATAATAATCTATTTATTGGTATTTGAAGAGCAATGGAAGAGTAGCGGTAGAATACTGACTTCTCAATCGGGACGTCGTGAGTGGGAATTCTTGCATGTATCAATGACTTTGTTTTCTAATTTACGTACATTAGTGATATACCTAATTTAAGTTATAGTGGCGATACGAGTATCATTCGCTAACTGTGAAGAAAAACATCGTGAGCAAACCTGAGTGCCGGAAGTGTTCAACTATCACAACACTTTAAATTGCCAGCTACACGAATGGAATTGTTAAGGATTTTGTGCGCATAAGTAGGTCCCACCGACGTCGCGGCAGACCAAGGCGATGGCAGGACGACCTAAATGCATTCCTGCCAGGGTGGTGTGAGGTGGCTGGAAACAGGGAGAGATGAAAAAGGGAGCAGAGGCCTTTGCCCAACAGTGCTGGGCACAAGAGACGCACATGAGACACAAAAGTGCTAAGTAAAAGTAGTAGGCCTCAGGACCATCGACTGTAATTCAGATGTCAACCCTTTATATGTCCCCACTGTTGGGGCACGGGTCTCTTCCTGTATGGTAGGAAGGTTAGGCCATACTCCACCACGGGGGCCAATTCCGGGTTGGTGGAGGATTGTAAGACAGTGGCGGGCCTCACTGTCAGAAGCTATCAAGCCGCCCATAAGGCCTCTGACATGGCTTAACGACTGTCATTACATGACAGCCGGCACCAACGGCTTAACGTGCCTTTCGAAGCACGGAAGCGCTCGGAAAAAATGCCACTAGCGGTAGTCACGAGATGGTCACCCATCCAGTACCTGCTTAACCCATGTGATTGATTCCAATCACTCAGTTCCGCTAGGCCACGAGCGCTTCTGTAATTCAGAAATAGATATATATGTTTACGTTACGTATTTTATCGTTCATTTACCCTTCATTCCATGGAAGGATGAGCGGTCACTAGTCTGGGACGCAACTTGTATTGACACAGTCCTATATCAGAGCGACCTCCTGCAATGTGGGCGCGGCGGCATCCAATGCAGAGTTCAGTAAGAGGCGCAGATATGCAGCTCTAGATCAGGGCTATAATATTTGTGCCTTTTGGGATAGAGACTCTGGGGTTATAGGGTCCGGAGGCGCGACTCCTCTATAAGGAGATCTTGTCGCGCTTGGTCGATACTTATTGAGACTAGGGCTGGTGCTTACTTTGGCCAAAGGTTAAGCCTCGCCATGCAGCGAGGCAATGCCGCCAGCCTTATTGGTACTCTACCGCCCCCGACACCGATCTGGCTCAAATATTTAATTTAATTTAGAATTTAGGTTTTAGGTTTAGTGTAGTCTTTAATGTTAATTAATTTATCCAATTGTTCTTTTATCATTTCGCATTCGACTGTAGTAAAAATACAAACAATCAAATAGCTTAAATATAGACAAAGTAGGAGTGAACAGATGGCTGACAAGGAACTTACCATCGTGAGCGTATTTTACTCATAGTGTATACTGATTAAAGGTAATAAAAGAACTGATTAAACATATTTCCAACTAATATTATATACCTATCTAACAAAGCACTTAACGTCCCATTTTATGTGACGGCTAAATATAATCTTTATGAGACTCGTATAATCTATAAGGCCTGGTACAGGGTGGAGATTTGAAAGCGATAACGGAGAAGAAAAAGAAACATAATTCATAATTATCAGAATGCCTACATAATCTATGTGTATAACACTTTGTGAGTGATTGTGTTGCGTGGAAGTTATCAATAATCGTCTAGTGTAAAATATAATTATATATTAAACGGGTCACATCGCGATTATTTATTAGGTAAAACGTAAACGTTACGCCGGGAAATAAGGTAATTACGTTTTACCAAATAATAATCGCGATTTGACCCGTTTAATATATAACTATGTATGAGTATCGCGAATCATAAAGAAATTCTTAAATAGTATGGAATTTGACAGTTATTCGAAAGGTATCGCTACAGAATTTGGTGCTAGTAATATAATTATATATATTAATATTTTTGGCGACGGACGTCGATATTGGATTATTCTATGATGAAACGACTACGGTGAGATGTCTCCTAAAATGCTTTAATCCTGAAAATTAATTGGTTCTTAATAAAATAATCGATTTAGTTATACCTAAAATGTAACATTACTCTTTACAGTTATCTGTGGGAACTTTTAATGACTGTCTGTTTTTATATTAGCTCTGTAATGTTATGTGTGTTTAATATAATAATTCAATTCGTTTAATGACAACTAAAGACCCAATTTTCTTACAGTGTTTAAATTAAATTTAACAAAGTTTGCTAATTATTAAAATAGGTTGTAGGTTAGTCACTTGTTTTTTTGAATATGGAATAAATAAATAAAAAAAAATTACAATTCTACTAACGAATTGAAAGTCGCCTTTTAAAGAAAACCTTTTCGACAGTTAATTCAAGAAATATGTGCTACTGTGATGTACTTATCCCATTGATTTCATAATGTTGATTGCATGTTGCCGAATAGGGTTAGCAAAAGAAATACGGAGAAAGCATGCAATTTAGCGTGCAATAATTACGAACCAAAATCTGAATGCACAAATCAGTACAAAAATCGGCAATTGTAAAATGTAGAGTGAAAATTGGATAGGGGATTGAACGCATATGCAGGTCCTTGAGGCAGTTCCTCTAGGAGTAATTTCCATTGGTTATCATTTACAAACGTCATGCTAGATTGAAATACAACTTTGTAAAAACGTTTCGAGAATATAAATCGAAGTTTCATGGTGCTTAGATTAGGAAATAAACTTATGAAAAAGACGTTATAGCCTTGAGAATAGTTTCTATGAAAAACCTTTTGAGGTTATTCGTTTTTATTTTGATTCTCATTTGTTTATTTACATTTGTAACTTAGTTACGGCTGCCGACTCTACTAATAAAGCTGGACCAAGCAGAATCTTCTCTGCGGTCTAGACGCTGAATCGGCAGGCGGATGTTGTCGCGCCAGCCACCTGCGGTGGCCAGGCCTAGTTATAAGTCATTAGAATAAGGTAGTCTTAGACCGAGAGCTTGTACTGAATACATGTCTTAATTAATAAAAATTAGTATTTTTAAAACGTCCTCCGGCCCGCACAATACTTGACTGGCGCAGCCGGTAGGATTTCCGGGTCGTCTAAACTAAACATAAGTGTACGACGGCCAACGTTTTCACGCGTTTTCACGGAAATCTACGAACAAATAAATTAGTCAAGAAAAATTCATCCAACGTGTTCCCACGTGTGGCGCCTGGAAGGACAACGTTTAAGACTCAACGGAGGGACATGGGCAGCCTGTAAGTAGATCAATTCACTACTCCAGTCTCTTACTCAATCCTATTCCACTATATAGCAATAGGTGTCTGAAAGTGTTGGTAGTGTTTTTCCAAAAATAGATTAACCTAAACCATAGCGCTTTTTAAGACTTAGAAATTAAGAAAATTAAAGGAAACTAAGTAATTGTGATAACTAATACGATATTAAATACCTAAATAAAAAAAAAATATATAATAACTTGATATAATTTAAGGAAATAAAAATGGAAAATATTACGCAAATTCCAAAGGAAATTGCTGGCGTCATCCCAAAATTTGACGGAGATGAAAAACTATTAAACTTATTTGTAAGAAAATGTGAATATGTGATTCAGTGTTGTAGAGTGGAAGGAAATGCTGATCAGGATCTGTATGTCTTTCACGTAATTACCTCAAAACTCACTGGTAGAGCAGCAGCACTCATTAGTGAAAGACAGGACTTGGATACCTGGCCCGCATTGAAAGCCGCCTTGGAGCAGCATTTCGGTGATCCGCGTTCGGAGGAATGTATTGCGATAGAATTGGAAACATTAAAAATTAATAACGGCGAGTCTTATCTCGATTTTTGTAACAGAATCCAACACACAAGAAGTACCTTAATCGCGAAGGTTAATGTAATACGCGATGACAATTTGCGAGCAAGCAAAATCACTATATATGACAATATGGCGTTAAACGTTTTCCTGTATAATTTACCAGAGGACCTTTTGCGCATCGTGCGATTGAAGGGTGCTACGTCACTGGAAAATGCATTGAGCATAGTTCTGGAGGAAGTAAATTTCCTATTTCAGTATAACGCCCGCAATAAAATGACAAAAATGCCAAGTGTCATGCCACCCAGACCAATGGCTTTTCCCCAAAACGTACAACCCCAACAGGCCTTTAAATTTGGCATCCCCAATAGTGCGCCTAATGCAACACCTAGGCAGTACCCTTATAACCCGTTAGTGCAACAGTCACAACCACAACAATTTAAATTCGGCATCCCACCAAGTAAACAAATTAAATTACCCTCTGCAGCCCCTCAACAATTCGGATTTAGGCCGCAACTACCCCAGCAACCTTCAGGCTATAAGCCTCAGTTTGGAATGACACCCCAAGTAGGCTATCGACCAGCCATAAATCAAACACAGCAGCAATTCGGCTATAGACCAAATTTTGGACAGCAACAGTTCGGCCTCAGGCCAAGCTTCAATCAAACTCCACAGCAGTTTGGCTATAGGCCAAACTTCAATCAAGGCCAATTCGGCTATAGGCCAAACCTCAACCAAGGCCAATTCGGCAATAAGCCCCTTGCTGCGCAACAAACAACGGACGTGAGCATGCGCACGGCTCCGCCCGCAAGACCAGGGTTCCGTATGAACGAACTCTACAATATAAACGACTACGAAAATGTCGAAAACTGCTGCGACCAAATGTACATGCAGGAGACATATGAGACAGATGATAACACGTATTCCGAAATATACGAGGACAGTGCTGAACTCCCCGAAGACCTGAACTCCTCACAAGAGTCAGACCAAAATTTTCACATGGCCAAGAGCGAAAACAACCCGAGATAATACATATTAACTGTACAAAATTAAAGCTACCCTACATTGAGATACCAGAAATACAATCAAAATTCATGGTGGATACTGGAAGCTCACGCTCATTCATCAGCCCCGCTAAGGCTGACGAGTTTTTCCAGTACTATAAACGCTACGAGCCGTTTGAGGTGATAAGCACGCACGCCTCTAGTCACCACAACGAGGTTATCAAAATACCGTTATTCCCAACATTTAATAGCCCTGAATTCCACAAGTTTTACGTGTATGACGTAGACGGGCGCTATGACGGACTCATAGGTAGCGACCTACTGAAACAATTAGATGCGAAAATCGATATGAAAAACAACATGATTTTCACAAAATCGGCGAATATACGCATGATATATAACCCCAATGACGTCATCTGCATAGCTCCTTGCTGCGAGCAACGAGTGAGACTACCTACGGACTTACAAAACGGAGACGCTATTCTAAACTACGTAGAGTTCGGAGAAGGCGTCAGAATGCCTAGCGCTATAGTAAAATGCGAAGACGGCTACGCAACGACCGTCATACAAAACACCCAGAATGAAGAGGCCATCCTGACCATAACCAGCCCCTTTATTGTAAAAAAATACAATAGTGAACAAAGTGAGCTTAATAGCATAAGGCCCCCTACAGATCAAATACTCACCGACAATCTAGAGAAATTACGCCTAGATCACATGAACTCGGAAGAACGAGAAGGCATACAGAAGCTTTGTAAGGAATATAAGGACATTTTCTACACGGAACAACTACCCCTGACCTTCACAAATGAGGTGAAACACCGTATAAGAACCCACAATGAGGATCCTATCTATATTAGGCCCTACAGACAGCCGCAGGCAGTCAACGACGAAATTGGACGACAGGTCGACAAAATGCTCGTGAATGACATCATCAAAGAGTCACACTCCCCCTGGAGTGCCCCTGTGCACCTAGTGCCCAAGAAGGCAGACGCCTCAGGTGAAAAGAAGTACAGACTAGTAGTCGACTACAGAAAATTAAACGAGCAGACCATAGACGACAAGTATCCTCTGCCAAACATTACAGATCTATTCGATAAATTGGGTAAAAGCAGCTACTTCACCACCCTTGACCTAGCAAGCGGCTACCATCAAATAGAAGTGGCAGAGGAGGACCGCCAAAAAACGGCGTTTACCACACAATCAGGTCACTACGAGTTTTCCCGCATGCCCTTCGGTTTAAAAACCGCACCGGCTACATTTCAAAGGGCAATCAACAACGTACTACGAGGACTACAAGGACTACATTGTCTAGTTTACCTGGACGACATTATCATCTATTCGTCAAGCTTACAGGAACATCTAGAAAAGCTACGTCTAGTATTTGACAGACTGCGTAAAACGAACCTCAAGGTTCAACTAGACAAGTCAGAATTCTTAAGGAAGGAAGTCCTTTATCTAGGACATACTATAACCAGCCAAGGACTCAAGCCCAACAATGAGAAAATCAAGGCAATACTCAACTACCCTTTGCCTCGGACAACAACAGAGATCAAAAGCTTCCTTGGACTAATTGGCTATTATAGGAGGTTCATAAAGGATTTTGCTAAAATAACACAACCTATGACAGCCCGGCTAAAGAAGAAACGAGCTATGCCCATCAGCGACGAGAAGTATATAGAGTCTTTCGAGAAGTGCAAGGAACTGTTAGTCAATGCACCGATACTACAATACCCGGACTTAGACAAACCATTTATACTGACAACGGACGCTTCAGACTTTGCCCTTGGAGCTGTCCTCTCACAAGGACCTGTCGGGAGCGACAAACCGGTCGCGTATGCGAGTCGCACCCTTAATGACGCAGAAACAAGGTACAGTGTCACTGAAAAGGAATTACTTGCAATTGTCTGGGCAGTGAAACACTTCCGTCCGTACCTATATGGCAGGAAATTCCTGGTCATCACCGACCACAAGCCCCTCCAATGGCTTAAGTCCTTAACTGACACCAACAGTAGACTCACCCGGTGGCGCTTAAGGTTAGCCGAATATGACTTTGACCCTGTATATAAAAAGGGAAAATTAAATTCCAATGCAGACGCCCTCTCGCGTATTCGAATCAACGCGTTAGACAACTTGTCGACTCAGGCAAACGTAGACAAGGAGGAAAATAGAGGAGAGTCTATAAAACAACTCACCAGGGAAATTAAACAATTAGGGAAACTACAAAAGAAAACCCTTGCACAAATCCCGGAAAAACCAATGACAATTTCAGATTCTAGTTCAGAACACCCTATAACTATTGACTCTGATACAGACAGGACATTATCATTAGGACGCAGGTCCCCATATTCCATGGCCAGCCCTTCCAGTGGAACCATCACAGCAACCGAGAGAACATCTGGCACTGAGACAGCACACTCTGGCCAAGACATGGAATCCCAAGGCATCCCGATTTTACAAGAAGCTGTAGACACAAAACCTAATCAAATCTTGGTTTTTACGTGGCAAATCGATAAACTCTCCGTAAAAGACCTTTCCAGGGAAAAGCAGAGAATTTTGGAAGTGCATTTACCTGTAAATCGACCCGATTTGGTTAAACAGTTTCTTAAGGAATACATAAAGAACAAATCTAAATATTACATCTATTTTGAAGATGAGGAGCACCGTAAGCAGTTTACGGAAGCCGTTATATTCCTCTTTAAGAAAGAACTGGTTCAGTTCTATGAATGTACGAAACGAGTTATCTATATTGACGATGAAAATGAACAACTAGATATTGTCCGCAAATACCACCACGGAAAAACGTGTCATCGCGGAATCAAGGAAACTATGGCCCACATCAAGCGCACATATTTTTGGCGTAATATGGACCAAATAATATCCAGCGTAATAAACTCATGTGAAATCTGTCTTAAAATGAAGTATGACAGAAAACCTCTGAAACCACAACTTCAACTCACTCAAACACAAACAAAACCCTTAGAGGAAATATTCATAGACCTATTTTCTATCGAAGGTCACTATTACCTCACTATAATAGATGCGTTTAGTAAGCTCGGACAGGCTTTCGAAATCGCCAACCGATCTACACCAGAAGTGGTTAGAGCCCTCATAAGATACTTCTCTTTTTACGGCTTACCCCTTAAAATTAGTGCAGATCCCGGATCCGAATTTAATAATGCCCTGATGAAGGAACTTCTCTCTTTATACAAAATAGAGATCCACATAGGCACCCCTAACAACCCTAACTCCATGGGCCTAATAGAGAGATTCCATTCAACTATAATTGAAATTTACAGACTAGCTAAATACGAGCATAAAATCACAGACGCCGCGTCAGTAATGACGTGTGCAGTAATGGCGTACAATCATAGTATACATTCTACTACTGGTTTAACACCATTCGAAGTTTTATTAGGTCACACAGATTCGCGGCACGCCTTTGACGCCGACTTTGATAAACAGTACACCCAACAGCTAGTCAAAGAGCATGCCAAACGCACTAGGTACCTATACCAGCATTTAGCTGACCAGACCATCAGGAAAAAGGAAAAAATAATTAAGAAAAGAGGAGGCGAGGATGAATTCCAGATAGAGCCCGGGGATACCGTATACGCCAAAGGGACGAATAAGCGGTGTAGTAAGGACAAACCTCGTTACTCCCAGGCTTTAGTGACTGGTGAAACCATCAGGAACATAGTCCCCATTCGAGTTGGTAACCGTGATACTACAGTGCCAATTAAGAATGTGAAACGCCCTCCACAGACACCTGCTCGTCCTGGCAGTGGTCCTGATGATGAGGAGCCAGGCCCTTCAACTTCAAGAACTAAATAACAACCCAGGCATCTTACCCGTCAAGAACGGCGTTGCGGTTCTTAGCATAGACAAATGGGTCATAGTGAAGACGCTCGACTTTAAACCAGTCGCAGACGATTTGCAGACTAATGTCGCAAGAACATCGCAACTGAATAGGTTAGTTAGTACTTTAAGTGATAATTTTACGTGTAATTTTGTAGATTTAAGGATACAAACAGAGTTTGTTAAGAATTTAACCGTTGAAAAGCTTCAGCAAGTGGCACCTTCTATTCGAATTAAACGCGGACTCATTAACCCCATTGGTTCAATAATTAAACTAATTACCGGAAATCTTGATAACGACGACGCCATTAGGTATGATAAAATGATCAGCGACATGAAATCTAATCAAAATCGTAACGACAAGAAATTGACACTGATTACCGAAATGGTCCACACACTAGCAAACTCTACATTTAAGTTGAACGATAACCTCATTCAGATTAATACGGAAATCAAAAGATTAACTGCTGACGTAAACAATATTTTGACAAAGGAATTTTCTAATCATCTGGAAAACCAAATTATTAACACCTATAACATGTTAATTCACAATTTTCAAGCGATTCATATTAAACTGAATGAGATAGAAACTAGCTTAGCATTAAGTAGATTAGGCATTTTACACCAATCTGTAATTGAGTCGAGTAAGTTACTGCATCTTCTGAAAAAGGTAAACGAAGTAGTAAAACTAGTTTTTCCACCTAACATGGAAAATTTGGTTAGGATTGAACAAAGCATTACATTAAAAGCCTATTCTAAGGTAAACCTAATAACTTATCTTTTGGAAATACCACTGATTGACACGGACACCTATATCTACTATAGACTCTACCCTTTACCTGTATTGTCCCATAACCGCACTATTGTTATCCTACCCAAATATCCCTACATCCTGGTGAAAGGATCGAAGATCAGGCTGCTTACTCGCCCATGCAAGGAGATCGACGAGTCCAGCTTCTTATGTCTCGATGATGACATCTCGCACTATGTACAAGACACTTGCATCATAGAACTAATGACGTATGCTGAAAAGGTGACGTCATGCTCTCAGGTTCCTGTAACTATTGAAAACGTGAGGATTCAGCCAATACAACCCTATAGATGGATACTATATAGCAAGGAAGAAAGACTATTATCCCGAACCTGTGCCGACGAAACGTTCCACCAGAAGATCCATGGCACCTATATACTCACCCTAGATGACTTATGTGAGGTAAACATCGGCAATCTGAGCCTGAAAATGCGGCATGGGGATGTGAATAGCTTCGAGTACCAGAAACTGCCCTTAGTGAACTTACCTGCTGTAAACCAACCCGCAGTCAATACACCTTCAACCCCTGTGAACCTGGAAGGCGTGAATCTCGATGACCTGAAGTTCCTGTCGTTAGCTTTAAAGAAAAGTGTCAGTGAAAGTGGTGAAAGTGAAAGCCCAGTTATAATGGTGAAAAGTGTTAGCATCTGGACAGTTGGACTCTATGTAGCGCTCCTTATATTAATGTGTATTTTAGCATATAAGTATCGACTTAAGCTGTTGCAGATGTTCCCTCGAAGTTCTTCTCCTTCAGAAGAGAACTTCGATCCTAAGGAGGGAGGAGTTACGGCTGCCGACTCTACTAATAAAGCTGGACCAAGCAGAATCTTCTCTGCGGTCTAGACGCTGAATCGGCAGGCGGATGTTGTCGCGCCAGCCACCTGCGGTGGCCAGGCCTAGTTATAAGTCATTAGAATAAGGTAGTCTTAGACGAGAGCTTGTACTGAATACATGTCTTAATTAATAAAAATTAGTATTTTTAAAACGTCCTCCGGCCCGCACAATACTTGACTACTTACAGCTAACGTCAAATCGCTACAAGCTTAGTTATTCAGCGAAAAATCAAACATCGCAATTAACAATATGACAGATATAACATAGTTACACAATTTTTATTTTTAATGCACTAACCCGTGCTAAGGAACAAATTTAAAAACCTATTTAGAGGCTAAAAATTTCACCCATGCTGGGATTCGAACCCGCAACCTCTGGCTATCCGTACCAGCGCTCTACCAATTGAGCCAATGGGCGACTCACGGCATCAGTGAAATTTCGATCCTCTTTACAATATTCTCTGTATTACGTACAGGCAGCGACATCTGACTTAAGCAAATTGCATTACTTACAGCCCCGACTACCTACTTTGCAGTTAGGTTTAACATCGGAACGATATCACTGTACCCACATGATTACACAATTTTTATTTTTAATGCACTAACCCGTGCTAAGGAACAAATTTAAAATTTTTTAAATTTGCTAAGGAACAAATTTAAAAATTTTTAAATTTGTTCCTTAGCACGGGTTAGTGCATTAAAAATAAAAATTGTGTAATCATGTGGGTACAGTGATATCGTTCCGATGTTAAACCTAACTGCAAAGTAGGTAGTCGGGGCTGTAAGTAATGCAATTTGCTTAAGTCAGATGTCGCTGCCTGTACGTAATACAGAGAATATTGTAAAGAGGATCGAAATTTCACTGATGCCGTGAGTCGCCCATTGGCTCAATTGGTACAGCGCTGGTACGGATAGCCAGAGGTTGCGGGTTCGAATCCCAGCATGGGTGAAATTTTTAGCCTCTAAATAGGTTTTTAAAAGATATAACATAGCATTAACCACTTAAATACTAAAATACAAAAACAGAATCATCCCTCTCCAGGCATTCCCCTGCATTCTTCAATCCCGATTGAAGATTTCCAATCAATTTATATGGGCCTTGGACCTGGGCCTCCTACAGTGATATCGTTCCGATGTAAAACCTAACTGCAAAGTTGGTAGTCGGGGCTGTAAGTGATGCAATTTGCTTAAGCCAGATGCCGCTGCCTGTACGTAATACAGTGAATAGTGTAAAGAGGTTCGAAATTTCACTGATGCCGTGAGTCGCCCATTGGCTCAATTGGTAGAGCGCTGGCACGGATAGCCAGAGGTTGCGTGTTCGAATCCCGGCATGGGTGAAATTTTTAGCCTCTAAATAGGTTTTTAAATTTGTCCTTAGCACGGGTTAGTGCATTAAAAATAAAAATAGTATAATTGATGATATTCACTTTTTATAAAAAAAGTGTTATATTAAAACATTGATATGCTATACTATGTTTTTTGTCTAAGTAGCACATTGAATCACTGTCCTTGCTGCTTTTTTGTCTCTACTGTGGACAAGGCTTTACGTTTCCGGCCGGAAAGATGATTATCTCGTCACACAAACACTTGGCCATTAAGGCCTTGGTTATTTCATATGTTTATGATTGGGAGCTCCTTTATTAGGTAACCTATCCTATGTCTGATATCAAGATCGTGAAGTGTAAAAACAACGGGGTATTTTTGTATATAATTGGGTATCAATAATAATAAAAAACAACTAAGCACTTATACTATTTTTATTTTTAATGCACTAACCCGTGCTAAGGACAATTTGAATGTACGTAATACAGAGAATAGTGTAAAGAGGTTCGAAATTTCACTGATTGAGTCGAGTGAGTCGCCCATAAGCTCAGTTGGAAAGAGCGCTGGCACGGATAGCCAGAGGTCGCGGGTTCGAATCCCGGCATGGGTGGAATTTCAAGCCTCTAAATAGGTTTTTAAAACTAAGTAGGTACTTCCTGATCTAAGATATCGGAGAAAAAAATTAATGTTATGGTATCTATAGAATTGTATCGTAGTAAAAACCGCCATCGCCATAACGCCACCTGTGTGTGTGTGTTGGTGTAGAAACACACATTGGTGGCGATATGACGCAGCTGATGATTAACTTTTCTATATAAGAACTGTAAAAATATCTTATACATGTAGGTATATGAGAGGCGGTAGCCCAATAGGTAGAACGACAGACTCGAAAGCGAGAGACCCAGTTGCGGTTCACAGTACAGGCATGTACCAATGACTTTGTTTTCTAACTTCAGTACATTTAAAATATATTAGAAAAACGTATTAGAAACAAAAGTGATCAGCTGTCGGCAGGGAAATATTACTTTTAGTCTTTTTCTCTTTTTTTATGTAGAATAAAGTATAAATTATTTATCACCAAATGAATTAAGTCACATGCATGAAATCATTGTGATTATAACAAATGTATTTCTTTTATTTTTGTGATGCGGGGCAATACAGCTTTTTTTCTTAGCACATTGTGTGTTTAGTTTTAACTTATGTTAGTTTTAATTTCTGAACCGATAATACATATATTTCATTTTCTTTTTTTTGTCATTTGTGAAGTTAATTAACAGTAATATCACTCGGTAGCGGTGAAGGAAAACAATTGAAGAAAACCTGAGAGTCTGAGGTGTTCAAACAGCACTTGAAATTGCCAAATCGCGGTGGGCACGCGTGGTAGTCAGCCCACATTCTCTCTTTCTCATTGAGAAGGCGCGTGCTCTGCAAATCGGCGTGAGTGCATGCAACGACTCATAAATTTACGAGTCGTTGCATGCACTCACGCCGATTTTAGGGACATAAAGAATCAACAATATATGTCCACTACAATTGCTTTTAAAATTTAACTGTAAAAGAAAACTATTAGTACGTAAAGACACATGCATAAACTCACGACTGTATCCCGAAGGGGTAAGTAAGCATCTCTTTCGTAAGTAACATCTCTTTCGCTTCATAAGCATAAATGCTTATGAAGCGAAAAAGATCTGTCAGGGAGAGAGATCTATCAGGATCCAAGTCCTGGCCTTCCTGGTACCTACCCTGGTATCTTACTTACCCCTTCGGGAGACAGTCGTGAGTTTATGCATGTGTCTTTACGTAGGTACTAGGAGTTTTCTTTTATAGTTAAATTTTAAAAGTAATTTTTCTACTTTAAAAGAAAATGCTTATTATGAACTTATTTATTTTTACTAATAAAGGGGTGAAGAAGAAGAAGAAAAAGAAGAAAAACATCTATTATATAAAAATCAATCGCTGAATGTGTTGGTAAGCGGAAATCTTGAGAGCAGCTGAACCGATTTCCCCGATTCTTTTTTTAGAATATTCCTTGAAGTACGAGGATGGTTCTTACGGAGAGAAAAATAATAAAAAATTAAAGAATCGACTGTTGGGCGGTACGAAGTTCTCTGGGTTAGCTAGTTTATTATAGAAACAGTGCACACGCCACAGTAACAAAAAACAAAAAACAACTTAAAACATATAACATAAACATGACATTCACAAAAAACAAAAGCAAAGAAGAAAAACGGAACTAGAGTATCTAGATAGACAAGGACACAGAAAGTTCCCAATAAAGAAATAAAAGGGCAATCGTTTTAAGGTGGTTCAGGGGGCTACTTAGCGCCACCAACGGAATTAATGTCATAACTTGTATTGTAATACGTTTTTATCTACAGTCTATTTGTTCTTACTTGTCCAATTTAGTAAACAAGATTCTACCCTTGAACTGTGACTTTTTAGTCCAAAACTGCCATATTTCCATAAATGAAGTGACTTGAAACACTCTTTTAGATCACACGCTGCCAATTTTACAAACATAGTTCATGATAGTTCATGAATTTGCGAGGAAATTCTAGTTTAGGCATCCAATCTCAATTTTAAGGTTAGAATCTTGTTTACTAAATTGGACAAGTAAGAATAAATAGACTGTAAAAGTGGACATGAGAAATCTTAACAACTGTGACAACTATTTTTCGGACCTACAGTCTGTTTTAAGCGGAAAGCGATTAAAGTCCTAAGATATTAATAATTTGTGCTATTCTAGGTATGTCCTAAAAATAGTTATCACAAACATTAAGAGTTTTGATGTTTATTCCATTGGTGACGCTAGTCGGCGCCTCTAAGTACTTCAAAAGTCCAATTTCAGGTCATTCGAATTTCTTTTTAATATTATAAATGCTTATTTTGAAAGAAAAAATGTTACAGTCAAGATACAAAACATGGCATTTTACTTTATTAAAACATAAATTAGCAAAGACAATCCTTGTAGCCTTTGAATAAAAAATATTTCGTTTTAAACACTATACAAATTAGAGGTACAAATGACTGAAGGAAGAGGTACAAATATTACTTTCAACTCGGAAAGAAAAGCTCCAAAGTCACGGATTAATCTCCCTGGATTCGCGATTATATTTTGCAAGATTAAAAACTTCCTGGATTGAATAAGGGCTCTGACGATTACGCCCTTCGCTCTGCCTATTTAAGGTGTTGCCACACTGGGCTTTAGTTAGTTTGTCGTGTGGTTTCCGCACGAACCCCTGGTTTCTGAGACACTAACAAGTCGTTAATCTACTGTTAACAGCTGTCAAGTAGCCAGCATACAAAAAAAACATTTGACAGCTGTTAACAGTTAATTAACCGATTGTTAGTGTACGAGAAACTGAGGGTAGCCTCATATTTGGGCCATTGCACGTAGCAGGGCTGTGAGTTCACTCCAGCCAGCCAATCTCTTTCCAAAAGGCTAGCAGTGCACCAATGTTTCCGCTCGCCTCCTTAAGGGATCCTAGCTTTCCCATGGTCGATGGTTCGTTTGACATCCACGCTCACAGTGAATGGGGACGCGGCGGGTGTTTCGTCTTCCTTGGGCCCTCCTCGGCATAATGGGCTGTCGGTCAGTACCATAGTGTGGAAGTGTTTATTCAGTGGGCTTTTAAACTTAATACTTATGTATAGGTTTATTTATAAAATGGGCAATTCTTACCTACCTAAGGCCTCTGGTTTGGCTTAACGGCTGCCGTCGATAGATGCTTCAACTGCTTAACGTGCCTTGCACGGAACCGCTCGGAAAAATGCCAATAGTGTTAGTCATAGGCGGTTTACCCATCCATACACTGAACGCGCTCTGTGTTGCTTAAAGTTCGTTACCGTTTAAAATAATTATACTATTTTTATTTTTAATGCACTAACCCGTGCTAAGGAACAAATTCGAACAAGTCCGAATCTTGTAAGGAACATGATTCGGACCCGCAACCTCTGGCTATATATAATATTTTTGTTACTTGTGATAAAATGGGTTTTTTAATTCTGTTTTGTTTATCTGTATCTTTTATGCGCGGATGTAATTACATCCGTCGTTTTATGTCACTAAATTATTTTATCTATCTATCCTGTTGGATTTCATCCAATGTCAAAAGCATAACGTTGTTGACACGTAACGATTAAAAGACAAAACATTTAATTTGGTAAATACATTCAAGTAGTTGGTGAAGTAAAGCAAACGAATATGCATGCTTTACCACACTAATCTTATAGGTACAAAAGTCTACCTCAAAGTGGGATTTAAATCAAATATGTATCTGTAAAAATGTATTTCAGTCACTCTCAGGAAGCGTCTACGGTTTGATTGTTCCTGAACGTTTCTAAAGTGAATGAAAATTTAAGGCCGGACAAGAGAAAGATAACATGGTTGTGCAATAGCAAAAATTCGATTGCTCTTAAAACTATGGAAGAACTGTTCACAAATGCACTGAACAGAAAAAGCTGTAAAGAGCTGACTGCCAACCTCCAGTGATGAAGAGGCACTCTAACAAGAAAAAAACGTTTCCAAATTCCGAATTGCTCCCAAATTCGTCGACGCAAGAGCTGAGTGCCCACACCTCTAATAGGGGTAGATATATATATTAATGGCCGGATAATCCGTCCTGTTTGCGCAAGCTCTCGGGCCCTGTAAAGGCCTGTCATCACAATTGCTTATAAAATTAATGGTACCTGTCAGAATTTGTTGAGCACCGAGACGCCTCGCCGTACAAAAGCACCCGTCGGGCCGAAACGCCCATCATTCACGTGTACCAACAATGGGGCAATAAAATGTACAAGAAATAAAAGGGGCACAGCCGTAGTATTGCGTCTAAGCACAGTAGTGCTACAGAGGCTTGGATGCACAAACGTTCTAGTTGTGCTGCGTTTAGACCAACCGACCAAGTTAATATTCATCATCGACCCATTATGCCCCCACCGGGCACAGGTCTCTTCCCTAAAGAAGGTATAGGCAATACTCCACCACGGGGGCCACGTCCGGATTGGTGGAGGCTTGTAAGACTAGTGACTGGTTTAATGTCAGAAGTTTTCAAGCCGCCCTACGCCCTCTGACTTGGCTTAACGACTGCTATCCATCGACGGCAGCCACCACCAACTTCTTAACGTGGCTTGCGAAGCACAGAACCGCTCAGATAAGCCGAACGAAAGCACCCGATGGGCCGAAACGCCCATCATTCATGTGTGCCAACAATGGGGCAATAAAAAGTACAAGATATAAAAGAGGCACAGCCGTAGTATTGCGTCTAAGCAAAGTAGTACTACAGGGGTTTGGATCCACCAATGGTCTGATTGCGCTCCGTTTAGACTAACCGACCAAGTTAAAACTCCTCCTTGAAGTGTATGTAAGTAGGCTTTATTTATGTACATCTTTAAGCATGCATGTATTGTTCTTTGATGTTTTAAGTAGTTTACACTGTTTATTATTATTATTATTAGTATATATGCTGTATTTTTTGGTGTGCCCATATATGTATGTATGATTCATCGACTTTCAATTAGATCAATTACATCTACTTACAATTACTTGGCATACGTTTCATTGGGTCTGTATATGACAAAGCTCTATTGGCAAACGATGGACGAGATTGGTGAGGGACCTTTTGGGATTGATTAAAAGACACTGTGAAAATTTAAAATTTTAAAGATGTTTGACAGCGTATCTAATTTCCAAATACCTGGCATGTTTCCCAGAATAATTATTTAAGATTTATTAAAACACAGAAACAGCTACCATTAGATATTATAGTTTGTGTTGTGCAAGCAGCGAACCTAATTTCAAAGAATAAATAACTTGAAAAGTTCGGCGCACACCTGAACTTCTGTTACTCTCCATTCTGTAAAGGTGCTTCAGCTGCTAAATGTACGGCAGAGAACAGAAATGAGAAACGAGATTTATGTCAGACTATCTGAACGGGTGTCATAAATGGAATACCTATGCGTTTTAGGCAATAATTCCAAGGTCGAGGCCGTAATCACCGAGAAAAATTTAAATTTATGAAAAGGCCTTGCACGAAAAACGGCAACTAGTTGCACACCGGTGTACATAAGTTACAAGCCGAGGCACAAACTTTTTTCTTTTCATGTGTAATTTATATGCTGTTAAACAAATGTCTCTTTAAATTGTCATTAATACCTCTAGTATAACTTAGAATTCATTACCTAATGCCTGTAGTATAACTTACAAGGCGAGGCACAGAGTTTTTTGTCTTCATTGGTAATTTATATGCTGGTAAACAAATGTCTCTTTAAATTGTCATTACCTAATGCCTGTAATATAACTTACAAGCCGAGGCACAGAGTTTTTTGTCTTCATTTGTAATTTATATGCTGGTAAACAAATGTCTCTTTAAATTGTCATTACCTAATGCCTGTAGTATAACTTACAAGCCGAGGCACAGAGTTTTTTGTCTTAATTTGTAATTTATATGTATTACCATCCTCCACTAAACCGGACTTAGCCCCCAACTGATGAAGTATGGCCTAACCGTACTTATAATGTAATGTTCAATATGTATATGCAGCTTTCATACAATACTACGTAATGTCTTGACTCCTACATTAATGTAACGCTTATTTTAAGAGCCAGTGATTAGTGTGACATGATCTCTTTGTGAATAAACCCTTAAATAATGATTTAAAAATACAGTCTGTCCTTCCTTTATACTGCAATACCGCCTTTTTTGACTGTTAAAAAATACAAAATATTTATATTCATATTATGTAACATCAAACTTATTACACTATTTTTATTTTTGAATGCACTAACCCGTGCTAAGGAACAAATTTAAAAACCTATTTAGAGGCTAAGTAATGAAATTTGCTTAAGTCAGATGTCGCTGCCTGTACGTAATACAGAGAATATTGTAAAGAGGTTCGAAATTTCACTGATGCCGTGAGTCGCCCATTGGCTCAATTGGTAGAGCGCTGGTACGGATAGCCAGAGGTTGCGAATTCGAATCCCGGCATGGGTGAAATTTTTAGCATCTAAATAGGTTTTTAAATCAAACTTATTGTAAGTATAATAATATTAAGACTTAAGAGTTTTGCTACATTATGTATTATTACGCCGGATTACCTAGAGCGGATTACTATTCCCCTACCCAATCAGCTCACAAGTTGTTGTTTAGGGTCTCACTACATCAAAAACATCAAATTGAGGTGATAAAAATCATCAAATTACACTCGGGTGCATTCCGTGTGATCTACCGCTGCCCTATGTTTCGCACCCCTACTTTCGTATCCGAGCTTGCCTCCTAAGACTTATGACAAGTCCCGGTAGCATAATAAGCCCTTATCCCCACACTCGAGAACAGACAAAGACCCGTGCCACTGTTACCCGATAAGTAAGCGCAGGATGGGACAATTATTTGTCTTTTCCACGCACGCAGAATATACTGTCATTCTACTGGAGCTTAAAATCACCTAAGATGTGTCTTACGTAATTACCTAACCTAACACACGTGGCGCTAGACTTCTCTCACTCACTTACTCTTACGCGCACATACACACTCACGCACAGACACACACACACACAGACACACACACCCTAATACATACATAATATAACGGTGCAAACCTCTTTACACCATTTTTTATATTTCTTTTCTGTCTATCATTTTCAAAAATTTTAAATTTTGTCACACATATTTTCGAGATTTTCCTCATTTTCATCATTACCACTTTACATCTTGACTAGATCTGATTATTTTTACCAGCTAATTTCGTTTATATCCAGTTTTCTGTTTTTATTATAAATAAAACACAAAGTTGAAGTCGTTCCAGTTTTATTATTATTAAAGGATATTAAACACTACTAATCATGATAAACATATTTGTGTAGTACTGCTCAAAAAACTTCTTCCTTCCGGTGGCCTTACAGCCCTTTATGGCTCTCCAGAGGTTTCTTGAAGATACCTGAGTTAAGCTTGCCAGTACTGCGTTTCACATCCCCACTCCGACTCCCCAAGGTTTGCTGGAAGAAATCTCTTACAGAGATAAGCTCGGCTTTGTACATGTGTTTTCTTTAATTGTATTTCCTTTTTTGTGTTTTTCGTGTACAATAAAGTATAAACTAAACTAAACTGCGTTTCAAAAATGTGTAAGGCATATTTTGTGCCAAAAAGGCTATTATAACCTTTACACATTATTTGAATGACAAAAATGCAAAAGTTCTAGGGCTTAGAATAATATGTGAACTTGTAACGGTGCAAACCTCTTTACACCATTTTTTTTTTTTTTTTTATTTATATATTTTTTTTTTTTTTTTTTTTTTTTTTTTTTTTTTTTTTTTTTTTTTTTTTTTTTTTTTTTTTTTTTTTTTTTTTTTTATCTGGTCAAAGGGTAAAGTAGTAGTGTATGAAAAATGAGGGAAATCGAAGAATGAGTGACATACATAATTTAAATATTTGAAAATGATAGATGGAAAAAGAAATAAAAATGGTGTGAAGAGGTTTGCACCGTCACAAACTTCGTTAATTAAGTGACTCCGAAAATACTATGATGGTTTATTTTGTATATTTTCTCCAAAATTATCTAGCATAAGTATTACTGTAAGCAATAAGTATACACCTGGTAATAACTTCATTATGTCGTATTTTACGGATGCATGTTGTCTGTCTGTCGAAAGCGCTGCTGTTTCTTTCTTTATCTTTGGGTTTTTTGGTTTTTAGGAGTGTGGAGATTTATAATTGGCATTCAGTTAATAATTTATTTTATGTACAATTGTTATGCGGCTGTTAATCTTCCCAACAGAAATAAATAAATAAAATAAAATTAAAATATGAAAAGGCCTCCTATAATATATTTTCGAATAAAATACTTTGAATTGATTCATCAAGCTTCGTCTTGTTCCTGTTAGGCAATTCGGCTTTGTCTGGTTTGAACTTCGAAACCATAGACTCACGTCACAATTGATTAAAAAATTGTTGGAATATTTACCTTCCAATTGTAAGTCTTATGGGTAGATATATAAATAGATTTTTTTTTATTTGGATCCATAGAAAAATAGAACTTATCATCTAAATATTTAAAAACTACTTTTATTAGATTACGTATTTTATGAGCAAGTAAAAGGTTTGAATACACTTATGCACCTATCGAGTTGTGGCGTTTGCTGTAATACGCCTGTATTACAGCAAACAGCGCAGTAGGATGTTATTGGGCATTCTGGACCAGCTTCCATTCGTTTGAGCTCACGACGCACCGCGCCGGTTGGCGCGGCTTGTCGTTCACTCAAACTCATTACATCTGTTCCAGAATACCCAATAATATTGATTGATTCTGAATTTTACTTGCGGCAGGAAATGAAATGATGTTAGTAACACAGATAAATACTGAAGTTTAATCGTGATGATCGCATTTCAGTAATGAGGACATCACTGGTAACATATTTCTCCAAAAATGAAATTTGTTAAACAACCTACATCACTAAATCTTGAGAATATTGATGTAGGATCTGAAAAAAATACATATCGTCACGGAAAGCTTTTACCAAACACCATCCGTTGTATAGTTTGCGGACCGTCTAACTGCGGAAAAACAAACTTAGTCCTTGGGTTACTTTTACATCCTAATGGTTTACATTTCCGTAACGTGTACGTTTATTCGAAAACGTTGTATCAACCAAAATACATATTTTTAGAGAAGGTAATGAATCTCGTTCCAGGAATACGTTATTATAAATATCGCGATAACAAAGAAGTCTTAAATCCAAGCTTAGCGTCTCAAAATTCTGTCATTATTTTCGACGATGTTGCCTGTGAAAATCAAAATAACATTCGTGATTACTTTGCCATGGGTAGACATAAAAATATAGACTGTTTTTATTTGAACCAAACTTATAGCAAAGTCCCAAAACAACTGGTTCGCGACAATGCAAATCTACTCATCATATTCAAACAGGATGATATTAACTTACGTCATATTTATGATGAACATGTGAACACTGATATGCCTTGGCATCAATTTCGCGAACTTTGTTCACAAGTTTGGAAAGATACATTTAGCTATTTAGTGATTAATAAAGACTGTCAAAGAAATAACGGATGCTACAGAATGAAATTCGACACCTTTATTACTTTCGACGAGTGAGATACATAAATGCCGTTTTTTTTAAATCAGAAGCCACTTTCTTATCTTCTTTATATGCGAGTAGTTGTAAAATAAGAAAAAATGTGTGATGAAAAATCAATTAAACAACAAATAATTAAGTCTGCTGAGGCTGTTAAAAAGAAGGTTCAAAACATGAAAAATACTAAAATGGATTCTGAGTTGGCATTAGAAACTATGTTCAAACCAGTAACAGATCCACTTAAACAGCTAACGAGAACCCCGTATCAAGAACAGTTAAGTAATGAAGATGTTGATTCGCTTGAACATTTAGCACGACAGTCTACACCTACGAAGAAACGAAAATTTTCTGAAATTAGCTCTTCAAGGGAATCACTCCAAGAGGTATCGAATGCTAGTAACAGCGATGATAACATAAGTGACTCTGAACTGAATCAAAGTCTTAGAAATAACATGAGTGACATATTTTTTGAAACAAATTCGGATGGTGCTTCAACACCAAATGCAAAGTCTTTATCGTCATGGTCTTTATCATCAGAAGTATTCAAAGATGTACCTTATGGAATTAGATTGGAAAATGGAAAACCTATGATAGGATCAGCACCGCTCTCCATAACTAATGATGCATTTGAAATAGCAGGTCATTCGTATGTCAAAACTAATGGACTCAGTGAATTACTTTACAAAAAAAATCCTGATCTAAACATTATCACTGAAGATGATAAAAGGAATTATAAATTTATACTAATAAGCACAAACGCTCATCGACGTAAATATGATCCCAATCAACCAATCAATAGCAACAGAGGATTTAAGTATTTACAAATTGTAAAACCCTTATTATGTTCCGCCAATGTTTCCAAAGGAAAGGGTTTATCATTGCTTAAAAAAGTTGATAACAAAGTAGATTACATTTTTTGGAATGATCCAAACGAATTAGTTGAAACATTGAAATTATTAATAGCTTCGAAAGATGCCGGTAATACTGGCTTAGATGATGAAATTGTATCAGTTTTAACAGAACTGAAAAAACGTGGTGTGATATAAAATGAATAAATACTTATGTAATCTATATTTTATTTTATTTCTACTCTAACCTTCACACTATTTACAAGATGAATATAGATAAATTTGGACATCATGTTCATAAAAGACTGCGTGTGTCAGATCCATTAAATTTGGTTCCTATAAACACAGGGCTAAGTAAAAATGAGTCAGGAGTTTACGACTTAAAACAATGTATATTGAGAGGATTACCGTTAGCTGTAGCAGCAGATGAAGCTGTTAGCAAGGAGTATGTAGAAAAAAACAATAAATTATATTGTAAAAAACAAGATTTCATTAATGAACTTAAAAGTATAAAAACTCAAATACAACTGCTACAGAAACAGTTAGATGAGAAGTGTTCAAAGGTAGAAGCGAGTAATATTATTAAAGATCATATAGTAGCACTCAGAGACTCATCGAAACCAGCATGAGCAAACAATCTGTTGTAAATGAAATCCATAAAGCAGCTAGAAGAAATTTCCCACGTCGTTCTGTTATTTTAAAAGGGATTGATGATTTATGGCAAGCCGATTTGATTGATATGCAAAACTATCAGAAGGTTAACAAAGGATTCAAATTTATTTTAGTAGTCATCGATGCTTTTTCTAAATACGCATGGATCGCTCCATTAAAGAATAAAACAAAAACTGAGGTGTCTCTAGCGTTTGATAAGGTTTTACAAGAAGGCCGATCACCTGCTAATTTACAAACCGACAAGGGTACCGAATTTCACAATGACGTTTTTCAGAAGCTTACGAACCGATGGAAAATAAATCATTATTCAACTTATTCAACAAAAAAAGCGTCTATAGTAGAAAGATTAATAAGAACTTTGAAGAGCAAGTTGTTTAAACATTTTAGCTTGTTTGGAAATTATAAGTGGATTGGAGAACCTTTATGTGATATAGTTAAGAGCTATAATAATACTATGCATCGCACTACAAAACATATGCCGTCTGAAATAAACAAGTTAAATGAATCACTCGTTGCATGTAATATAAACAAATCACAACCTTCCTTACCTGCAAAGAAAATTAAATTTCGTGTTGGAGACTTTGTCCGTATCAGCAAGCACAAAGGAGATTTTCAAAAAGGATATACACCAAACTGGTCTACCGAATTATTCACTGTTGTAAAAGTAATAAAATCTATACCCACAACATATTACATACGAGATCAACATTGTATACCAATAAAAGGTTGTTTTTACGAACACGAACTGCAAAAAACTAGCTGTCCCAATATTTATTTAGTTGAGAAGGTAATTAAAAAAAAGGGAAACAAATATCTTGTTAAATGGCTCGGCTTAGGTCAAGAGGAAAATAGTTGGATTAATAAAAGTGCTATAATAAAGCATTGAAGTATATTACTACAGATTAGTTAACTTATTTTTCATTACATCGTTAGTTATGAAAGGGAAAGGACTTCTCAATACTTTAATCAATAATTTACCAATAGAGTTACACTTACCAGGCTACAACTACTGCGGTCCAGGTACTCGATTACAAGAACGTTTGCAAAGAGGCGATAAAGGCATAAACCCTTTGGACAGCGCTTGTATGCTGCACGACATAGCTTATTCAAAGTATTCAAGTTTAGAAGATCGGCATAAGGCTGACTTAGAGCTAAGAAAGATGGCAAAGCAACGATTAAAATCAGAAGATGCTAGCAGAGGTGAAAAAGTTGCATCATGGTTGGTGAATAAAGTAATGAAAGCAAAAATTAAATCGGGTGCTGGAATTAAATCATTCAAAACTTCTATGGCTAAATTAAAATCGCATCTGAAAAAAAAGAAACCTAAAAATATTCAAGATGCTATTCAGTTTGCATACTTAGCAGCAAAAAAAATATTTCATAAGAAAAATAATATGAAGCTGCCAAGAATTATTCCCATCCCTAAAACTGGAGGAATACTTCCACTCATTCCTATTTTTGCTGGTCTATCAGCATTGGGTTCTTTAGCTGGAGGTATTGGTGGAATAGCAAAAGCAGTTAATGATTACAAGTCAGCCCAAAAAAATCTTTCTGAATCCGTGCGTCACAATAAAATGATGGAATCGATCTCCTTAGGCAAAGGTTTATACATCAAACCATACAAGACAGGTAAGGGATTGTGCGTACATTCTTCAAAAAACTAGTTAAAAGGTTACCCAGACGAGCACTGAGTAATATAGATTTAATATATTATACTCGGGACATCCCATACTTTCGAGGTGTCTATATGAGAGACACTTTACCAAGCAAATCAAATAACATCGAGTGCGCTATCCTGAATCTAGATAATTCAATAAATCCGGGAACTCACTGGGTAGCCTACATTAAGATAAATAATTACAGCGTGTACTTTGATAGTTATGGTTTAAAACCACCTGTAGAATTAATCAAGTACTTAACAAAAAACACTAACGTTTATTATAGTTATATGAACTATCAACAAAACAACACCTATAATTGCGGTCATTTATGCATAAAATTTTTAAAAACATTCTGGTTGAAACATTTATATTAAGAAATCATAAACTATTCTCACCATTATTACGATGTCATTCACGCTATCAATAACCGGTTGTAAACCAGCTTTGTCAACATTTTATTCGCCGGCTCTGCAGCTTGATGGTGAATATGAATGTGGGCTGATCTTTTTTTCGACGTTTAATTCGATTCCTAACATAGAATGCTACAACAACAAATTTCATTATGGCGACAACGAAATGATTGAAATACCCGAAGGATCATACGAGCTATTAGATATAAATGACTTTTTAAAAACAAATTTAGTAGACTGTACGTTTAATTTGATATGTAACAATAACACTTTGAGCACAAAAATAATTTGTTCAAAAGATATTCATTTTGAGAAATCCGGTTCAATCGGAAGGATATTGGGTTTTGGAAATCAGACTCTTAAAGCTAATATATTACATGAGTCTCTCTTCCCTGTAAACATTCTACCAACAACCATCGTTCGAATAGAATGTGATATCGTGAGCGGATCGTACATAAATGGGAAGCCTAGCCATATAATTTACGAATTTGCACCTAATGTACCGCCAGGGTACAGGATTATAGAAATCCCAAAAAATTTGATATATTTCCCAGTAAATCAAAATACAGTTAGCGAGATTAATATAAGGATTTTGGATGCAAATAACAACCTTATAAATCTACGACAAGAAGAACTACAGTTATATTTACACCTAAGACGAAAATGATAGATTTCATAAATAAAACATTGGTACCCGAAACCAAAGATCTCAGTACAACACATCCACCGCAACAGAAACCACCTGCTAAAAAGAAAAAACTGACTAAGGAAAATAAACAATTTCTCAGATACTTAAAAGTCATAAAATGAATATCTTAAATATCTTGGATTCTTTCGCCTACGACAACAGCATTGAAAGCTACCAAATCCATTCGTATAAGCCCTACATTAATAGTTTTAACAAAAACGATGAAATACGCTTTCCCATCAATCAACAAGACTTATATGTCTTACCGTCACAGAGTACACTATACATCGAAGGTTCTATCACAGTGCACCGTCCAAATGGCGATAAAAAAGAGAGAGTGAGTAATATTGAGTTGGTGAATAATGCAGCGCTTTTTCTTTTCCAAGACATTCGATATGAACTAAATGGCGTAGAAATTGATAGGATAAAAAATGCTGGGATCACAACTACTATTAAATCATTGCTCTCGATGAATGAAAATGAATCAAAAATGTCACGGCTATGGGGGTGGGACATTGATGGAATAAAAAATACTACTGGTAATTTTTCCGCCTGTATCCCATTGAATAAAGTTTTAGGTTTCGCTGAAGATTATAATAAAATAATAATGAACTGTAAACATGAGCTGGTTCTTTTGCGTAGTAATACAAACCTTAATTCTATTAAATTAACCACTAATGAAGTGTTAGATGACATAACCATTAACAAAATTGTATGGAGAGTACCGCATATAAAAGTATCTGATCGTGAAAGAGTTAACTTGCTGAGATGTTTGGAGAAAGATAGACCTATCAGTTTAGCATTTAGGAATTGGGATCTCTATGAATACCCTCTTTTACCACAGACTACAAAACATACTTGGTCTATAAAAACCACATCTCAATTAGAGAAACCACGTTATGTGATTATTGGTTTACAAACTAATCGGAAAAGTTTAGGTATGAAAGACATGTCTCACTTTGATCATTGTTATGTACGTGATGTCAAGGTTTTTTTAAATTCAACTTACTTTCCATATGAAAGTCTCAATATTAAGTTTACTGAAGAAAGGTATATGATATTATATGAGCAGTACGCTAGATTCCAACAGTCTTACTATGGACGTCGGTGTGAGCCGTTGTTAAATCTGAAGGATTTCAAAGATAAAGCACCATTATTTGTAATAGATTGCTGCAGGCAAAATGAGACCCTGAAGACAGGTCCCATTGATGTTAGAGTAGAAATAGAGAGTGATTTAGAAATACCAGATCAAACTTCTGCTTACTGCCTCATACTAAACGATTGTGTAATCGAATATAAACCACTTTCTAACATCGTTAAAAAAATAACATGAATTCTGAACATATTTTTGTAGATTTACAAGGATTTAGAGATTATAAAAATAATTTTATTATTAAAGAGTTTGCTCTCGCTACTAAAGAATTTACTATGGTCTACTTGGTAAAACCTCCTTATCCATTTTCTACTTTATCAGATAGCGAAAAAAAGCAAGTTGTTTGGTTGGAAAAGAATAGAGGAATTTATTGGCGTGAAGGTTTTATTGACTACCGCGAATTTCATAGGTT
This sequence comes from Yponomeuta sedellus, assembly GCA_934045075.1. Lineage (NCBI taxonomy): Eukaryota > Metazoa > Arthropoda > Insecta > Lepidoptera > Yponomeutidae > Yponomeuta > Yponomeuta sedellus. Next base: position 5,642,867 of record OW203734.1, read on the forward strand.
AATTTATAGTTTATTGAGGAATAAGAAATTTTTTGTAAAAGGTTTAGAAAAAATCATGTGGGTAAATAAACTTTGTGGTGATTGTTGTGTTATTAATATCGAGGAAAATCAATGTCCTAATATAAAATACCTGCATGATAAATATAGTGTATGCAATTTTACGTGTTTTTCTCACCACAAACAATGTGCGTTGAAAAATGTACTATGTGTTAAGAAATGGTTTTATGAAAATAATGTTATAGAATTTATTTAGAATAAGCAAGTATTTATGTAACTTTTTTATTGAAAGTAAGAAATAAATGTAAATGTATTTAAAAAAGAAAACATGTTTTATTTAATTAATTTTTAATTTAAAACGAAATTAATAACTATTGCACATATTTTTAGAAATGTTCTTAACTACGTTTTCCACCATGTCCATTATTTCGTCTACAGGATCTATCACAACATATTGGGCACTTAACACCGCACTTTCACTGTTTGTGTCCTTACACTCATTTAAGTCGAATACTTCTATTTTTATCAACCGATTTCCTCTTCTTGCCGCCTTGCTAACCACATATGATGTAGACGTGGAGTCCTTTGCAACCCGTTTCCTTGAAGTCTTACTTTTCCGCTTCCCCACGTCTGATGGAGCCGGGTTTCGTATTTCTTCGACATCACTATCGAACCCACTCAAAATATTTTGCGCGTAGTAGTAAGGGTCAGTCGGATCAGTCTCGCCTAAAATCTGAAAAAAACAAAAAAAAAAAATTATTAAAAATATTCAAACCTATTTCAAACTGTGTAATATAAATTGGATGGAAAAAAATAATGCTTACCGAAATCGACATGTTTTCACGTCTGCTGATCTTCTAGTTGGCTCGAACGATGCAGTAACAATAAATTACTGAACCACCAAATATAAAATGGATTTGTAGATGAGTGTAACTTACCTATTCATACGTTTCGATCGCTCTAGAAAATTAATCCTGTCTCTTTTAATACATATAAGAGTGAGCGAGCTCGAATTCGTAGTCAGCATTATCAATATCGAATGTGTTTGAATCAAGTATGTCATTGCTGACTAAGTAAATAGTAGTCATTGAACCCTTGCGCGCTATGCAACATCGATGCGCCTCCCTTGCTGTTTGCAACATCGCTAACACCTTGACTTGACCTACTTTTGACTGTCTCGTCGGTCTAGTGATGATAGCGTTTGATTACTATTGCAGAGGTCGTGGGCTCGATTCCCACAGGGAGCTGTCATACTTTCAGTAGACACGAAATCAAAACTTCATTGAATATAGTTTAGCTCTCCTCATCCCACCGCGCTCAAGACTATGTCTATAGCAAAAATTTCTGAGATATGTAGGAACTAACAATACTTACATATTCTTTTGTTTTTGTAACATTAGGTAACAATGTTAGGTCATGGAAATAAAAGAAGCTGGTAGTATAACCCAATTTATTCACCCAAAACTATACTTATTAGCTTATAGTACATAACACTTTTATAACTAAGTACCTATCTATTTTAATTCATTACATTATTAGTTCACTTAAATAAATACGCTATTCTTAACATACCTAAAGAGCTTTAGCTTTAACTTGAAGAGCATAAGAACGAAAACATAATATTAAGCTTATTCCACACTAGCTCTATCGCGGCGGTTACCGCAGCCGCAATCCATACACATAGCATCTAAGACTGAAACAGATCTATGAAATACATCATATCACGATATTTTGATTACATATTTTTAAATTTTATCCCATGGTCAATTTTACTATCTTATTTTCATAATATTGAGGTATGGCCCCACGCTTTAGTTGAGATTTGATCCCGATGAATCAAACGTTTATCATCATTTCTCGATAGAGCTATTTTGTTGACACTTTGCGTAAATATTTCATGTTTTATCGATTTAAACAAGATATTTCTCTTGCGCAGCACATTACCTTCAAACAAGGTCTGCTCATAATTACTAAAGTTAAGACCGCGAATAACGCTCATTTTTACTCCTTTGGCCTTTTTGACAGTTTTTTCTAAAGTTTTGAAACAGTACAGTTTTGATCGTAATCCTACAAATTCTGTAATAATTTCACCACCCATTTCATCCTTAAATAGCCCAGGAATCTTTTTGTTTTTTAATGGAATTTGATGTATATTATTACTATCGTAATTACTCGTATCAAAGTAAGGTAGTAAACGGTATTTCAAATCTAGGAAGAAGTCCTCTGTGGACAAATGATAGATGAAGCTATCCGTATCAGTATAGCACATCTCAACATATTTCCCATACATAGGTTTAATAATTGAATAATGAAAGTCATACATGTGGCTTTTGGATAACTCAAGAACAGTAAACCCAATGTAGATAGGTTTATCTAAAACCACACGTTCTGGTTTCATTTGGATGGCAACCAAATTTTCGGAAAAAACTGAAGCACTGTGAAAGTTTGGACGGGCTATCAATTTTTCTGCCGATGTGCATTTTTTCGTTTTGTTTTGACTATCGCTCCATTGATTTACCAAATAGACGTTTACTCTGTGTTCAGTATTTTCTATAGTCTTTCCAAATATGCTGTTGTTCAAGAGTTTGAAAAAGTCTTGTTCGAAAGTTGATTGGGCTTGTTGCCTCAGTTTTGTATTAAGTTCAATGTATTGTTTGAGATAAGCACTTTGACGAAAAGTAATGACTCTATGGATTTTTCTTAGTATTAATCCATGTTTCAAGCATGTTTTAAGATGCACATAATGAATAACATATCGATATTTATCGTATAGGTTAGGGATTAATTTCGAACTCTTTCCACCGGGTGGTATGCATCGCTCAGGACAAAATGGGAAATCATTGTGATAGTCGTGTAGGTGTGTGGGATAAATAATATCCACTTCAAGAATATAACCAAAAGATGCATTATCAGGAACTGATGTGATATCAATGGTATTCACTTCAGACTGTTCCAAAAATCTGAAATCTGACAAAGGTAATACTTGAGACATGCTGAAGCCGTATAAATTGTTAGCATCAATATACGTTATGAAGGACTCGGGACGTGATGGGTCGTACTCAGACATGTATTTATTGTTTGCTTTCGCATGTCGCTTGGAACACATACATACACCACCCCGTATTCCATCCTGAATCATCCGAATAATCGCTAAGTCGCTAAGCAATTCTAATCTGACCTTAGTTTTCAAAAGCATCGCATCAAATGATAAGCTGGGTGCTGTGAGGTAGAATGCCGGGTCTAATTGATAATATCGTTTACATGTTTTGCGGAAATGTTCAAAAATATCGGCTAGTAGCAAGACATCTGTTTTAACGTATAGATCAGTGTATTCACCTAAGTTACGAATGGAGAAAGTTGACCATACTGACTTGGCATGTTCATAATCTTGATCAGAAATTTCTTCACCACTGATAGTATTATAAAAAGCAGATTTGGGTGGGAGGGAATTTTCTTCGTAGCATTTCCAATGTGACATATAGTCATATGGATAAACACCTTTGCGAGTGAGTAATTTGAGTTCAGTGTCATTTGCAAAAAATGATTTCAACAACGAGAATTCCTCCACCTTCATTGTTTTCGTGAGTTTTTCTAAACTGGTACCTAAAAATTTAAATGAATCGATAAATCGAAGTTGGATACCTTCATCTTTCGATAATGGTATATACTTCGTGAAAGAAATATAGTTTTCTTTTGTTTTAGGTATTATTCTAATCGGACCAGGCGCCTCGCCTAGTTCTTTGATAAATAAATGGCAATCGTAGCCTGACAAATTGTGGAAAACAACTGGAACAAAATTTGGTAGTTTAAATTGTAAATTACAATGCTTGTGAGCTGCCCCCCGATAGTGACCAGTGATGTGACAGTGGTCTCGAACCTTGTCAAATATTAAAAGATTATCACAAATATGACAGCGGACAGCATTTTCAAAATTTTGTGAATCATTATCCGTGAATATAATTTTAATATTAGCTTTTAAAATAGTGTGTATTTGCTTCATGTCTCGATACAACCATTCTACAAATTTTGATACACAGTCTGATCCCCGATAGCTGACGTAGCGATTATACTTGGCATCCACTGTACAAACAATATAGTAACCAAACGCTGAGGGCACATGTTGTTGTAGCAGGCTAGTGCTCGCAATGTTAGGGTCTGCTTCACACCCCAGATGACGTTGAAGCATAGTCTCAAAATCAGCATAAATGATAAAGGGTATGTTTTGTTTTCGTTCGTAATTCTTAAATTGAAGAACCGACCCTTGGTTAGGAAGAGCTGTAGCAATACCACCACATGCATGAATGACTAGTTCATTAGATGTTTTAAAAAATAACAGACATGATGAGCAAAAATGCAGTTGCTGATGGTGTTTAGATATTTGGCTTCTAACCAGACGGGGAAGGTTTTTGATCAAACAAAAGTGAGAGCCCTCATCATTCTCGAGAAATAGCAGATGAACGATATTTTTCGCAGTGGAAGACTCTGATCTGTATAGTGGACCTACAACAGTTTTTTTGCCTTGTAAGCCATACACAAAAATAGCGATATCTGGATTATTTTTTTCAAACACCGGGATGTCAGAAAAAGTTACTGGATATGATAAGCCTTGAGTGTTAAAAATATCGCGAAAATCGGGATAAGACGAGACACGATCGGGGTGGCTCTTTGAAGGGAATAGAGCAGCTGTAACACACCAAAGAAAACAATAAGGATCATCATTTTTTATATTCAAACATGCTTTTTTGTTTTTTATAAATTTTGGTAAATCTATAAACGATGACCCACTCAATGGTTGATATTTATTTACATTGATTTCCAAATGAGAGTTACTCAAAAATGTCCAACCGCTATCTCGCTCTTGAAACTCTTCAAGCTTTTTTTTCAATGTATTTATGATTTCTGAAAAAATGGAATTGAAGTTGTGGTTCATGTGTATGGTAATGTTTTTCGTGCCAAACGATTTTAGTTCTTGCAAATCGTTTTTGTACATAAGGAAAAATGAAAAAAGCTCAACATTGACTTTTATGCAAACGTGTTTTTTCAATGAAATATCAATCAGAGATTTTAATTTATTATGGATAGACTCGAAAAAGGTTTCAATTGAGTGCTGACCATCACCGTTAGCCTGTATCTTATAAGTTGCAATACGATTACGGAATGCAGAGGTCAGAACCTCAACATCTTCTGACAAATGATGAGTTGCGACTTTGCTTTTGTGGTCAGTGCTGCGCATATGACCCACCCAACTTTTTGGGTTGACAAGAGTTTTGCAAGTAATGCAATAAGGCATTGTAAATAAAAAGTAGTAAGATTGACCAGGAAACAGATAATTAAAATTTAGGTTTTAGACACAAAAATAAATAGGTAAGTAGCAAAATAATATGTTTATTATAAATTAAAGGAATTTTATTTTATATTTATCTTATCACTAAAAAAACTCGCCTCACTATTATCATACAGTGAATAAACTTGTTTAATAAATTTCTGTAATACGTCCCAGTGCGGTGTGTCCGTATCAGTCTGCAATTTTATTACCATCAACGCTTTTTTCCACCTCTCTTGAACGTTGGTACTTGCAGCATCGGTAGTGTTGTAGACCTTCAATTCTATATAGAATTCTCCTTCCGTCGTTGCTGTCCGACGAACGTGACCATTGGCGACCCGCGTCACTAGACTCGACCCCAGTTGGTGCTGCTCGGGAGTCGCTTTAGCGACCTTCTCTGCGTCTCGCAAAATCCCGAAAAGATCTCCCACCGTCTTTTTCTTTAAGGTGCTTGCAGACCTGTAAAAGTGAACAATATATTTTAAAACATAAGTACCTTCATAAACTTATACCTATATTCCGATTGGGTAGGCTATCTATAGGAGATACACATACATTGAACGAGTATGAAGTGGATGATAGTTTAATATGAAGGGTACATATCTACTTTTGATCTATCCCATATATGTCATTCTTAATAAGCAAATATCCCAAGTGATTCTTAATAAGCATATCTTACATGGAAAACAAAAATACTACGCGAAGCGGGTATCGAACCCACGACTAGTAAGATGCAAAGTAAACAGTCGACAGCATGTTAACCTTTACGAGTACATGCCTGCAATGTAATCAACGATTCAATGACTCAGCGGTGTGCTAGAGTCAAATGACGCGACAACGTAACAACGAATAATATAACGAGACTAATTCTATTCCAGTAAACTTTTCCCTGGATGTAAACATTTACCGTAACGATCAATGTTAAGCCGGGTCCGCTGCGCCATGTTACGCGTGTTACAAAAAATGTAACACGTTATTAAAACAAAAATGGGGAGTGGTATTAACACTTTACGTGTTACGTAACGTAACGTTATATAACAAGTACCTAACGTGTTATACCATGTCCCACTTTTATTATATTTAAGTGTTACGTTTTTTGTAACACGCGTAACATGGTGCAGCGGCCCCGGCTTTAGGCTATAGAAAATAAGGTTTAAGGGTCAAACCTATGGTTTGAATTATTAAGACGAATAAACAACTTTTAGTTATGAAACAAACAAATAAACAGTTGTTATCTCTTTCAATGTTCCAAGATTTTCATCAACAGCTTGATTACATCGAGGGAATCGTCATTTGAAACGATGTGTAAAGTGTACAATCATTTATAATAAACTATAGATGTATTGTATTCTTACCTAACTGTCTCCTCAACGTAGCTCGATGCTTTGCGTTTGGAGCTGGTTGGAGTCTTTTGCTTCTTACTCGACTGCACAGCAATAGGTACACCAGAGAATTCAAACTCGGAGTCAGACCTGAAATAATAATAACATAGTTTTATACCAGTCTTATACATTTAACCTAAACGATTTATACACCGTATTGTAATTACTATACTAGATAAATGTAGTGACTGGAACATATTTTTTAGACATAGTTCGGGACATAGTTTTCATATAGGGACTAATACGGTTTAGTCAGTGGAACACGTAAAAAAAAAAATTAGGATGTAAATAAATATACTTACTAACATTTTGATACCGATGGAGTGACTGGTAGCGAGGAAGTCGTAGATAATTACACCACACGGAGACTGTACTGAACAGCGTTATCACGTTATCGGAAGTGATGAGAATTTTAGATAAATCAGGGTGTTATAGGTTTATATCCTAAATGTGTATGTTGTTTTTTTATTACAAGTACTGTAATGAAGTAAATGCGAAAATCGCCTTTATTTATAGGTGTATGAATATAGGTGATTGTTGATAAAAGTAATACATATTACTTTTTAGTATCGAACACCCAAAATTTTTGCTTTGCCTTCAAAAGTAGGTACTTAACCAAATCATCTTGACCGGTAGCAAGGTCAAGCCTATATGTTATTCTCATAATGTCAGCACTATTTAATAGCTCAAGTTAATGTGGCTGGTTGCCATTGCAACATAATGTGACCAATATATCGATTATTGTAGGTAAGATGTTTCGCAATCAGAAGCTTGCAACGGATCCAATAACGTTAACGTAGCAAATTCGTAGGTTTCATACCTAGGTAGGAGTAAATAGTCCTAGATACACATGTTGCAATTTACTTTAGATTTTCTTGATCTTAATCAGATAATGTTCGAATTGGGTGAATATTTCACTATAGCAGAAGAAAATAAACTGTTATTTCCAGTTACCAGAAATCGGATGATGAGCTAAATAGGAAATTATAATTAATTCCTCTAGCTTATCCATAGAAAACATCGTATGATATCGATGAAATTACTATATAAATGTATTTCAGGATAAATAATACTTATCTAGGTATTCTTTATAAAGCATTTGGTAGACTCCACAATATTATGTGAAAGTCAAACATTAGGTATTAATGATACCTACAGCTAAATATTTTGATGCAACGAGTTTTTTCCGTGTGGATCTTAGACTAGAGTATAGCTAGTATAGTCAACCTTTGGTTATCTCTTATGTAGGTGATACATTAAAATATTATGACCCCTCTAAATTCTTTATTTATGGGTTATGTAAAATTTACTGTATTTATTTTACTGTATGTTACAGATAAATTTAGATAGAAAATGAACGAGAACTGATGTTAGAAAACTGTTGAAAAAATATAAAACTATCTGCATAGGTTCAGTTACGTATAATGGGATGAGAATAATATCTTCAAGTTTCAATTAAAAAAAGACAAAATGCTGTCGGTCGTATTTACAAAATCATGATTTCTTAAAATACTTTAACATCAAGTCTTAAAAAAATAATAACATGGAAAATGCTTTATTACCGGAATACCTTTAAGGAATGTTCAAAGGAACCAACTTTTATAAATAAAACTGTACTTTTTGACAACATATTTTTTCTTACACCGTGTATACTTCGTATCAAATTTATAACTCCTGCGTCAACAGCTAAAGGTTGACAATCCCTGCCAGCCACCTATCATATTCGCATTCGCGTTAACTAAAGTGACACGTTAGTAGGAAATAGATTTCCATTAATGAAAGTATACTTTTATGTGTCAGTGATATTATCATTAATTCACGATTTTACTTAAGTATACCCAAGGATTCAAGTAACTGTAGAAGTACATTTTTCCTACTGTGCAATGTTTTGTGTTTTCCGTAGTGAACGATAAACAGGAGACTTCAATCTGATCACTAACATTTTTGTGGGAAAAGTAAGGTATTCTTTGTGCCGACCATAAAATATGCCTAAAATACAAGTATTTCCTGGTTCTGCCAATCACCCAGTATTTGTGTCACATGAAAAGGATCACAAAATTTTGTTGTGTTGGAATCACCTTTTTTACAATGGGAGACGTCAATCTGACCATAAAATACAGTTAAGACGAAAATGTTTTGTGTCACTGTTGCGCAAGAAGGTTCATCACATGAAGTCAATCTGATCACAAAGTAATTTGTGGTGCTGAATCTTTCTAACAGTGGGAGCCGTCAATCTGACCACAAAATATGATTAAGTTGAAATTGTACTTTTATGTTATTGTATGAAGGGCCATCACGGGAAGTCAATCTGATAACAAAATTTGTGGTGTTGTACCTTGTTCATGTGGGAGACGTCAATCTGACTACAAAACAAACTGGGTTGAAAAAGCAAAGTTTTGTGTCACTGTTATGAAAAGTAGACACCAGTGGTGTTAAACTCATTCAGTGGGAGAAGCCAATCTGGTCACAAAACTATGACTGTGTAAATACAAGTATCACTTGGAATATTTCATGTCATTGTCTTAATGAGGAAACCTAACCGATACCGCAAATAATGTGTGCTGTTTTATCTAGTATATTACGAAACTGCACAAAACATAGCTAGTGGGTAAATACAATTCAGTTGAGCTTGGGGATCCTTTATTTAATTCAACTCAGTGACTATGCGGACCTATCTCCACCAAGATGATGGTGAGTTGCATTCACTCAAGCTTCCTAGTGTCATTCGTTTTCATTGATGGAATTTATCATAAACTGTGTAGGTTGCTCGTAAAATTATTGAAACTATAAATTAGAATCACTCGATGTTATTGGGTATTCTGGAATAGCTGTAATGAGTTTGAGAGAGCGACAAGCCGCGCCAACCGGCGCGGTGCGTCGTGAGCTCAAACGAATGGAAGCTGGTCCAGAATGCCCAATAACATCCTACTCAGCGCCTTACTAAACAGCTCAGTGGCTAAGTAATCCCTTGTTTCTCGTAAATCAACAAGATGTTTATGTACTGTATAGAACTTTCAGAAAGCCGAAGTCCATGCAAAGAAAAAAAACAATTGACAGCTGATAACAGTGAAAACAAAAATTAAACTGTTTATTTTGGAGGAAAAAGAAAGGAAGAGTACTTTCCGAGGTTGATCTACATTAAATACGTATTTTATAATAAAAAAAACTACTCGACTCTCATTTTCTTCAGGAACTTTCCATCTTAGGGTTGTCTGGAAGAAATTGCTTTTAGCAATAAGGCTGGCAATTGTACTCTGAACTTTTTACACGTTTTTTAACATGTGCTCGGGTGTACAATAAAAAATATTCTTAACTCCAATTAGATTTACTTTAACTTAAATGCGGGTAGCTTAACGCTTTGCTTATATAAAGAAACAGTGGCTAAACCTATCACGAACAAACAATAATATTCATTACTATCCGACCAAGCAAACACTACATAATATTTATTTTCCAAAGTGCGAAATTTGTACCGATTCTACGGAACCACGTCGACTGTGTTTAAAATTCAAAGAGCTCACGACCCAACCGACTGCGCGACGGTTTCTTCCCAAATAATCAAGTCAAAGTATTTTATTTTAAATTACACAGAAACTCGCTCGTAGTTCCGGCTGTCTGAGTGATCTTAAACGACCACGAAGGTTAAGCACTATAGGGCGCGTTCAGTGCATTGAAAGGTGACCGTCTATGACTAACCCTAGTGGCATTTTCCCGAGCGCTTCCGTGTTTCGCAGGGCATGTTAAACACGTCGTTAGCTGGCAGTCATTAAGCCAAGTCACAGGCCTTAAGGCGGCTTGTTAACATCTGACAGTAAGACTAGCCGCTAGTCTTGCAAGCCTCCACCAATCCGGACTTGGCCCCCGTGGTGGAGTATGGTTCATACCTTCCTCAGGGAAGAGACCCGTGCCCCTCGGTGGGTTCATAATGTGTAGATGATGATGACACAGAAACTGTAACTTACAAGGAAGTGAGTTAGGAATGACTAGGAACTGAACGTTACAAGTAATACTAGATGTCCGTTTAAAATCTTTATTATTTAAAAAAATAAATAAAAAAAAACTCCAGTCTTTTCGCAGTATTTTGATGTTTAATTAACAGGCTATATAGCCTATTAATAGGCTATACAAGTGCCTAAAATGCCTTGTTAGTCTAGCGGCATCCCATCTGATTACAATGCCGGAGGTCGTGGCTTCGGTTCCCACTGGGAACCGCCGTATATTTGTACAAATGGCCTCAGACTGGGTGTATTTACATTTTTGGAACGTCCGAAATGAAATGAAATGAAAAGGTTTTATTCAAAGTAGCACAGAAACTGCGGCTTAATGAACGTTACAATTCAAACTAGGTGTCCATTTCAAAATCTAGATCATTTAGGAGAAAAAATGGACAAAAAAACTCCTAACTTAGTCTTTTCAAAAGTCCTTAATTAACATAGTTTACATAATTATTTTAAACATAGAACTCATACATTGTACTGGCTTTCATTTCAGACCTCATTGTCATCTAAATAATCCTTTATGATATAGTAGCCCTTTTGGCACAAAGTGTGCTTAACATATTTTTTGAACCGCGATTCAGGCAAGCTTAATATATCTTCAGGGATTTTATTATAGAAGCGTATACAATGCCCCATGAAGGATGTATTAACCTTTGCCAGCCTAAATAGTGGGAACAAAAGTTTATGTTTATTTCTAGTATTTACATTGTGTTGGCTACCTAAAGTTTTAAAGTTACTGATATTTTCCCTAACGTACATAATGTTTTCATATATATACTGACTGGCAACTGTCAGGATGTTAGTTTCTTTAAAGAAATCTCTTAACGAATCTCTACTACCCAGCCTATAAATGAATCTGATCGCTCTCTTCTGCAAGACGAAGATGGTCTCAATGTCTGCTGCCCGTCCCCACAGTAGTATGCCATAGGACATAAGACTATGGAAGTAACTAAAATAAACAAGCCTAGCAGTTGCGACGTCAGTTAGTTCCCTAATTCTTTTGACTGCATATGCTGCTGAACTAAGCCTATTTGCTAATTTTTCTATATGAGGACCCCATTGAAGCTTTGCATCAATTGTGATACCTAGAAATACAGTTTCATTCACAGGGTCTAATTTGTCATTCCCCAGTAAAACATTGCTGTCTACCGTTTTGACATTTGGAAGAGTGAACTTTATACATTTCGTCTTTTTTGAATTTAACAATAAGTTATTAGAAGTAAACCAATTTAGTACCCGAGACAGAGCATTATATGTATTGTCAAGGTCATTTTCTTGTCTCTTAATTTTAAAAATAAGTGACGTGTCATCTGCAAATAATACTATCTCGGACATATTTTGAACCATGAACGGCAAATCATTTACATATACGAGGAAGAGGAACGGCCCCAAAATCGATCCCTGTGGCACTCCTATCCTGACCTCTGACCCTGAAGATTTAGTTCTATTTATATCAGCTCTTTGAACTCTCCCTTCTAAATGTTATAAGTTTTAGGCTATTCCCGTTTATACCATAGTGCTTTAATTTTAAAAGAAGTGTTTTATGGTCAACGCAATCAAATGCTTTCGACAAGTCACAGAATACGCCTATAGCATCCTTGCGCTCTTCCCATGCACTAAATATATGTTTAACTAACATGACGCCGGCGTCCAATGTAGAGCGCCCTTGCGTAAAGCCGAATTGCTGACCATGGAGAAGTTGATAGTCATTGAAATGTGTAAGCAGCTGACCTAGAACTATCTTCTCGAATATTTTACTCAAAACGGGTAGAACTGAGACTGGTCTGAAATTTGTGGGATCTTGTTTATCACCACTTTTAAATAAAGGAACGAGCCTACTATATTTCATTAGATCAGGGAATATACCCTCATCTAAACATTTGATAAAGATTTTGGCTAAATGGGGTGCTAGGGTATCGATTACTGAGCTAACTACTGTTACTCACATACCCCATAAGTCCTCAGTTTTTTTAAGCTTTAGCTTTTTAAACGATTTAATCACGGTATGGGCTTCAATATAGTCAAACAAAAAATCGTGATGGCATGGGGGGACATTGTCTTTCAAAATACTTTCAGCAAGAGCTGGAGAAGAGTCTAAAGGAGCTGTCGTTACAATTGGATGTCCTTGCATGGATACCGGTTATTATGGAAGTTATTATTATTAAAGTATTTTTTTAAGTCAAAAACACTTCTGCTGAGTCTAAAAGTGATTTTTGGCCCATTTTATAACGTCTCTACATATTCAGTGACACTAAGAATTGTATTTAGTTTTTGCAGATATATACGTAAAAAGTTACATGATCAAAGCGAAGAACAACTATAATCAATTCCACCAACTTAGTCAGTAAATTGACATTTGCGATGTGACCAGTTTATGACAGAAAAATAATAGACAATCGACATAAAATATAGACTTAGCTTAATTTTTTTATTTTATAGTCTTATCCCACAACTCACGAAAGCTATGTAAGACATGATGAATACAAACTTTTTTAGTGATATATATATATAACTTTGGGCACTTTTATTTAATTTTCTTTACTATAAAATGTGGTGGTTGTCAACTTTGATATTATATTTTTGGTTGTTCGCAATACCCATCTTCACGTCAATTCCAGTTTGGCCTAAAATGTTGTGTGTCAGTTGTGTGTGCCTCAGTTCCGTTTCTATTGCAGTAGCATGAATATGTTCTTATGGTTTTTGGTGTTCTTTGACGACTTTTGCTTCTTACTTGGACATCGATTTGATAGCATCTGGACTACCATTGGATTGAACTACGATTGACCTCGGCTTCTCATCTTGCGTGGATTGCATTACTTACTGGCTTACGTCTCCTGGATATCTTCGTTATCAACCCTTGTATGTCCCCACGTATGTCCCTACTGCTGGGGCACGGGTCTCTTCCTGCATCGCGGGAAGGTTAGGCCATACTCCACCACGGGGGCCAAGTCCGGGTTGGTGGAGGATTGTAAGACAGTGGCGGGCCTTACTGTCAGAAGTTATCAAGCCGCCCATAAGGCCTCTGACATGGCTTAACGACTGCCATTAATGACAGCCGGCACCAACGGCTAACGTGCCTTGCGAAGCACGGAAGCGCTCGGAAAAATGCCACTAGCGGCAGTCACGGGACGCTCACCCATCCTGTACCTGACCGCGCCTGTCATTGCTTAACCAAGTGATTGATTCCAATCACTCGGTTCGCCTAGGCCACGAGCGCTTCACTAGGCCACGAGCGCTTCGCTAGGCCACGAGCGCCTGGATATCTACTTGGAGTCAATTATGGATCCTCAACCATCTACTTCAAAACATTTAAAGCCTTTCCCCGAGGAAAACAAAGGAGGCGCCAATCACTTAAAAGTTCGAAATGATATTGAAAACTTACAAATAATTATGTTTTTGGAAAAGTAAGCTCTGAATCACCGTATGATATGCCCAGAAAAGAGGATTTTGTTTCAACGACTGCTGAGATATTGGGCATATCCAAACGGTCTGCTTATCGTGTAATAAACAAAGTAAAACTGATGCCGGCGAGTCGCCTATTAGGGCGCTGGCACGTTTGGCCAGAGGTCGCGGATTCGAGTCCCGGCATGGGTGGATTTTTTAGCCTGTAAATAGGTATTTTAGGTTGTCCTTAGCACGGGTTAATGCATTAAAAAGAATATAATTAAAATAAAACTGGTTATGAAAAATATAACATAACATAACAGTTTAGATACTGACACATACATTGCTTCTGGCCCCACACTAGGATACCCTGTGTCGTGGAAACCCGAAACAACGAATTCACAAACATGTAAACATCCAAGACCTTTTTTTTTTTTGTTTCCAGCCGGGATTCGAACCCGGGACCTCTTGCATGACAGGCAGACGCCTATATGCGGTGGAAGAATTTGCCGCTCAGTATGGTGTCACCATTCTGCTACTACCTCCCTACCATTGCGAATTTAACCCAATAGAATTGGTTTGGGCACAAGTCAAGGGTCATGTCGCAAGAAACAATAAAAGCTATAAAATTAATTAAGTCATAAAACTATTTGAAGATGGCTTAAATTTGGTGACACCTCAACGCTGGGCGGACTGTATAGAGCACACGAAAAAAGTTGAAGATAAAATGATGAAATTAGATCACTTGATTGACGATGTCTTAGATACATTTATAATTCTTGTATGCGATTCAGATACTACGTCAATGTCGTCAGATTCAGAATAAAAGTATAGAACCTAAAACCCGATATTTTATTTTAAATTAAAATCGGTTGTCACATAATATTTATAAATACAATTATTCAGGTTATATCGTGTTAAAATTATCTCATAAATAATACTTCCGTGATTTGTCACCAAGAACAGTTCTAAAAAAAAAATTATCTTGTCAAATCGATCGACTAAAGACATCACTATTTTAGCTGGCAACTCTTTTTCACTTTTATCCGTCAATTTACTGACTAAGTTGATGGGCTGAACTATAATTGTGTTATGTGAAAGGCATTATTTTTATCACCATTATTTTACCGGAACATTGGGCCAGTAGAGAAGAGCCCACTGCGACGAAGTAAATTAAATACCTACAAGGAGTAACAACCAACTCGGGGTACGATGAGATGCAAATACAGCAGCGGTGCCGGATGTAAACTTGCCAAGCTACCTCTCTAGGAAGGTACTGACTGGTAAAGAATAGAGAAAATGTACAATAAAACGACTTACCTAGAATACAAACATTATGTTTAATAAAACGAGAAATGAACCACGAAATGGCAAACGAGCGTAGGCGCTTACGAGTATTAAGTTAAAATGTTTTTCATGTTATGAAAGACATTCCTACCTTCTTATCCATTGTTGTTAAGATACATTTATAAGCAGTTTCAAGCCTATTTAAGTTTTAATTTAAACTCCAGTATATAAAAAAACCTAAAGCATATCATCTACATGTGCCACTTATTAATTTAAGGATAGTAGTGACTTGACCCAGAAGTGGGGACAAAAGCACAAACAATGCTGCCTGTAAACTTTTCATAAATGTAAAACTTTATATTTTTTTTCACTTTTATGCGGCTTCGTTGCTACTGGCTGCAGACTTTTTTATTTTTCGTTTAGTTCAAACTTTTTATTTGTGTTCCATTTCCAATGTCCATGTTGACAGATATTGATTTTTCTTGTCACAAAAATTGCCCCATTATCCATTATTGTTGCGATATTTTTTTATCTGTGTATGTACATAATATACCCACGGATGTAAAAATGTACCTTACCCACGGAAGTAAAAGAAACATCCGTGACCTAACCTATATTTTAGTTTATCTTTTTTTCAGAGCTTATTAAAACATGTTCGTGTCAGCTCTAATTTAGGTCATTTGTGTTAATTTCCCTTATTATTGCCTATATTTTCAAAATTTCTTGTTTGTATTTTTGTCGTTTGCCAACCGACTCCAGCCTTATTCCAAAATGCGGTCTTTTAAAAACGAATTTAGTACTGGGATTGTTACCAGGTTTAAACCATAGACCAAGTAAAATGTTATTACAAAACGAAGTTTATCGCTACGTCATGGATTAACTATGGTACTAAACTTAAACTTCTGCAGCCATATTCCAAAACGCGGTCTAAATTTAGAACTGGGATTGTTACCAGGTTTAAACCATAGACCAAGTAAAATGTTATTACAAAACGAAATTTATCGCTACGTCAAGGACTATCTATGGTACTAAAGTTAAACTTCTGATACCCCTAGTTTATCTATGGACTAACCTCCAAGTTGACGTTTGAATTTGTTTGGATTTGTGTGTGTGATAGATTGCAATAAATAATTGATATTATGGACGCCACTGATATGATGGATTGCGATGATTTGGACGATTAGGCCATGATTTGGACTTCGTCATCGTGTGAATCCCTTCAAATTAAGTGACGAAGATTTTCGATACAAATATAGGTTCACGTTTTTCTTCAAATGTTCCATTTTATTATTATAATAATCAACAACGAAACCGCCCAAAGTTTAAAAATTAATAATACCTATTCCCAGTATGAAACTATCAGAAAATTTTTGACGTCTCGGATTGGCGCGCGCGCTCGAATATTTCACTCCATTTCACACGAGAGTAGCCATTTGATTATAAAAACGCTTCAATAACAATATAATAATTAATAGTGCTCATTTTAGTTAGATTGGAACCTAAACAAAGAACAATTTACGATGTATAGGTATTTTAAACGCAATAATGAATATTTTTGCGTTTAAAATGTGAAGATTATATCCATTTAGTGAAACGGAACGCAGCATTGAATGAACGTTGAATGAACCAATCAGTGAATATTATTTGAACCATGGCTGATCTCTGGTTTAACTGATCCTCGAATAGTCTTCTATTTGTAATAACGACACACATTTGATCTGGGTCTAACTTTGATACCGTAACAATCCTAGATCTTTTAGTCTTGGTTTAAACCAGGACTTATTCAGGTTTTTATAATAAGGCGGATTGGCTATAAAAAGGCTATCATATCAAAGGCAGGCAATAACCCTGAACATAAGGAATGCACAACCGAACGATTGCTATTTGGAAGTGGGCGTATTGTGGTCGATTTCTCGTTTGGAATGTGCGGTTTAAATTATCGCGGATAAGCGCCATGTTAGGCAATCAGCACTCACCTATTGAAACGGTACTTAAAAGATGCGCGTCCTTGGTGCGTTGTTCATGGCAGCCCCAACAGCGTTCTAAGCATGTATAAAATGCTGCTTTATTGTCCCCTATGGGATAAGGATAATTTTCTCGGTAGGATAAGGTATGTAGCAGTTATGACAATTTATTATATTGACGTATGTATAATCATTGTACTATCTATATCATCAACACTAACATATATTTTTATTGCAGTGTATATATTTACACTGCAATAAAAATATCTATGATTATGATGCTATGTATCTAAAATAAAAATAAATAATTATAATATTTTTAAACTGTTTATTATTAAATATACTCTCCGCCTTATTATAAAAACCTGAATAAATCCTGGTTTAAACCAAGACTAAAAGACCTAGGATTGTTACGGTATCAAAGTTAGACCCAGATCAAATGTGTGTCGTTATTACAAATAGAAGACTATTCGAGGATCAGTTAAACCAGAGATCAGCCATGGTTCAAATAATATTCACTGATTGGTTCATTCAACGTTCATTCAATGCTGCGTTCCGTTTCACTAAATGGATATAATCTTCACATTTTAAACGCAAAAATATTCATTATTGCGTTTAAAATACCTATACATCGTAAATTGTTCTTTGTTTAGGTTCCAATCTAACTAAAATGAGCACTATTAATTATTATATTGTTATTGAAGCGTTTTTATAATCAAATGGCTACTCTCGTGTGAAATGGAGTGAAATATTCGAGCGCGCGCGCCAATCCAAGACGTCAAAAATTTTCTGATAGTTTCATACTGGGAATAGGTATTATTAATTTTTAAACTTTGGGCGGTTTCGTTGTTGATAATTATAATAATAAAATGGAACATTTGAAGAAAAACGTGAACCTATATTTGTATCGAAAATCTTCGTCACTTAATTTGAAGGGATTCACACGATGACGAAGTCCAAATCATGTCCCAATCGTCCAAATCATCGAAATCCATCATATCAATGGCGTCCATAATATCAATTATTTATTGCAATCTATCACACACATAAAACCAAACAAATTCAAACGTCAATTTGGAGGTTAGTCCATAGATAAACTAGGGGTATCAGAAGTTTAACTTTAGTACCATAGATAGTCCATGACGTAGCGATAAACTTCGTTTTGTAATAACATTTTACTTGGTCTATGGTTTAAACCTGGTAACAATCCTAGTACTAAATTTAGACCGCGTTTTGGAATAAGGCTGTATGAGTTCAGATAGAAATAAACTGAAATCAGTAGTTTCTCGTCTTCAATCGGTTAGCTGTCTGCTAATAGGTGTTTATACAGAAAATCACCAGCCACTTAGTATGACATATGAGCTGCTTACACGCTGCAACTTCTACTCAACTCTAACAATATTCGATGCTATTCCCACACGTTCGATAGACCAGTATACCTTGAATAACTTGCCGTGATGCTGACTAATGTAATGTAATATTGAAATAGTTTGGAATATTTCTGACAGCGTAATCGTCCCTGAAACACATTATACCTAGTAAAAATCCTTCATCTTAAATTTAATACGTAAAAAATGTCAAAATAGCATCTTAAATTGCCCCAATCCTATATACCCTCTACACAGAGAAAGATGATTCAGGCAAGCCACAGCCAAACTCTTAAATAGTTCCACTCCTTTCCTCTAGGTGGGCTGGCTCCGAGCGGAGGACCAGACCGTGCTGACGATGCACGAGCGTGCAGTGCTGGGCGCGCGCTACTCGGTGAGCCTGGACGCGCCGCGCACGTGGCAGCTGCGCATCCGGCCGCTGCGCGCAGAGGACCGCGGCTGCTACATGTGCCAGATCAACACGCAGCCCAGCAGCAAGTGGCAGATCGGCTGCATCGACGTCTACGGTATGTGCGCAGCTGGTATCAGTATCTTTCTCTGTTACGTAGCATAGCAAGCGTTTGTCTCAGTCGAGGACTATGGCTACTACATGTGCCAGATCAACACGCAGCCCAGCAGCAAGTGGTAGATCGGCTGCATCGACGTCTACGGTATGTGCGCAGCTGGTATCAGTATCTTTCTCTCTTACGTAGCATAGCAAGCGTTTGTCTCAGTCGAGGACTATGGCTACAACATGTGCCAGATCAACACGCAGCCCAGCAGCAAGTGGCAGATTGGCTGCATCGACGTCTACGGTATGTGCGCAGCTGGTATCAGTATCTTTCTCTGTTACGTAGCATAGCAAGCGTTTGTCTCAGTCGAGGACTATGGCTACTACATGTGCCAGATCAACACGCAGCCCAGCAGCAAGTGGCAGATCGGCTGCATCGACGTCTACGGTATGTGCGCAGCTGGTATCAGTATCTTTCTCTGTTACGTAGCATAGGAAGCGTTTGTCTCAGTCGAGGACTATGGCTACTACATGTGCTAGATCAACACGCAGCCCAGCAGCAAGTGGCAGATCGGCTGCATCGACGTCTACGGTATGTGCGCAGCTGGTATCAGTATCTTTCTCTGTTATGTAGCATAGCAAGCGTTTGTCTCAGTCGAGGACTATGGCTACTACATGTGCCAGATCAACACGCAGCCCAGCAGCAAGTGGCAGATTGGCTGCATTGACTTCTATGGTAAGTGCGCAGCTAGTGTTGGCGTCTTTTTCTGTTAAAAGTATGGGTGGATAGGGTTTGTCTTGGCGGAGAACTGCGGCAGCTACATGTGATAGAACAACACGCAGCCCGGTAGCAAGAATCAAATCAGCTGTGCACTTACCGAAGTCTACGGAAGGCTATGGTGAGTATCAGCCTGTGTTACATGCGTGGCTATTTTAATTTTAGAGTATTATGATAACAGATATTCTAAACTAATAAGTTTTGATATTTTTTAATCTATATCTATAATCAGCCCACATCAACACACTGCTAGGCATAGGCCTCCTTTTTATTGCGCCATTATCACGGTCCTGTGCTTACCTGATCCATCTCCGACCCGCAACCCTCACGATGTCGTCTGACCATCGTGACCATTTTTTAATACTAGATATAAATATCGTACATTACTAGTATTAAACAATGTACAAGTTTAATTAAATAAACATCAACGTGTTCGAAACATAGGCGTTTGAAATATTTAGCGCTCAAAGTACGAGTGAAAAAGAATTCGGCAAATTACAAAGAAACAAAACTGAATTAGAAACTTCGGGCTGAGGAACTCAAGCGAAAACACGCTCGAAAGAAACTTTCCGTAAACGATTCTCCTGTTAACGTATAATGGGTGGGTAAGGAGAAAAATCGAAAGTCTGGCAGGCTTATTAAGGGTAGAATTGGCTCGATGGCTTCAAAACATTCCAAAGTACTTACGTGGAAAAACTTTACAACTGAACTCAATATCAATGAAACGTCCCCCGTTGGAAATGGCGGAAAATAATTCGCGTCGAACAAATAAATCATCTTAGGAGAAACTTCAGGTTATTTCTCAGCACCACCCGGGGGGCGGGCCAAACTTTTGTCGCCTTGTGCTCTCGAATTAATTCCGAATTCTTTCTACCTTTGAAGTTTTCCGAAGCATGGATTTTGAAATTGGAATATTTCTATAACCTTTTTATTTTTAATAAAAAAACTTTTTGATTGATTTTCTCCGCTATTCCTTCGGGCAATTTCATTCAAAGAAATCTTATGAATTCAGTACAGCTTCGTTCCAATGCTTCGCTTTTATCTTAGCTAAGTAATGTATGTAAATGTAAAACCTGTCGGGACGAGGGAATTCTCGATCGCGGATAAAAGTGGGATTAAATTGACTCTGCAAATCGGTTAAATGGGCACTTATAATGTATTCTTTTATAGTAATCGTCTTGAAAGTACTACTTTGTCTTCTCTCTAGGGTACCTAGATGGTAAGTTCTTGGTATTCCTTTGAGAACACTATCGTTTGCAATATCAAATTTTCACAACTCACTGATACTTTTCTGTCATTAAATTTGCAAATAATAAAATAGTGAAAATAGGCGTGACGACAGTATCAAATAATAAAAGATCTAACAATATTAGTGGAAAGTACATATTAAAAGGATTTAACACAGTGATTTAGTCTTATAAAAAAAGAGATTATTTTTAATAAAATAAAAGATTATAATACAGCTTTCAGCTGTTTTGACTGAAATATCAATCACACCTCGTGACGTCAAGGTTAGGTAAACATTGGTAAAGTTTACCCGTGCTTCTTTGGCTGCTCGTAGACACATTTGACGTTTGATGTTTGTTTAGTTTTCCCACAGATTGAAAATAATTTTAGCAAATAGCTTTAAATTTTGTTGAACTTTAGATTTTTACTGACATATAGGTTGTTTTGCTTTGGAAGCGCTTGTGGCCTAGGGGAAACGAGTGATGGAATCAATCATTGATTCTAATCACTCGTTGATTGGAATGAGCGGCTTCATAACTTCTGACAGTAAGGCCCGCCACTGCCTTACAATCCTCCATCAACCCGGACTTGGCCCCCGTGGTGGAGTATGGCCCAACCTTCCTGCGATGCAGGAAGAGACCTGTGCCCCAGCAGTGGGGACATACAAGGGTTGATAACGATAGGTTTTTTTTGTGTATAATAAATGTGTCCCCACATTATGGAAGAGGATTTCAAAATCTTTCGTCATGCCTATTAACGATGTTAGATTGCTGCTCATGTATTGATATTATAATTTCCATTGCTTTCTTCACAGTACCACCCGACATTATGAACGATGAGACCTCAGCAGATGTATCAGTGCAGGAGTTGGAGAACACGACGCTGGTCTGCAAGGCCTCGGGCCACCCCCCGCCGAAGGTCACCTGGAGGAGGGAGGACCACGAGCCGATGTTGCTGAAGAACTATGGTGGGAGGGACTTCCATAAAGGTAAAAAAAAGTCCATGAACATTATGCTAGTTGATTTGTTCAAGCGTTTAGTGGCAGTTGTTACTTATGATATAGGGATATCAAACCTTTTTATGTCCCCACTGCCTGGGCGAGGGTCTCTTCCTGCGTTGCAGGAATGTTAGGCCGTACACTTCTATGGGGGCTAAATCCGGTGTGGTGGAGGATTGTAATACAGTGACGGGCCTTACTGCCAGAAGTTATGAAGCCGTTCATAAAGCCTGTGACATTGCTTAACAACTGATAAAAGCCGACATCAACGGCGCAGCGTGCCTTGCGAAGCTCTGAAAAAATGCCACTATGCCACTGGCAGTAGTCACTGGATGGTCACCCATCCATCACCTGACCGCGCCTATTGCTGCTTAACCCAAGTGATTATAATCAATTACCGGTTCCACGAGGTATTGCTTTAGTAGATTGATGTCTTGGTTAATTTTTACTTTAATACACTTTTACTTAATTAGGATTTACCGCTTCAGCCTTATAAGGTTGCCAATGATTTCAATCATTCGGTTCCACTCAGATAAGATAACAATATTCTTTATTGTACACCAGAGCACATATTATAAAACATGTAAAGATACAAAGTACAATTGGCGGCCTTATTGCTAAAATCAATTTCTTCCAGACAACCTTACGACGGAAAGTTGCTGAAGGAAATAAGAGACGGGTAGTCGGTGGAAATATGAATATATTAATACACTAATCATATAAATAACAATGTTACTACATAAACAGTTACACAAATAGTTATGATAAACTTACTTAAATACGTCAAATAAGCCAAGACCTTTGTGCTTATACTAAAAGTAGATAGGTTATGTGTCAATTTGGTTTCGACACTCTTTCAATTTGGTTTAGTTCCTTCAATCATCACCATTAGACCATGAACCCCATAAGAAGGCTCAAGGTCACCCAACTCGCTTTAGAGAGAGCTATGTTAGGAGTTTCGCTTCGTGATTGAATCAGGAGTGAGGAGATCCGAAAAAGAATCCAAATGTTATAGCTCAAAGAACTGCTCAGTGAAAGTGTTAGTGGGCGAGACAGATGACTCGAAGAACTGATGGCTGTTCCGGCGAAAAGTTTTGACCTGACAATCGTGGACGTGACGGCACAGAGTGGGAAGGCTCCCCACCAGATGGTTTGACGACCTGGTTCTTCTTCTTCTTCAGGATTTATTAGTCCACTGCTGGACATAGCCCTCCCCTAATGAGCGCAAGGTTGTGCCATCATTGGGGGGTAATGTCCACAATCCCCACGCTGGGCATGCTGGTTGGGGATCGCAGTTTGGTGAAATTGTACTGCAGGGGGCGCTGCTGCCCAGCCCCCGGTTTGTATTCCTTAGTCGCCTTTTACGACACCCGCGGGAATAATTTGGGTTGGTGCTATTCTCTAGGCCGACACCACACAGCCTGACCTGACGACCTGGTTACGGTGGCAGAAAGTCGGGTCTTGTACGGCACAAGATCGGGAAGCTTGGAAAATCATGAGGGAGGCCTATGTCCAGTGGGCGTCAAATGTGTGAAGATGACCATCATCGTTATTGGATTTATGTCAGTGTAGTAAAGTACGTGGGTTACTTCCCGCTCTGATGCGTGAATCGCTGGCAGATGGGTTGTCATCTTACGCCTTTTGCCTCTTTTAATCAGGTTGTTTTTCACCGCAGTCGAAAGCTACACGGGCAGTTCTCTCCCGCTCTGGCGCGTGGACCGGCGGCAGATGGGCGCCTTCCTCTGCATCGCTTCCAACGACGTGCCACCTGCTGTCAGCAAGCGAGTCACGCTCAATGTCAATTGTAAGTGTAATTAAATCATACATTTTGTGGCACGAGTTGATAGGTGGACTCTTGCGTCATCATCTTTGAGGGATGTGGGATTTAGGTGTGGGGACCTAATCCTTGAATGGGATGAGTGAGATATGAGGCGGTGAAAAAGGAAGAAATAGCGGAATCACCAGAGCTGATTCCTTGGTTGGGAGATGATATGAGCCGATGATGAGGATTAAAATATTGATGAGCTGAATGTGTCCAGTATTGTAAACAAAGTTTGACATTCAACAACTGTGAGTGATTTGTGAGCATAGTCAAATAACGACGACGAAACCATGATTTCATCGAGTTTACATGCAAAATATAGCAATTATCATTATTGCAATGTTCGAGAATGCAAAAACATGTCAATAAAGAACCCCGGGAAGTTGTGGATTCGTGTACCCAGTGAAATAAACACACGAAAAAATTGGCTCAAATTTGCCAAAAGGGACCCCGATACTTTTTCGACTGAAACTCGGGTGTATTTACGTGAAGATCACTTTGATGTAAGTCCTATAATAATCAATGTCCACTGATTCTGGCTGATAGATGTTTGTTTACAACCGAAAGATGCTTTCAACATGGCGGTAAGCGTTTTCATCCTACATACTTAGCAAAGTTAATATATTTCTGTTTCTTAAGTTAAATACTACAGGAAGTATTCATTTATCGCGTCAAATTTGATACGAGTCAAGTAGCGGATTGGGTTGGTGCTATTCTCTAGGCCGCCACCACACACCACACGTCTTGCGTCATACCTGATAAATTTAAATTCGATATTTTTTTGTCAACTTATAATTCCGCTACATCTTTTAAATATTTTGAAAGACACTTTCTATTGAATAACCATGGATTCTAAAAACCTATTTAGAGGCAAAAAAAATCCCCCCATCGATTCATTTAAAATAGTCAAATGTAATGTTAAAACTGATTTTATATGAGTAGCTTGACGCCCCAAAATGTTTTTTTTTTTTCTCGTAACTTTAAAACTGTCGCTTATTTTGACTTTTCTCTTTACGGAAATGAAATTTACTTTGACTTATATAAGGTGAGTAAGTATAGCAATATAAGACATGACGTCTAGGCATAGAGAGATAAACTTGATAGGCAGATAAAATTACGCTTTATAAAATGACTTACGGTCGAAAAATAATAAAAAGTCGATTCAATAAAAACATTCTTAACATGAAGTCAAAGCCGATTTACAACAGGAACTCCTCTCATAAACCGGCTTTATCTCCATCTTAAAAGTGTTTTAGTGCAACGACTTTTTTAAATAAGCCGATTAGTAAGCAAGTGTCGGTAAAATCGTCATCCAATTCTGGCTCGTCTTGTTATCGGATCTTGTAGGTAAAGCCTTATTAGATTTTCATAAAATTATCTCGCGAAGTTCAAGTCGCTTGCCGTGACACCGCGAAAATACCGCACCATTCTCACACAATTTCGGCCAAGCGCGATTTCCTCTAACAAGACGTGTTCCCTAAATACCTTGCGCCACAGACTAATAAAGCATAGACAGTGCTTACCAAACAAAACAACTCGTAACATCGACTTGTAGTGTTTATTTCTTATATTTATATTATTTTCTTTTTTTGTGTTCTTATATTTATATATTGTTTAATTCTTTTCTTCATAAATTTTTATAGACTTATAAAGATATAAGATTTATATATGTATAATATTAAAAGTATTCCCATGATCCAGTTTCAGACCCACCAGATTAACACAAAAAAATCTTGAAAATCGAAGAATTCAGAGAAGTCTCATAACAAACATTTTCACGAGAGAAGTGACACGAGATTTTCACATATTAGATTAATAAAAATGAAGTTAAAAATATTTAAGTTATACGCTTTGTAATCTTCATGGAGCTTTTTAGCTTTTTGGTGCTTATAATGTTTAGTTTTATTTACTAATGTATTAATGAAATTCTGTTTTACTTGTTGAGTTTTGACTTTGAAATTTAACAACGTTACCGCAAATATTCTACAGGTTAATAAACGGCAACCACCTCATAAACTTGCGTTGTTTTATTCCCAAATTATTATTCCCGAATGATCCTTAGTTTTTGATATGCTAACAATATAGATATTAACTGTCAAAATCAGTCAAATGGCTTACGTGCGGGTAAAAGTTGTAGATTTATTTTTTGTAGACTTTTAGTCCGGATTTACTTACGGGTGTTGTTGTATCGTGGTGTGTGAGACGAACAACCGATTACGCGAGCTCCGTCTCTGCTCACCATGATTAAAGCTCTGCGAATCGGAGCGAGACCTGGTCGGACTTTTGCGATATAACAAAACCCGTAAGTAAATCCGGACTAAAAGTCTACAGTGTGTTGTGCTTACGAAAGTTTTAGTTCAAAAATTTCTTTTTTGGTTGGTCAGGAATAAGAATTTAGGAATAAAATAATATAAAAAGGTAAAGCGCTACAGTCTCATTGATAAATACACTTTTTTACTTGACATTTTTCGTTTCTTTGTTTTTATAGCGTTTTTTTTCTGTTGTTGTTTTACATGTTTTGTAGCTGTGACGTGTCTTTTTGTTATATTACTAGTGAATTCAAATTCAAGAAAAAGTGTCTTATCTCCACGTTCTAATTCTATGACTCCCACATACCGGCGCCCCCCGATGAACCCGAATTGATTCCCTCTCGTGAGCCGTCGTTGCGTATAATTGACTCTTCCCCTTCATTGCTTCCCCGCTTCCTGAGGCTTCGGCTCAGGGAGGTATTAGTGCATTTGTAGCTGAGTTTTAAATGTTCTATTCTATGAACCGAATCAAAATGCTCAACGATGACAAGACAAGATTTTGTGGCACCATCAAGGACAAGATAAATTTTATTTTCATACGGTTTTGTACGAAAACTCATGGCTGTACTTCGGAGTGGTATTCAAAGACGATCGTTTGCCACTTGCCACGATCGTAAAATCTAAGTCTTTTATCAATTATAACGTAACATTTTACAAACTCACACACCTGTATCCTGGAACAGTAGACACGATTATGCAAACCTGTTTTGCTACTGCATGCAAGTACGATTCGGTTACATTCTTTTTCGTACGATGATTTGGTGAAGATTGCAACAACTGACACTGGTATATTGAAAGGGTAGGCAGATACCAGAAATTGCCACTTGGAACGATTCTGCAAACTTCTTCTGCTACATCAATACTAGTCACTGCATGGACGTAAGCTCGTTTCGGGTACATTATTCTTTGTCGGATAACTTGCTGAAGGTGCAATATTACTTAGACCTGCATCCCGGTATGATAGCAAGATATCCGGGTTTGCCACTTGTCAAGATTCTGCAAACGTCTTTCGCAAAATCAAAACTCATTAGTCACTACGTGCACTTGCGCCAATGTCGGGTACAATCTTCTATGTAAGATGATTTGCTGAAAGATGCGATATTACTTACACTTGCATCCCGGAATGGTAGGAAGATACCAGAGGTTGCCACTTGCCATGATTCTGAAAAACTCTATCGTAAAATCAAAACTCCTTAGCCCCTGCATGCACTTGCGCCAATTTCAGGTGCACTCGTCTTTGTAGGATGATTTGTTGAAAGTTGCGACATTATTACAGCAAATAAAGCGCGAATTTAATCATATCTACCCTTTGTATGTCTCCTCTGCTGCGACGCAGGTCTCTTCCTGTCTTGTTGGAAGGCTAGGCCAACCACAGCCACAGCCAATCCCGGGTTGTTGGAGGATTCTAAGACACTGGCGGGCCTTACTGTCAGAAGTTATCAAGCCGCCCATAAGGCCTCTGACATGACTTAACGACTGCCATTATATGACAGCCGGTACCAACGGCTTAGCGTGCCTTGCGAAGCACGAAAGCGCTTGGAAAAATGCCACTAGCGGTAATCACGGATGCTCACCCATCCTGTACTTGCCCGCCACTGTCTTCAATCCTCCACCAACCCGGATTTGGGCCAGTATTACAGAAGCGTACTCAAGCGCCAATCTCTACTTAAGACTATTTTTTAGTATGGATTTAATTTTAGAACGTTACTTGAGTCGTGATTCATCAAGCGCGACTCAACTGAGTAATAGCTAATTCGAGAACGATACTTGGGTAGCAATCTCTACTTAAGTATAGATCAAATCTGTATTTACTCAAGTGTGGTCGGAACCACGCTTGAGAGTCGATCGGCCAGTTATTATAATTGTCAATTTGGAATGTTTATTGCAAAATTCATATATTCGAAAACCTTGATTACTATGACGAAATAGTTAATGATAGCAGCAGCCCCTTAGGCATTTAAGGGACGCTCAAGACCCCTACTACATGGATTCTAATAAGTGTTTATGTGCAAAAACAATTACATTAATACTGGGGTGGTTTCATTGAATAAATTTCACGCAAGACCCATATCCTGTACCTACTATGATAACCAGGCAAGGACATCACAAACATGAAAGTACACCGAGACTGTGGCCACTTGTACAAATATATAGGCCCACAGTGGGAATCGAACCCACAAGCTCGGTCTTGGTAACCAAGCGCCTTAGCGGCTACGACAACATGACAGTCACAAAAGGACTAAATAAAATAATGAAATAATGAATAAAACAATCTGAGCTTTTTTATTGCTCATAAAATTGGAAACAATTGAAACATATTATTATCATATAAATCCGCTGTGTTGAAGTTGACTTTTTATCTTCCTCGAGGAGGATCCTCTTCACTGTGGTGAAGTTGAAGTTTTATGTTCAACGAGCAGGTTCCTCTTCACTGTGGTGAAGTTGAAGTTTTATGTTCAACGAGCAGGTTCCTCTTCACTGTGGTGAAGTTGAAGTTTTATGTTCAACGAGCAGGTTCCTTTCCACTGCAGTGAAGTTAAAGTTTTATGTTTAACGAGCAGGTTCCTCTCCACTGCGGTGAAGTTAAAGTTTTATGTTCAACGAGCAGGTTCCTCTTCACTGTGGTGAAGTTGAAGTTTTATGTTCAACGAGCAGGTTCCTCTCCACTGCGGTGAAGTTAAAGTTTTATGTTCAACGAGCAGGTTCCTCTTCACTGTGGTGAAGTTGAAGTTTTATGTTCAACGAGCAGGTTCCTCTCCACTGCAGTGAAGTTGAAGTTTTATGTTCAACGAGTAGGTTCCTCTCCACTGCAGTAAACTTGACTTGTTATGTTCCACAAGGAGGATCCTCTCCACTACGGTGAAGTTCCATTTTCTCACACCTCGTTTCAAAACAGCGATTAATGTTCGAATTATACCAAACCGACTTTGTACAGATATTAGTAAATTTACTAAAGATAAATAAACAGACAGACGTCAAGAGAATTATTTCATTGCAGACATTTGTTACGTTCCGTTCTGTACTCAAAGCGAATAAGAAGCGTGAACGTTTTGCTTCCTTCAAATATACGGTTCACTACAAACTAACAACGAAATAAAGAAACTTGGAACATTTTTATTTACATTTTTACACATAA
Organism: Yponomeuta sedellus; assembly: GCA_934045075.1. Lineage (NCBI taxonomy): Eukaryota > Metazoa > Arthropoda > Insecta > Lepidoptera > Yponomeutidae > Yponomeuta > Yponomeuta sedellus. The sequence continues at coordinate 5,672,349 of OW203734.1, forward strand.
TTTACTTAATTTTATCATCACGTTTTTGTAACATGCGAGAACGGAATAAAAATCTACACTTATAGTCACACTCGTAGATCTACGGTCACACTAGTATTTTTCTTGTCATAGAAAACAAACTTTGATCATAGACAATCTGATTGCAGTTCTGAATCTCTTCTTAAGCAGTGATTGGCTGATCTCTACTCAAGAACTGTTTGAAAATAAAGGGAGTGCTTGAGCATCGATTCAGCGCTCAAGTAACGATTGGGCGATCTGAGATCAATCTGAGCTTGAGCATCGTTCTGTAATACGGGCCTTGGCCCCCGTGGTGGGGGCCAAGGCCCGTATTACAGCCTAATAACCTTCCTGCGATGCAGGAAGAGACCCGTGCCTCAGCAGTGGGATTAACAAGGGTTGACAACGATATAACGATAACGATATTTCTGAAACATAAAAATATAAGCTAAAAAACCGGCTGATCGGTCCAGCGGGTGGAAGCGAGAGACTCAGGTACGGGCATTTACCAATGACTTCGTTTTCTAAGGCCGGTATTACAGGACGATGCTCAAGCACAGATTGATCTCAGATCGCCCAATCATTACTTGAGCGCTGAATCGATGCTCAAGCACTCCCTTTATTTTCAAACAGTTCTTGAGTAGAGATCAGCCAATCACTGCTTAAGTAGAGATTCAGAACTGCAATCAGATTGTCTATGATCAAAGTTTGTTTTCTGTACAAGAAAAATACAAGTGTAGATTTTAATTCCGTTTTACGCATGTTACAAAAACGTGACGATGAAACTTAGTAAATTATGTCAAATATACAGAGAAAACTAAAATAATGTTTATGTATTCGTAAATAAAATGTTCAAAGTTTCTTTATTTAGTAATTAGTTTGTAATGAACCGTATATTTAAATGAAGCAAAACGTTCACGCTTCTTGTTTATTTATTCGCTTTGAGTACAGAACGGAACGTAACAAATGTCGATAAAATAATTCTCTTGACGTCTGTCTATTTAATTAAGTTTACTAAATTACTAATATCTGTACATAGTCGGTGTGGTTTAATTTGAACATTAATCGCTGTTTTGAAACGAGATGTGAAAAAATGAGAACAAGGAACTTCACCATAGTGGAAAGAATCCTCCTTGTGGAACATAAAAAGTCAACTTCACTGCAGTGGAGAGGGTCCTCCTCGTAGAAGACAAAAACTCAACTTCATCGCGGTGGAGAGGAACCTGCTCATGGAACATAAAACTTCAACTTCACCGCAGTGCAGAGGAACCTGCTCGTTGGACATAAAACTTCAACTTCACCGCAGCGGAGAGGAACCTGCTTGTTGAACATAAAACTTCAACTTCGTTGCAGTAGAGAGGAACCTGCTCATTGAACATAAAACTTCAACTTCACTGCAGTGAAGAGGAACCTGCTAGTTGAACATAAAACTTCAACTTCACTGCAGGGAAGAGGAACCTGCTTGTTGAACATAAAACTTCAACCTCACCGCAGTGGAGAGGAACCTGCTCGGTAAACATAAAACTTTAACCTCATCGCAGTGGAGAGGAACCTGCTTGTTGAACATAAAACTTCAACTTCACCGCAGTGGAGAGGAACCTGCTCGGTAAACATAAAACTTCAACTTCACCGCAGTGGAGAGGAACCTGCTTGTTGAACATAAAACTTCAACTTCACCGCAGTGGAGAGGAACCTGCTCAGTAAACATAAAACTTCAACCTCATCGCAGTGGAGAGGAACCTGCTCGTTGAACACAAAACTTCAACTTCACCACAGTGGAGAGGATCCTCCTCGAGGAAGATAAAAAGACAACTTCAACACAGCGGATTTATAGAATATGTGTCAATTATGTTACAAATTTATGAGCAATAAAAAAGCTGAGATTGTTTAACTGATTATTTTATTTATTCCTCTTTGTGACTGTCTTGTTGGCCTAGCCGCTAAGGCGCTTGGTTACCAAGACCGAGCTTGTGAGTTCGATTCCCACTGTGGGGCTATATATTTGTACAAGTGACCACAGTCTCGGTGTACTTTCATGTTTGTGACGTTCTTGCCTGGTTATCAAAGTACAGGATATCCTAGTTTGGGACCAGGTGAAGTGATTGTGTTCGTTATCAACCCTTGTATGTCCCCACTGCTGGGGCACGGGTCTCTTCCTGCATCGCAAGAGGTTAAGCCATACTCTACCACGGGGGCCAAGTCCGGGTTGGTGGAGGTTTGTAAGACAGTAGCGGGTCTTACAGTCAGAAGTTATCAAGCCGCCCATAAGGCCTTTGACATGGCTTAACGACTGACATTATATGACAGCCGGCACCAACGGCTTAACGTACCTTGCGAAGCACGGAAGCGCTCGCGAAGTGATTGTGTTGTGTGAAATTTATTCAATGAAACCACCCCAATATTAATGTAATTGTTTTTGCACATAAACACTTATTAGAATCCATGCAGTAGGGGTCTTCAGCGTCCCTTAAATGCCTAAGGGGCTGCTGCTATCATTAACTATTTCGTCATTGTAATCAAGGTTTTCGAATATATGAATTTTGCAATAAACATTCCAAATTGACAATTATAATAACTGGCCGATCGACTCTCAAGCGTGGTTCCGACCACACTTGAGTAAATACAGATTTGATCTTTACTTAAGTAGAGATTGCTACCCAAGTATCGTTCTCGAATTAGCTATTACTCAGTTGAGTCGCGCTTGATGAATCTCGACTCAAGTAACGTTCTAAAATTAAATCCATACTCAAAACTAGTCTTAAGTAGAGATTGGCGCTTGAGTACGCTTCTGTAATACTGGCCTAAGTCATGTATATTTTTAAAAACCTATTGGGAGGCTAACAAGCAAGTGATGCAAATAACTTCAACCAGATGTCAGGTAACACAGAGAATGTTGTAAAGAGGTTCGAAATTTCACTGATGCCGGTGAGTCACCCATTAGCTCAGTTGGCGCTGAGCGCTGGCACGGATAGTCAGAGGTCACGGGTTCGAATTCCGGCATGGGTGGAATTTTTAGCCTCCAAATACGTTTTAAAAATTGTCCCTAACACGGGTTAGTACATTAAAAATAATATAATCATGTATATTTGTTAAGTTATCGTAGGAATACCACTCGCTAACCGTGAAATGAAATTAAATTAAGCAAAAAAAGGGCTGCGTCGTACAATAGAATTTTTATAGACTACATAAAAAATCTGAGAATAAACTTTTAGAACAAAAGTTATAGTAAAACATAACCTGTAATAAGATGACCTCTGTGGCATAGCGGTAGCGCATCTGCCTACCATGCAAGACGTTCCGGGTTTGAACCCCGGCTGGGGACAAATACCCCAGGTCTTAGATGGTTACATGTTTGTGATGTCGTTGTTTCTGGTTCCCACGACACAGGGTATCCTAGTGTGGAGCCAGAAGCAATTTATGTGCCTGCTGTAAATGTTATGTTATAAAGTCTAACTGGGGTGTCTCAAATATTGCACATTTTTCTCCCAATTCTGTTTAATACAACCCTGTCTTATAGCTTAGACAGGACTTCTTGTGCCTCAAGGCCGTTGAAAGCCGATTATAACACACATTTTTGTCCTTTTGGCTTCGCCGAGGGCTACTTTCTTGGGAGGCACGTCATCTAAACAGCTTATTGATGTCTCTTGAAATGAGCTGAATGACGGCTCTTGGTACCTACTTACCTCTTACGGAGGAAAGCTTCGAGATTCATTCGAGCAGGAAAATCAAACGTAATGTTATGACAGTGTGTGAGTAATATTGGTTGCACGTGATGAAGGAAGCCAAAAAATAATGAAACGAATACTATATTTTCTGTAAAAAAGTAAAAAGAAACCAGCCAAGTGCGAGTTGGACTCGCGCACTGAGGGTTCCGTACGATTTGTAGGTTGGAACTTACATATAATATTATAAATAGTTTAGGAATCGAGTCCCGCAGTTTTTACTGAGCTTTCCCGAACTTCGAAGTATTTTTTTTTATGATTTAATTACAGTTGCAACATTTCCATTTTTATTTTTATTTTAATTAACGCATTTTAACACCACCTTTTACGTTTTTTGTCTCTTTTATTATTTTTGTCTTGTTAAATAATAACTCCAACTTGTGTTTGTATGAAAACATAATATATACACATCATGTAACACCGAAATAGATACTGGCAAATAAGTGTTTCCGGAGGGAGTGGCGCTGTTTGCCGAAACACAGGCTTTTGCTTAGTTCGGCAACAAAAGTCTATATGACGAATTGTCTAGTAACTATAATATCATGTAAATAACATGCACGATAAAGTCAAATAAATATTATATATCATTATTATAATACTTTCACGCGTTTCCAAAATAAAGGGTATGGACGAACAGACGGACGCACAGACAACAAACATTAGCAATAAACAGAATGTACTCGTATATTCTTCACCTTGAATTCAATGTCCGATTTCTGAGCCTAGAATTTTTGTAGGTTTTATTTTGCTTATAGCCACGCTCTTGGCTTTTCTGTTACTCCAACTACCTCGTTCTCGTTCTAATTGTTAAATCGTTCTTTGGGCGTTTTGTATTTAATCTCTTCAGTCCTGACCTTCAACACACAATTGAATAACTTATGTTTTATTTAAGTTTATGGTGAGGAGAAGGTTACTTTTCAATAAAGAATTTCACAGATCTCTAAGTCACCGATAAAAACTCTGTTTTCTTTTCCAATTACTCCGTGTAACATTGTTTTTTGCATTTACGTAATGAGATGACTTGCACAGCGACCAGTGGCATCTTCACTCACATTAGATAATAGACGTTGTAGTGACTTGGATATTGTTTTTTAGATCGCGAAGGCTTTCGCAGCACATGTACCATCCTGATAGCTTAGTCGGCCTAGCTCACAGGAAAGACTAGTCAATACGTGAAACTAACAAACACCCTGCCGGGCACAGACTTTTTCACAATAACACCTACCATCTCAGGCCCCTTCCAATCTCATCCATTGCTTTTCTACGACTTTCATAATACGTTCTGTATTTAAGTTTCATTCAGTAATTTCACAAAGATGACTCCGTTACTGTCGAAGACGGATTCCGTTTCCAATTCATCCGTTTCACTGAAAGGCATAATTACTGCCGGGAAGTGGGAAAAAATACTTTCCCTCGTCACTCATTGCCTAATTCGGATGATCCAAAATCAGCTGAGGCTCAATGAGGAGTGTAGAATGAATTTCACGCCTCGCCGGCACCTATTGGAATCCTAAGCGCTGGGTCTTTGCCACGAGTGGCCGCGATTTTACTGGCGCTACACATATTTTGTAATAATACGACAAGAAGTAGTTGTAAGTTGAAGTGGCAGTGGGTGGGGCATAGATACAGCAGACAGGACTGGTGACCGAAGGGGCCAAAAAGTTGGCAGGCACAGGTCAGCCAGCCACAAGATGGAAAGAAGATCTCATCCATCCGTCTCAGTGGCAGGAAGACGCTGGATGCAAGCCGCTTTCAACCGGTCTTTATAGAGAAGGCCTATGTCCAGCAGTAGATTTCTTGAGGCTGAAGGATGATGATGAATACGATAGTATTACAAATATGTAATTAACACTATGTAATTCAAAATTAAGGTCGTCCCGTCCTCTTTTTATCGACTAAAAATAGGGTTCTCAATCTTCTGCTTCAGGCTATATATTATGTAGTCCACTGCTGGACATAGCGGGGTTCTCAACCGTCAGTCTACATTTTCAACCGACCATTTTGTACAATTTATTTATTAGAGAAGAGTGGAAATAAAACCCTAACCTATCATAATAAAAAGGGTTCTTTTTTTGCAACAAATTCTCTACATAGACACCAGATGGCGTTTTTTATACTTGGTAGTATTTTAATCTTACTAATTTTTGATTGGTGCGGTGATTTTTGTAAAAACACAAATCTCACAACAAGAATACTATCAAGAAAACTGGCTCGTCACTGCCGTTTTTATATTTATGTAGCCAAATCATTTGACAGTTTGTTTAGTAATAGAAATATAAATAAGTGTCTTTGTTGACACGGAAAGATCTACTATAGCATCTTTGCTATCACGCGCTATTATGAGAGAAGTCACTGCTAATATCAGTAAAATGATCTTTGACTAGCTTTGCATCAAATTGCCTCCGCTCCGCCTGACGCGGTTTCTCGTCTCCCGCACCAGGGTTTAAGGATCAATCCCGGTTTATCAGTACATTGCCTTTCGTCTACAAACCGCAGGAGCTCCGCAAATCCCCTCTTACCCAATCGTCCAATTTTATTTCAAATCCTTATGGATTCCCTCTCGATTCCAGTTCAATTTTAATGTGATTAGACGTATTGTGATCTAGGAAGTTAGAAGGCTTTTTCGCCGTTATTTTTTCTGATTTGTCCCGGCTGTGATTGGGTTATTTGGGGCCGATGGGGATTTTTAGGTTTCATTCATGCTATTTTAAACGTCTGAGGGACCAAATAAATTCAAATGTCGAACGTTTATTTAGGTCACACGGGTATACTTACAGTAAATGCGACACATAAAACTAATCCAATTCAAGTCAAACTGAATATCGAACATACAGACTGTTCGTAGTTCAGTAGCAGTCACTGATTAAAAAAAATAGTAAAATACAAGCTAACATAGTCTCCTTACATGTAAACCCTTTTTTTTAAATGAAGTTCTTAAGATGACAAATACCCAAAACTGGTGTGCGTGCATTCAACACTGATGAAGCGAAGGTGATCTGTCAGGATCGTGGCAAGTGGCAGTCCCTGGTATCTGCCAACCCTCTGGGATACAGGCGTAAGGTTACTGTATGTAAAGTATTTATTATTATTCATTGAAGATACGAAAATAATACCTAGATGCGACTGAAAACATTTTTAAATGTAAATTAAACGAATTATCGTAATACAGATTAGGCGCCAATGTTATACGCTATTATTTTGCTAATCTGCCAAACAGGCTTCGTAGTGCTTCAAATCATTACCATTTTGCTCCGAACACCTGTTTACAGTTCCAACTCGTAACAGCCTCATTTATGCCTTTTCCACTTTGGGTAGAATTGTGGGAAATGGAATATGTATGTATTGTATATATGTATGTAAATTTACTATGCCTGTTATTTACATGTCAGGCGGTCGTTTTAAGGGTCTTTTCGTAGTGTGTGAAAAGAGAAAAGATAAAAAATGTTTATTCAGGTGAATGTACATAATTATATATTTGTGAAGCTTATACAACTTAGAGTTAAAACAAATGTAGAAGGGCATAAAATATAACTTGAAAAAGGTACAGCGTCCCCACACTAAGCATAGCATGTATCGTGGGCGACGGTTTCAGTGTTGCTTAACAATAAATGTGGCGTGTTCTTGCTTAAATTTTTGTTATGCTATGGTGCTAGAGTGATGTGTGATATTTATCTAATGCGAGCATCATTTGATCACCCCTTAATAAGATCATCTCATCATCATCATCAGCGCCAACCCACCTCTGGGCAGAGGTGAGTTGGCGCTGATGAGTATAGGTCTTTTCCCGATCACGCCCTTTTGCCATTAGCGGTCTCTCGCCCTTCGTATCCACGGGCTTCTTGCCGACCGTACCACGTCGTACGACCATCGGGTAGCCGGTCTATCCACCGACCGCCACTCCGTTACTGCCCTGGGAGCCGATTCTCGCCCACGAGAATTGAAAGCGTAGACGCCAAATATTTTAATGATTAGACATTTGTCGCATACAATTCAGGTTCTCGTATTATGAAAAAGTCGTATGCGCAAATCTACATAAATAAAATTCAAAGTCCGGACTGACTGACTCACTCTTCAACGGCTGGGCCGTTGATGAGTTAACTGGACCCAGGAAATTTTGGCTGAAATTTTGCACTGATGGTCTATATATAATTTAGGCAAGGAATAAGACTGGATTTTTTTAAATTTAACCCCTAAGGGGTAAAAAGGGTTGCCAAAATTTGTATGGGAGGTAAAAGTAATGTTGTCTAGATTTCTTGAAACTTAAAATAAATACTCTTCAGCACAATCGATTGTGTACTGCCGTTTTTTTTTTTAATTTAATATTTAGGGAGTGAACGGGGTTGCAAAAAACAAAGTCCACGCGGACGGAGTCCCGGGCAAAGGCTAGTTAGCTTATAAATTTCATTCGTTTTGAGGTGTCATAATGTCGCATGGTAATTACCATGCAACATTAGTAAATTAAACTTATCACTTCGTTAGTAAGTAAGGCGTATAATTGAATTGTATATAGAAATTTGAACGGCATCTAACTATGATTATGTTTACGACATTAAGACACCTCAAAGCGAGCGAAATTTATTAGCAAATTTGTGCATACAACAAAATACCTGAAATTAATTTTTAGGCGAGATTTTTAATTTTCCTTCGAACGTTTTGCATCTACGCTTTCAATTCGTATGGGCGAGAATCGGCTCCTTGGTTCACCTGCCGTCTTTATACTCGCCAGATGTCCTGCCCGTTGCCACTTCAGACTGGAGATGCGGTCGCTATAATTATCGACTTTCGTCTGACGTCGTAGGTATTTGGGACTCTATCCACTAGTCTGAGGCCTAGCATGGTCCGCTCCATAGCTCTTTACATATTCTGCTCCGTGAGCGTCCATGTTTTGGCTCCTTATGTGAGTATGGGCAGAACACACTGGTTGAAGGTGTTGTTCTTCAGATGTTGCGGGATATTTGGTTTGAAGGCGTCAGCAAGTTTTCTATAGTATCTTAAAAATATCCTAAAAAGATAATCCAAATGTTCTTACATAAGTAATTTATTAACAAAAACAAACGACTTAAAAAATCATAATAGTAAAAAGACCAAATAGCTGACTTTTTTATTGGTATCATCAATAACCTGACTGATGAGCATCACGTACCATGCACCACTTAAAAATGATTATAGTATAAGATACTATTTAGTATATTTTAAGCATGTGAAAAGTTTTAATAGGGTACAGATTGTAATTTGAGCCTAGTTGTATAATATATGAAAATAACACCACTTTCTATTGCAGTCCCACCAACGGTGAAGGTGCCCAATCAGCTCCTGGGTGCGCCCCTGGGCACAGACGTGACGCTGGAGTGCGTAGTGGAAGCGTACCCTAACACCATCAACTACTGGCTGAAAAATCGCGGAGAGATGCTGCTTGACGGGTACGGGAGCCATACAAATACGTTTATACAAACATTTCTACAGATTTATAACGGGTTTTCCTGATTTTGGTCGAGCCTAAGAGAATGGGAATATAATGTAACTATGAGTGTGGAATCAATCACTTGGTTAAGCAACAACAGGCGCGGTCGGGTACACGATGGGTCAGCGTCCCGTGACTACCGTGGCATTTTTCCGAGCGCTTCCGTGTTTCGCAAGGCACGTTAAGCCGTTGGTAGCGGCTGTCATATAATGACAGTCGTTAAGCCACGTCAGAGGCCTTATGGGCGGCTTGATAACTTCTGACTGTAAGGCCCGCCACTGTCTAACAATCCTCCACCAACCCGGACCTGCCCCCCCCTGTTGGAGTATGGCCTAACCTTCCTGCGATGCAGAAAGAGACCCGTGCCCCAGCAGTAGGGACATACAAGGGTTGATAACGACGTGTGTTGGTAGCCGATAGTTATATCGATAAATAATTTATTGGTGCTTAGAGATCAACACACATAAATAATCACATAAAGAAAGTAATATTCTTTTTAATGCACTAACCGATGCTAAGGACAATTTTAAAAACCTACTTAGAGGCTAAAAATTCCATTGATGCTAGGACTCGAACCCGCGACACCTGGCTAACTGTGCCAGCGCTCTCCCAACTGAGCTAATGGGCGACTTACCGGCATCAGTGAAATTTCAAACCTCTTTACAATAAATTTAATATTCTCTGTATTACGTACAGGCAGCAACATCTGGCTGAAGTAATTTGCATCACTAGCATTTGTTGATTACATAAAATGGACTTCTGTCTAAATGAGAGTATGGGTATAATTACCACGCTTTTTCGCCTTGAATTGGTAATTCAAAGCGCTGATGTAGGTATATAAGCAACTATGACATTTAAGTCTTCTCACGATGTTTTCCTTCACAGTTAGCAAGTGGTATTGCAACAGCAAGCGTTGAGACTCTGAGCGCTACCGTGCTTCGCAAGGCACATTAAACCTTTAGTGCTGGCTGTCATATAATGGCATTCGCTAACCCATGTCATAGGCCTTATGGGTGGCTCGATAACTTCGGACAATAAGGCCCGCTACTGTCTTACAATCCAATCCGATCTTGGCCCCCGTGGTAGAGTATGGCCTATACCTTCCTCAGGGAAGAGACCCATGCCCCTGGGTGGGGACATAATGGGTTGATGATGATTGCTACTGCATCGTATCAAGCATGACGTTGTTTATTATTTTTCGGATAAACAACAACAACTTCTTCTTTTTCTTCATATATTAGTAGGGGTATATTAGTCCACTGCTGCACATAGCCCTCCCCTAATGAGCGGCATAGCGCCCGGTCTTCATCTTGCCGCATCCAGCATTTGCCGGCAGTTTTTCGCAGATTGTCATCCCACCTGGCCGGAGGGCGTCCTACACTACGTTTGCTGCGTCGCGGTCCATTATTCTCAACAACGACTATCCTTACCTTATCTTATGTATTTATTCCCAGGCCAAAGTACACGATTACGGAGAGCAGGTCATCGTACACTTCGATGATGAAACTTGTCATCAGTCAGTTCTCCAGGGGCGACATCGGTACTTACAACTGCGTCAGCACCAACTCCCTTGGAAAGAGTGAAGGGACTCTTAGATTGTATGGTAAGTTAGTTATTTCCTTGTTTTATTCATAATCTTTGATTTTTCCCAAAATTTCTCAGAATTATTGATACCCTGCCCTGTCGTTACCTTCGTGATCGTTCAAGATCACTCTCGATCAAAGATTCAAATGAATTTTAGGTGCCTATACTGAAAGTCAGAAAAAGTTTTGTTCTATAAATCACTCCATCTGGGGCTCAAATATTTGTTTAATTTAAAAATGTTCAGTGGTAGTTAGCCAGTGTCGGCTAGGTCTACCTCACGATGGGCTGGTTGAGAGAGCGGAATGGGAGGTGATGTGAATGGACTTACTTGGTGATGGTGGATGATGGCTCGCTTTAGCTGTTGGGCAGATGATGAGCGGCGATGGATGAGCTGATGCGTTCAGCGTACGGAGAACACTCCTGCACTATTCACTTATAGTCTAATATTGTCAATATATTGTTCTTTGAGCTGATAAAGTTTCTTGGTCACCAAAATGTCTATCACTTCACGAGAATTCGAGCACCACGCGCGTATGTCACAGTGCGAATGTGTGTGCAGATGGCTGGATAAATTAGTAGCGAGCGAGCGGCACGAGTGACGGCACCGGGGCGACCAGAATAATGAACAATGAGTGACCACAGATTCATGATTACGTCGCGTCGATTCTCGCGCGAACATTCAGTGGTTTCAAAGTGAAAGTTTTCCACTGTTGGTATAACTACGCAACCAAACTAATGTTATATCATATTTTTTATTGCAGAAATAAAACTTTATCCCAGTTCGCAGTCGGCCGAAGTTAGTTTAGGCGGTGAGTGGAATTTCAAACATTGTAATTAATTTTTAATTTCTTTTGCGCATGGTATGGTATGGTACCCAGGATCGATCCCCAGTGCGGGCATGTACCAATGACTTTGTTTAATTTTAATGCTTGCGAATTTGCAATCGCAATACCACACGCTAATTGTGACGGAAAACATCGTGAGGAAATCCACGGCGGTCAACGCCCGCAGGTTGACGTCACTTCAGTTCTAGTTAAATCACAATACTGATAATACACACCTTTTAAGGGTAACGTAGTTAACAAGCCTTTATGATTTCGTTTATCTATCCGTACGTCTATCTGTCTGTAAGTCAGTCTGTCTGTCTGTTATTTTCCGCTTAATCTACTTACTCTACCTTAAGTTACTAGATTCAATATTGTTTGATAAACATGACATCACCACCCACTTTCTTCCGCATTTTGCAATAGGCACGGGCCTACTGACCATAAATACAGGCTACCAGATAGTCTAGTTATGGTAGTAGTCACATAAAATTAGGTTTTTGTTATGTTTTTCTCCTAGAATAATAAATAAATAAATAAATATTCATGGACATATTACACAGATCTCGTTAGCCCTATACTAAGTACAACTAAATGACTTGTGTATTTAGGTGCTAACTCGACGATAGACTTAGTACTATAAATGCAAAGATAACATCCAAGACCCGAGACAAACTAGAAAAGTTCGTTTCCTAGTTTGAGCCGGCCGGGGATCGAACCCGAGACCTTCAGTTTTACAGTCAGTGTGCCAAACCGCTGTGCCACTTAAACACAAGAATGTAAATCTGCTGGCTAAACAGTTGATTGCAGAAAAGTGTGAAAAATTTAGACAGTAAAACATATTGAATTGAGGAAAAACTATCTCGGATAAATAGGCTTTGCAAGTTAACGAGTAATAGGAGACCACTTTTTAAAAGAATAACTTAGTAGCTTATTTTTTTTAATGCACTAACCCGTGCTAAGGGCAATTTAAAAACCTACTTAGAGGCTAAAAATTCCACCCATGCCGGGATTTGAACCCGCGACCTCTGGCTATCCGTGCCAGCGCTCTTTCCAACTGAGATTTCGCAGATGCCGGCGACTCACCGGCATCTGCGAAATTTCGAACCTCGCTGCCTGTGCGTAGTACAGAGAATATTGTAAAGAGGTTCGAAATTTCGCTGATGCCGGTGAGTCGCCCATTGGAAAGAGCGCTGGCACGGATAGCCAGAGGTCGCGGGTTCGAATTCCGGCATGGGTGGAATTTTTAGCCTCTAAGTAGGTTTTTAAACGTAGTCACTGCTTAGCGTGGCGACGGCAAGCCATCGAGGTGAAAGGATTTGCCAATATTGCCAATTGCCGTACGGGACTCACTGATTGTTGCCCAGGGCGCACCAGACGTACAGTCTATTTATTCTTACTTGTCCAATTTAGTAAACAAGATTTTAACTGTGACTTTTTAGTCCAAAACTGCCATATTTCCATAAATGAAGTAACTTGGAACACTCTTTTAGGTAACACGCTGCCAATTTTATAAACATAGTTTATGATACTTAGTTCATAAATTTGCGAGAAAATGTCTAGTTTAGGCATCTAATCTCAATATTAAGGTTAGAATCTTGTTTACTAAATTGGACAAGTAAGAATAAATAGACTGTAGTAGTGGACGTAATCTTCTTAATTCATTCATTCAATAATAAATTCTTCTTCAGGCTATATTAGTCCACTGCTGGACATAGCCCTCCCCTAATGAGCGCCACAGCGCAAGTTTGTGCCATCATTGGGGGGTGATGCCCATAATCCCCACGCTGGGCATGCGGGTTGGGGATCGCAATTTGGTGGAATTGTACTGCAGGGGGCGCTGCTGCCCACCTCCTGGTTTGTGTCCCTTAGACGCCTTTTACGACACCCGCGGGAAGAATTTGAGTTGGTGCTATTCTCTAGGCCGCCACACAGCAAGTTCACAGTGGACGTAATAATATAATAATATTGGCCTTTACTTAATATAATAATATTGGCCTTTGCAACTACTTAATGAGATGATTTATACAGCGTCCAGTGGTATCTTCACTCACACTAGATGGGTGACGGGACCACTCCGACGCTGTAGTGCCTGGGACAAGGTTTTATAGATGATGTAGGCTTGCCCAGCACCTATACCATCCTGACAGCTTAGTCGGCCTAGCACACAGGAAAGACTAGTCAATACGTGCGGAGCCAACCAATCCGCGGGTTTCCTCACGATGTTTTCCTTCACCGTTAGCGTGAACGGTGAACGTAATAACGTAATGCGAATTCGGTTAAAAATTGCTTTGGTGAAGTATAAAACAGGTAGTGGAAAAAACCTTCTATAAATCGATAACCTCTATTTGTCGTTATCGTTATCAACCCTTGTATGTCCCCACTGCTGGGGCACGGGTCTCTTCCTGCATCGTAGGAAGGTTAGGCTATAATCCACCACGGGGGCCAAGTCCGGGTTGGTGGACATTTACAGACAGGATTGTAAGACAGTGGCGGGCCTTACTGTCAGAAGTTATCAAGCCGCCCATAAGGCCTCTGACATGGCTTAACGACTGCCATTATATGACAGCCGGCACCAATGGCTTAGCGTGCCTTGCGAAGCACGTAAGCGGTCGGAAAAATGCACTAGCGGTAGTCACGGGACTCTCACCCATCCCGAACCTCACCGCGCCTGCTGATGCTTAACCAAGTGATTGATTCCAATCACTCGGTTCGCCTAGGCCACGGGCGCTTCTATTTGTAGTTTCGTTATTTTGACGACTAACTACGAAACCCTATTGAACTTTTTCTAGTATGAATGAACGGACCTACATTATAACTCCAATTAAAATGATTGTTTTGTTTACAGGTCTGACTGAGAGCGCGGTGATACAAAAAACATTCAACAAAGCGGCGACAACATTACTATCAAAATGTCTATTACTTTTTAACTTAATTTCTTTAAAAATTACTTAATAATGTACCTGTTATTCTCATATTTCCTTTCTAAACCTAACAAAATGCTACATACTTACAGCCTACATACGAGTATTTCAATTTAGTTATCAACCTAACCTAACCTTGTGTAAAAATACGTAATTATATTATACTAACCATAACTGTCTGTCCTCTGTGCCATATACTATTATTTATGACATGAAATGTAAATTAAATAAGTTATTGATAAGTAAATACTTGACATCGAATTTCATAAAGATTCATTTCTTAACCATTTCGTTTTTCATGTTCCACATCAATAGAATAACTATGTTCAGACGTTTTTTATGCATCCGTCTATCCAGACTGCATATATTAGATAAGATAACGATAAGATAAGATAACTTTTATTGAACCAGGAAAAGGTCTGAACATGTTAACAAAACAAAATTTGGCTTATTTAATATCTAGTACTAAAAGTTAGATTTACATAATAACATGTCTTTTGTAGCATCTCCTGCTGAAGTAGGTTTATAGCCTGTATTTCAGCATACAGCGCCTCTTGCCTCTCTTGTTATTTTTTTATTAGGTTGTAGCGGTCAAGCGACTAAATACCCGCTCCGCTTATGCTCCTGTGAACGCGTCCTTAGGAACAAGTTTTATGCAGCCACTCCCCGTCTCGCCGCACCTCACCGCCCGCGGCGCCTAAGCGTGAGCTGCGGCCGCGCCGGCCGCGCGGACAGACCAACACGCCAGTCGTGCTCGTATCACCGCTTTCGAACCACGACGCTCGCGCGCGCTTTATTGCCTTTGTATAATTTACGTAGCTACTTACTTATTACTTCTAAATCTTTGTACATATATTTTGCTTCGCTGTTGTATTATAATTCTTTCTTCAATTCTAAATAATACGCTTCATTTCATCTTCGATAAAACCCTTTTCTTACTATCGAACTGTGCTTGCTGTCTTCAACTTCTACTTCAACTAAACGATATCTATCGTGGAGTGGGTGACTACATCATCTCCACAAATTGGTGACCCCGACTGAAGAAGAGATCCTGCGTTTCACGGAGTGTAAGGTAGAAGCGGATAACTTTCCTACATTCTTCGCACGGCGACATAACGGACAAAGAAATAACGGTAATTCAAAATCATAAGCGGTGAGCGTTTTTCAATATTACCTACTATGAGTGAGCCCAAAGAAACCGAACAAGTGAACCGTGTAGGCATAAAGGCGCCTATATTCTCTCCCGAAGATGCAGATTTGTGGTTTGCACAAATGGAAGCACAATTCGCTTTGGCTAAAATAACGGTGGATGAAACAAAGTTCTATTACATCACTTCTAGTCTAGAGCCACAATATGCTAAGGAGGTTAAGGACGTAATTAAGGCACCACCAATTACTGATAAGTACTTAAAGCTTAAGACGGAATTAATTAAGCGTCTATCTGCATCACAAGAAAAGCGCGTAAAACAACTTCTGGTGCACGAAGAGCTTGGCGATCGGAAGCCGTCGCAATTCCTCCGACATTTAAAAGATTTAGCCGGTCCCGCAGTACCTTCAGAGTTCCTGTTTACCCTGTGGTCCAGTCGTTTGCCGCAAAACATACAAACGATCTTGGCCTTGCAGATGGATTTACCGTTAGAAAAGCAGGGTGAGTTAGCCGACAAGGTGCATGAAATAGCTCCATCCAGTCCTCAGGTAGCCATGGCCAGCACATCCTCCTCTCCAAACTGCGAGATGATGAAGGAGATCAGCGAACTACGGAAGCAAGTAGAACTGCTTACTACTCACCTGAACCGAGGCGGACGCTCACACTCACGCTCCAGGTACAACCGTAACGGTCACTCACGCAGTCGCTCTAGACCAAAACAGCCACCGTCAGATCATCCGCACTGTTTTTACCACTTCAACTACGGTGAGAAGGCCCGCAATTGCAAGCAGCCGTGTACCTTCAAGTCGGAAAACTATCAGGGCGGTCGCAAGTAGCGGCCAACGACTGCCCTCACCCAACAGGCCGTCTGTTTGTTACTGATCGATCGACGAAGATGCAGTTCCTCGTGGACACTGGCTCTGACTTGTGTGTTTTCCCGCGGTCCCACATCAAGACGCCCTGTCCCAAGTCGAAGTTTGATCTTATCGCTGCCAACAACTCTGTGATCCACACATATGGCCCGGTAACACTCGACCTTGATTTCGGACTCAGACGCGACTTCCAATGGAAATTTACCATAGCTGACGTGTCAAAACCAATAATAGGTGTTGATTTTCTCATCCACTACAATCTTTTAGTAGACTGCCGAAACCAACGCATCGTGGACAACCTGACGACTCTCACTGCACCTGCTACTTCATCTGGAGTTTCTGAGGAACTTGCTTCTGTAAAAGCCGTCACTGGAGAATCAGAATTTCATCAACTGTTGCGCGAGTTTCCCGAGATCACCAGACCGGCAGGTATACTATCGACTCCTAAGCATAACACTTTGCACTTTATTAGGACGACGCCTGGCCCACCTGTCTCTTCAAAACCTCGTCGCCTCGATCCAATACGCATGCAGGCAGCTAAAAAAGAATTCGAGGACATGCTTTCCAGTGGAGTTGCCAGACGTTCAGAAAGTCCGTGGTCCTCAGCCCTACATCTCGTCAAAAAGAAAGATGACGGTTGGAGACCCTGTGGCGACTATCGGTCACTTAATTCTCGTACAATCCCTGACCAGTACCCGATTCGTTATATCCATGACTTTTCTTATCAACTTTCTGGATGTACTATCTTCTCTAAGTGCGACTTGATAAAGGCTTACAACCAGATTGCCGTCAACCCAGACGATATACCGAAAACGGCCATTACGACGCCGTTCGGCCTTTTTGAATTTCCATTCATGACGTTTGGACTCATGAATGCGGCGCAGACCTTTCAACGGTTTATCGATGAGGTACTTCTTGGTCTCAACTTTTGCTACGGCTATATTGACGACATACTCGTGTTTTCAAGATCAGTAGAAGAGCACAGAGAACATCTGCGTCAACTATTTCAGCGCCTGAAACAGTACGGCATCCTCGTTAACACTAGCAAGTGTGTACTCGGCGCTCCAGAGGTCGAATTTCTTGGCTTCAACGTATCTGCAGCTGGTATAAAACCACTTGAGAGCAAGGTCCAAGCAATCCAGGAGTTTCCTGTCCCAAAATCCGTCAAGGAACTACGTCGCTTCTTAGGAATGCTCAACTTTTACCGCCGATTCATTCCTAACGCTGCGCGATTACAAGCGCCCTTGAACGAAGCCTTGACGGGACCAAAAATGAAAGGTTCACATCCTGTTGACATGACGCCAGAGAGACTCAACGCCTTCGTCGACTGCAAGACTTCGTTATCTCAAGCGACCCTTCTTGCTCACCCGGACACCTCTGCGGAACTAGCTATAGTTACTGATGCCTCTGACACGGCTCTTGGAGCAGTTCTGCAACAGCGTTCCGGTAAGAACTGGCAGCCTCTGGCTTTCTTCTCCCACAAACTGAACACTGCTCAGAAAAAATATAGTCCGTATGACAGAGAACTTCTGGCTATTTATGAGGCGATAAAATATTTTCGCCATATGGTTGAGGCAAGGATATTTACCGTCTTTACAGACCACAAACCTCTCACCTTTGCCTTTTCTATGAATAAAGACAAATGTTCCCCACGGCAGTACAGGTACCTCGATTTTATCTCACAATTTACGACAGACATAAGGTACATACCAGGCAAGGACAACATTGTTGCTGACGCTTTGTCCCGTGTGGAAGAGGTCACTCCAGCCATCGACTACGAGACCCTCGCACGTCTTCAGAATGATGACCCTGAACTGCAAGAGCTTTTACGTCATGGCACTACCTTGAGGCTCGAAAAGGTAAAATGCGCAGACTGTGACTTACCTGTCTACTGCGACACTTCTGTTCAACCTCCTCGACCATACATCACGCCACAATTGCGCAAGCAAGTCTTTGACACGTTGCACAATTTACACCACCCAGGAAGATCAGCTACGGTGCGACTGGTAACACAGAGATTTGTTTGGCCAGGGATTCGCAAGGATAGTAGAGAGTGGGCACGGCAATGCTTGAATTGCCAGAAATCCAAGATATCCCGACATACCATTTCCCCCCTTTCCTCCTTCCTAGCCCCTTCCTCGAGGTTCTCCCATATCCACCTCGATATAGTAGGGCCATTACCGCCTTCTTCTGATTTCAGATATGTTCTCACTGCCATCGACCGATTTACTCGATGGCCTGAGGCTATCCCAATGAAGGACATCACGGCAGAGACGTGTGCTGCCACCCTTGTTTCTGGCTGGGTAGCCAGATTCGGCTGTCCTGTGCGAGTGACGACCGACCGTGGTCGTCAGTTTGAGAGCCACCTCTTCAAAGCCCTAACTGCCTTGATTGGTGCGCGCCACTTCCGCACGACCGCCTACCATCCTGCTGCTAACGGTATCGTCGAACGCATGCATCGTCAGCTCAAAGCGTCCATTATGTGCTACGCTTCCTCGCAGTGGATAGAAGCTCTGCCCCTGGTCCTGTTGGGCATGAGGAACACCTGGAAGGACGACCTACAAGCGTCCCCTGCTGAACTCGTTTATGGTGAGCCCCTTCTTTTACCTGGCCAGTTCCTGTCACCAAAAGACGACTACACTGCGGCTGACATCACAGAGTACGCTACCAGACTCCGTTCTCACATGGCAAAACTGGCACCAACACCAACTTCGTGGCACAGAAACTCGCCGTTCTACATTCCACGTGACTTACACAACTCCTCACACGTTTTTTTTCGCCAAGATCATGTTCGCGGCTCACTGGAACCTCCCTATGCTGGACCCTTCGAAGTTATAGAGCGAAAGTCGAAGTACTACACCTTGAAGGTTCGTGGGAAAACAGTAAACGTCTCCATAGATAGACTCAAGCCCGCTTACATCATGAAGGAAGTAAACACACCGGTCAGCATTTCAGTCAGCAACACCGCCACTAACACTTCCGTCACGAACCAAGAGCGAAGAACACGAAGTGGTCGGCGAGTCAAGCTGCCCGATTTTTATCGACCGTAGTCACGGTCTGGCGGGGGGAAGATGTAGCGGTCAAGCGACTAAATACCCGCTCCGCTTATGCTCCTGTGAACGCGTCCTTAGGAACAAGTTTTATGCAGCCACTCCCCGTCTCGCCGCACCTCACCGCCCGCGGCGCCTAAGCGTGAGCTGCGGCCGCGCCGGCCGCGCGGACAGACCAACACGCCAGTCGTGCTCGTATCACCGCTCTCGAACCACGACGCTCGCGCGCGCTTTATTGCCTTTGTATAATTTACGTAGCTACTTACTTATTACTTCTAAATCTTTGTACATATATTTTGCTTCGCTGTTGTATTATAATTCTTTCTTCAATTCTAAATAATACGCTTCATTTCATCTTCGATAAAACCCTTTTCTTACTATCGAACTGTGCTTGCTGTCTTCAACTTCTACTTCAACTAAACGATATCTATCGTGGAGTGGGTGACTACATCATCTCCACAAGGTACATAAATAACTGGCGTAAACTAGTTCAAAAAATTTGCTAGATATCATTAACAATAAACAGTAATTATTGAAAATAATATAAAAGCAACTATAGGATTCAGTTGCTTTTATATTATTATACTATTTTTATTTTCAATGCACTAACCCGTGCTAAGGAACAAATTTAAAAACCTATTTAGAGGCTAAAAATTTCACCCATGCCGGGATTCGAACCCGCAACCTCTGGCTATCCGTGCCAGCGCTCTACCAATTGAGCCAAAGGGCGACTCACGGCATCAGTGAAATTTCGAACCTCTTTACACTATTCTCTGTATTACGTACAGGCAGCGACATCTGACTTAAGCAAATTGCATTACTTACAGCCCCGATTACCTACTTTGCAGTTAGGTTTTAACATCGGAACGATATCACTGTACCCACATGATTATACTATTTTTATTTTTAATGCACTAACCCGTGCTAAGGAACAAATTTAAAAACCTATTTTTAAACCTAATTTTTAGCCTCTAAATAGGTTTTTAAATTTTATATTATTTTCAATAATTACTGTTACAATGCATGGTATACTAGTTTTATGTCCGTTTCCAAGACTCTTATTATTATGGCCGGAAGGTATCAATGTGAAAATACAAAGACTTACGATCTCTTCAAGATGTCAATTCTAAGTCAATTCAGGCAAAAGATATCCCCATTTATGTATTTTTTTCAAATTTCGCAGCTTATTAATAAGCGAAACCTATTATACCTTAATATAAACTCACGCCTGTATTGCAGATGGGTAGGCGGAGACTGCTACTTGCCAAGGTCCTGAGAGATCACTTTTGCTAAAACCAATTAAAGATGAAGGAAATATCTACGTGAGTGTCAAGAAAGGGTTAAGTAAATTAATAGTCAACCTTATTGTTAGATTTACGGAAAAGCAAAATACCACAGAACATAAGGGGATATATCCAGATTTTATTAATTACAGACACACAATTCCATGCTTATATCCCGGAGAGAGAGACCAGGGTTCGCCACTTGCCACTCTCCTGATAGATCCCCTTCGCTTCGCCGCTTTTTATCTTGCCCTTCACTAATACACCTGTGGCGAGCACATGTCAACTCTGCGCGCGCACTAAAACTCCAACATTCCTGCATCGCGCAATCAAAGTGTTTCACATGACATTATATAAATATAATGTCTGAGGAGTGGAAAAAGAAAGAGGAGGCCTTTGCCTTGCCCAGCAGTGGGACACAATCAAGGCTACATAAAAAAACGCCTGACTCCCTCCTCGGCCTCGAGGGGGGTCCCTCCCGATGTGGGTTTAGGGGTCCTTAGGACCAAAACCAGCCCCAAGGTGGTGTTTAGTGGTTAGACGCACTTCTTGTGAGTCCCACATTGGCAGCACGGCCGGGTCCGTGCTGTTGTGCATGAGCATTCACCACCTCCCTCCCCCATGTCCATCGGAGGGTGCCCTTTATAGGGCTAAAAAAACTAAGAACAGTTGAACCGGCCGTCCCCAGGCGATCTGCCTGGCAGGAAATTTTCCTTTATAGTGGAAGTTCACGCTCACCCGCTCTTCCCTATACATCCTTTATTCTGTCGAAGTATGTCCGCCTAGGACGTCCTTACTGGCCATCTAACCCACATTCTTCCATGTTTCCATTCACTTATAAATATAAAACTTTGTACGAGTATAAACTAAAGGAACACTAATACATTCATCAACTATTGTGCCAATTTTGACCAAGCCATAATGTTTCTGTTTTACGCGGAGAAACAATTCGATTTTCGAGAAATCAGAAAATATAATTCATTTCGTTAGAATATTTTTGGGGCTTAATCGCGTAGTAATTTATTGCTTTTTTACCTCGACGTTTTGACGACCCAATAAATTACTACGCGATTAAGCCCCGAAAATATTCTAACTAGTGTACAAGTCGCGAAAGTTTAAAATATGTTATAATTCATTTCAACGTAAAGAATATACATTTTGATTGCTAAAAGTCAATTTACTATGTTAGATGCTGCCTTCAGACCGTATTTGAAGTGGAAAAAAAAGCAGCGGGGAAAAACTCAACTCTCATAAGAGTGGACTTTTTAACTGCTCCTAATAAGAGACTGATAATAATTCACGATTGCCATCAATAATTTTGACTCGTATCTTTTTTAGACACATACATACATAACCTCACGCCTGTATCCCAGAGGGTTAGGCAGAGACCAGCGACTGCCACTTGCCACGGTCCTGACAGATCAACTTCACTTCATCAACGTCCACAAATCGTTGCATGCACGCACGCCGGTTCCGGGTACTTTTTATCTTCCCCTTTGCTAACACATCCCCTATTTGGTCGATTTATATCCACCTGGGACGTCCCTTACCAGCCCTTCCACTCACATTCGCAGTATATATTTGTTTCGTCAATCTTACTTCCTTCATCCTCCCCACATGTCCAAACCAACGCAACATTCCTTTTTAATACAGTTGCTCAAAAAGTGACGTATTGCAGGGACGTATAGTGTGCGGGATGTGGGCTATTACACACTCGTGCTTTTTTTTACCATTCCCGCACTAGTGCGTTCTCTTTCCCAACTGTCAAAATAATTTCTATTGAAAAAAACAACCATGAAGTTTTTACTAAAAAAATCATAGAATGGATATTTTTCCTAATGTCAAATATACTTGTAGTTGGAACCACTGTCAAACTCCAAGCACTGCTCTATGGTTTATAAGGAAACCACAGATAATAGACCGAATTTGACAGTTATTGCTACAGAATTTATCTGCGAGGAAAAATGCCCATTGTTATGATTCACATTTAAGATTTGAAAAAAATTATGATTCATGCAAATACGTATATTTAAAAAGAAGCTACTAATTTGTTTCATTACCTACTTTATTAATAGGTTTTTTTTTCATTTCATTTCATTAAAATTCATTTCCATTTCATATCAATAAAAAAATTCTACTGAAGACTTGGCTGTATGGGCATAGTTCCCTTTGCCTACCAGAATGTGAAGTGAAGAAAAAAAAATCTCTGCTTATATTCTTTTACGGTTGGCGCCATTTTCCAAATAATTTTATTTTAATAAATTGCTTAATTTTTTCGCAACTGTATTAAAAATTGTCGTTCAGTACATGTGCGGAACCGTCATTGCAACTTGTTCCGACAGTCAACCCTCGCCTTCGGCTGCGCCTTGGCTCGGATAGACATTTGTCGGAACTCTTTGCAATGACAGCCTTTCCGCACTTGTAATGAAATATACTATTTTCAATTCTAGTCACTACATCCTCTTTCAGTCCACAACGTTCTCTAATCATATCATGTTAAGTTTAAAGAATTAAACTTAACTTATTTGGCACTCAGATGTTCCCGTCGACTATTTGAAATAACAAAGTCTTTAGAGAAGCGTGTTCTACCGCTCCGTTTTCACCGCTCTTGGAAGGAAGAACACCATAAGCGAAGCTACGAGATGAAGCCGAAATGTAGGTTGTCCATCCAAAGGTTGTCTGGAAGAGATCACTTATAAATAATAAATAAATATTCCTGGACATATTACACAGATCTCGTTAGCCCTATACTAAGTACAGCTAAATGACTTGTGTTATAGGTGCTAACTCGACGATAGATTTAATACAATAAATACATAGATAACATCCAAGACTCGAGACAAACTAGAAAAGTTCGTTTCCTAGTTTGACCCGGTCGGGGATCGAACCCGAGACCGTCGGTTTTACAGCAGCGTGCCAAACCCCTGCGCCACCGAGGGATTCATTTAGTGATAAGGCCGCCGTTTGTACTCTTAGGTTAAGAAATATCTGTGTAATTTCCATTTTTATGTACAATAAAGTGTTTTCTATATCTATCAATCTATCTCTAATGTACTTGCCACATGTAGTAAAACAAGAAAGCGCCCTTCCTGTGATTGCTGAGAAGTTGCTATTTTGTTTCAAATAGCATCATTAATCGAAACTGTTTTTATACGGATTTATGCTCGTTTATTACAATTTTCCGACGTTTCGGCACTTTTTCAGGTGCCGTGGTCTCGGATGACTGAGGTGACAGGCGTCACGAAATGTGTAAGTATATTTTCTAAATGGACGGCCTCGGTGGCGCAGCAGTTTGGCACGCTGACTGTAACACCGAAGATCTCGGGTTCGATCCCCGGCCGGGTGAAACTAGGAAACGAACTTTTCTAGTTTGTCGCGGGTCTTGGATGTTATCTATGTATTTATTGTAGTAAGTCTATGGTCGAGTTAGCACCTATAACACAAATCATTTAGTTGTACTGAGTATAGGGCTAACGAGATCAATGAAAGACCGAAAAAGAGTCAATGAAAGACCGTCACTCGTTCATTTCACAAAAGCGTTTCCTCAATTTTGCACGCCTCAACACAGCCCCTTTTGTTACTGCCGTCTCAGTTTACCAACTCTTTACCATAGCTTAGGACAAAAAAAAGATGCCGCGGAATCACAAAGTTGATACCACAGTGGTCTATAATATTTATTTGGTTTTGCGATGCTACGTATTATACTTTATTGCAAAACACTTAACATCACATTACAAAAAAAATACTCGTAACATGCACAAAAGCGGGTTGATCTCTGAAAGAGATAAACCGCGGGTAACACCGCGGGGCACAGCTTGTAAAGTATACATACATACATAACCTCACGCCTGTGTCCCAGAGGGGTAGGCAGAGACCAGGGAATGCCACTTGCCACGATCCTGTCAGATCACCTTCGCTTAATCAACGTTCATAAGTCGATGCGTGCACGCACGCCGGTTCCGTACTTTTTGCTAATACATCCCCTATTTGGATGTAATCCGCCTGGGACATCCCTACCATCTGGGCCGTCCCTTACCAGCCCTTCCTCTCACATTTGCAGTATATATTTGTTTCGTCAATCTTTCTTCCTTCATCCTCTCCACATGTCCAAACCAACGCAACATTCCTTTCTCAATTCTAGTCACTACATCCTCTTTCTTTTAAAGTATAAGGACGTGCGTAGAGAAAAAAGCAAGAAGAAGAAAAATTATACTAGGTGAAACACTTCATTAGTGCTAAGCGTGAGAAAGAAGATTTCTCGAAGTATCTCTACTCCTAATTCTACGAGACAGATCAGACATATGTTATGGTTCTCTTTTTATTTATTCTCAATTCAAAAGGCGATCAGCGGAAGAAAGTGAAAGAGTTCAAGAGAGATATTCTTAATATTATTCTTATTTAGGTGCTACCCGCGGTTTATCGATTTTCCCATGGGAACAAGATATTTTCCCGCAGTAAAACGTAGCCTAAGTGTTAATCCAGGGTTTCGGTTAACTCCATACCAAATTTGAATAAAATCGCTCCAGCCGTTTAGACGTGAAGAAGTGACAAACATACACTCACAAACTTTTGTCTTTATAATATTACAGTGATGCGATGTGATTATTATTTTAAAATATTTATTGCACGTCATACATATTATTTTAGTACAAAACCGTCTAAAATGTTCCACCAGTCAACCTTTGCTTTGTGGATACTGTCTAGGTGTTAGTGCAAAATACTAAAAGTGAGAGTGGAGAGGGGCAGTATTTACATTATTATTCGATACTTGGAAATATTATCAGTGATATTGAGGGCCTGATTCTGAATTGAGAATTTTGCAAAGTAAACACTTAACTGTAGTTAGGTACATTCTTTTTAATGCACTAACCCGTGCTAAGGACAACTTAAAAAAAACAATTTAGAGGCTAAAAAATTGTCCTTAGCACGGGTTAGTGCATTAAAAAGAATATAATCATGTGGGTACAGCGATATCATTCCGATGTAAAACCTAACTGCAAAGTAGGTACTCGGGGCTGCAAGTGATGCAAATTACTTCAGCCAGATGTCGCTGCCTGTACGTAATACAGAGAGTATTGTAAAGAGGTTCGAAATTTTAGTGATGCCGGTGAGTCGCCCATTAGCCTCAGGTTAGAAGAGCGCTGGCACGGATAGCTAGAGGTCGCGGGTTCGAATCCCGGCATGGGTGGAATTTTTAGCCTCTAAATAGATTTTTTAATACTTAACTGTAGTGCTGTTTCTTCGAATCGAATGACAGAAAGTCATTTAAGTATTTAACCTGTGACCTAAGACACTACCACTGATGACATATTCAAACCATGAAAGTGCAAGCTAATATCTCTGCACTCGGCACTGAATGTAACTGAATCCTGGCTTCTATCATTTTTTACTTTGTGGCGAAACTCTTGCAAAAGTTGATCCGTTTTTATTGCATTCCGCGTCACAGTGGACCCTTAATTTAATATGGCCTGCTCGATTTATTTACAAAGGATAAATTTATTCATGAAATTTGTTTTCGCAAAGGGCCCCGCTCGTCCAAGATAAAATAAACTTTGTTCTCTCATAAGTTACCCGGCGAAACCTACTCTCCTTCATTGGCTAGGCGGAATATTGTTCATATTTTTGGTCTCTTTGTAGTTGCTAGGTGGGATGGGTCTGTTTGTCTCAGCTATCGAATACACAAAGTAAGGGAAAATTGTTGTAAAATTGTCTTTTCTAACGTTACATTTTTATACAGGGTTATTTATAAAATGTGCAAATTATTTTACACGTTAGTCTTTGTGTTTCAAAAAATGTAAGTATAAGACACTCTAGGACGTATAGGTCTTCTGCGGCCCTGTATTTAGGGCATAACATTTAGGTGTTAAATTCGCATTTTACGAGCTTATTCAATGGCGTAGCCAACTACAAATTGTTGTCTTACGTAAAAGGATGCTTAGTCTGTTTAAATCATTATGACGACCTCTGCGGTGTAGTAGTAGCGCATCAGCCTACCATACGAGAGGTTCTAAGTTCGAACCCCGGCTGGGGACACAAAAACCCCTTTTTGGATATTTACATGATGGATGTGGATGTGGTCAGTTTCTGGTTCCCACGATACACGGTCTCCTAGTGTGGGCCCAAAAGCAATGTATGTGCCTGTATCTTAATGTTGTTATGTTATAGGTATTAAATCTTTGTAATATTCAAACAGTGCAAAAAATCGTAAACTAAGTCGTGAATAAAAAAAATATACTAATAAAAATTTCTTAACGTCGTTTATCGTAAATGACAAACTCTAACAGACTTTTTATAATACAGTCAAATTATTTTTATATTTTAAATCATGTTCTTATTAAGGGACTCTCAGAGCAATTCAATCAACGCGCATGCCTACTGTAAGGTACCACACGATGTTTACTTTTCCGTCAGCACTTCCACTACAAATTTACTTAACATGAAAACAATGTCTAACTGTATCATTGGACGGAAACCCTCCCCATGTGTTGTAATGGATAATTCCACTGATCTACCACAGCACAATATTATTATCTGTGTCTAATCAGCCGATAAACAGAGGCCACTGTTGAGCCTAGACCACTTCTCTTTCACGCCGACTATAGTAAACAAATGAAATGAAATGGTTTTATTCAAAGTAGCACAGAAACTGTGGCTTAGTGAACTTTACAATTCAAACTAGGTGTCCATTTCAAAATCTATATCATTTTGGAAAAAACTTGAAAAAAAACCTCCAAACTTAGTCTTTTCAAACTTTATTATAAGTATATAACTTAAAAACCTATTTAGAGGCTAAAAATTTCACCCATGCCTGGATTCGAACCCGCAACCTTTGGCTATCCGTACCAAAACTCTGGTACGGATAGCCAAAGGTTGCGGGTTCGAATCCCGGCATGGGTGAAATTTTTAGCCTCTAAATAGGTTTTTAAATTTGTTCCTTAGCACGGGTTAGTGCATTAAAAATAAAAATAGTGTAAGTATATAACTGTTAAGCACCGTATGGTGCCCTACCTTTCTGTTTAAATAATAGGTTAATAATTTATTTATAAAACCGTGTTTATTCCATAATATTTTTAAGACTACTTTTTCAAGAACAGACAGCGAACTAAATTTAAAAACTGACACAAGTAAAAAAAAACAATAACATCTACAAAAAGTCAAAACAATAAAAAAAAGGTCTGTCGCCAACAATAACTATTGGTATTTTTTACATCTCTTACGTTTGGCTTTCCGCTTTTATTAACTGTTTAAATGTGACTATCTGTTATTGGTCCTATTTGTTGTATTAGCATCAGCAATCTTTAATTTAGCTCGCTGTGAGCTTAAAATATAAAAATAAATAAAATAAAACTCATTTGGTTCTTTGAGAGCCTTGTCCAAGGTTTCCCACTGACTTTAAAAAATGTATTTACATTCGCTTAAGTGGGTATAAAAATAGCGAGCCCCTTTAAGTTAGCGAAGAAAAATCTGAGCCGTTTCTCAGCAGACAAAAGCAGGCAATTAATTCAACGAGAATGAAGACTTGCAGCGTAAAGTGAGCAATATCCTGTTTCTGAAAGAGATATCTATCCGTATTCATCCTCGGCTGCACCCTCGGAGTTGCACGTAACGAAGAGGTAGAGCATTGTTGCTTAATTACAGTTATACAGGGTTGCGTAAAAAATGCCCCATTCCTAAAAATCCCTATCAGAGTTTGTGCGGATGACAACATATTTTCAACGAGCTGTTTTCTTATTTATCTAAAAAATCAAGGATTCAAAAATTGTGTTGAAACCTACAGCATAATCTTATAATCTCTGATACTAATAATAAGATAAATAAAAAAAGATAAAGCGTAAAATTGCATTTCAAGCGCTGTATCAATGCCGCAGCCTCTGGAAATCCTTAACCTACGTAGAAAAACGTGCATTCTATTACCAATATTAGTCTAATGTATAGTTTTAAGCGTTATCTATACAATAACATTGTTACAGAGCAGAATAACTGTAAACCATCATGAAAATTTAAAACAAGATTCAATTACATTAAGACTTTCGTCTTAATTTAAGTGTTGCTGTAAATGACAAATTTTAATTCAATAACTGCATATTTTGAGGTAATTTTGTATCATATAAAGTTAAATATAAAACTTACTGCGTAATTTTAGATAGAAATCGTCTTCTTAGCTTTTTTCCCGAAGTCTTCCTCATTACTCTCGTATAAAACCTTAGGGTGAAGAGTGGTTGAAAATCAGTGTTGTCCATATCAGCTCTTTTTTAAGTCACATTTTGTTTTCAATTGTATTTGATAAAGCAGTAAATATTTTTGTAAAAACCTATTTAGAGGCAAAAGTTCCACCCATGCCGAGATTCGAACCCGCGGCCTCTGGCTATCCGTGCCAGCGCTCTTACCAACTGAGCTAATGGGCGACTCACCGGCATCAGTGAAATTTCGAACCTCTTTACAATATCCTCTGTTGGCGATTTCCAGTCCGTACTGGTCTGTATAGTATTTTCTAAGGTTAACACGAGCAGTAGACATAATTAAAACTGTTTTTATACGGATTTATGCTCGTTTATTACATTTTTACAATTTTCCAACGTTTCGGCACTTTTTCAGGTGCCGTGGTCCCGGATGACTGATTATGTCTACTGCTCGTGTTAACCTTAGAAAATAATATCCACTGTATTACGTAGATTCTGTTTTAGCCTCTAAATAGGTTTTTAAAATTGTCCTCAGCACGGGTTAGTGCATTAAAAGAATATAAATATTTTTTAATATTTAAATTTTGTTGCCCAAACGTTGCCGCATGGCCATGGATGTAATGTGACGCGGGAGTGTTGAGAAGCCACTACGCGCTTGTATTGTTGTCACATGTCACTGCATGCGACAACGATTACATTACAAACGCAGTTTGTAGACTACTTTGTATAACCATATAGGACATTATTTTTGTATTGACTGATACCTTTTTTTGTAGTTAGCTGAGTTTTATGTCCCGCCGCTGGGCGAAGGTCTCCCCTGTGATATAAAGAGACGAAAACTATGTCGCTTTATTTTACCAATTATTTTTGTTATAAATAATATACATATTATTTATAATTTAAAATAATTGGTATATAATATATATATATATATATATAAATATATATATATATATATATATATAAAAATATATATATATATATATATATATATATATATATATATATATATATATAGCCTGAAGAAGAAGAAGGATATCTGCCACTGCATGTAAATTAAAGCCATTGTTATTACACAGATCATACATTTTATATTTGGCTTAAATATATATATACCAGAACACGTGCCATAAAAATTTGCAAACATTCATAATTATTACAATTTCGCGGTAGGTAATGTAATATTTACGATTGAAGCGATTAAAAAGGAAGTGAGCTAAGCACTCTTTAAAACTCGTTAATTAAAACAATATTTAAGCCAAATATAAAATGTATGATCTGTGTTATAACAATGGCTTTAATTTACATGCAGTGGCAGATATCCTTCTTCTTCTTCAGGCTATATTATGTAGTCCACTACTGGACATAGCCCTCCCCTAACGAGCGCCATAGCGCCCTGTTCCCAGCCCGCCGCATCTAGCATCCGCCGGCAGTCCTTCGCAGATCGTCATCCCACCTGGTCGGAGGGCGTCCCACACTATGTTTGCCGATTCGCAGTCTCCACTCAAGAACACGTTTACTCCAACGGTTGTCGGTTCTTCGCGAGATATAACCAGCCCACTGCCACTTCAGCTTCCTGATTCTCTGAGCTATGTTGATAACTTTGGTTCTCTGTCGGATGCATTAGTTACGAATCCTATCCCTCAGAGAAACTCCGAGCTGATATCCTAGGGTTTTGTATTTAATTTTAAAATGTACATGTACGTACTCTCATACATGGTGCCGATTCCAATTAACCTAGACCTAAACAATATTTATATGATATACAATGCAATGTATGTTCTTTGTAATAACAACGGCTTTAATTTACATGCAATGGCAGACATCCTAGGGTTTTGTGATTAATTGTAAAATGTACTACTTACTCATACACAATGGTGTTGGTCTCAATCACAATAAATTTGACGTCACCGATTTCAGACGAGCGATATGCAGCCGTTATTTTGGAGGTGCCTACGCAGATATGAGAACTATAAAACGACTTTTTGACATTTCATTGGGAGACGCCAAAACCCGGTTCGACCCCATCCATTCCAGAGAATGGTGGCGGCTTAAAAATAAAGAGGAAAAAATACACCTCTAATCATTTTCCCGTACTCCCTTAGCCCGCGATTCGTGGCTTCACTTTTCAGCCGAGGTTCCAGAGATGTTAACAGGTGAGCTGTAAATCTTTCGGGAACAAGGGATTTTTGGGAACAATGAGAGTTCCGTTCGCTCGCTAGCTACGCTCGCTGCGCGTCGCTCGCCAGGCGCGTACTTGGGTTAGCCCAAAGTGCATTTATTATATTACTAGCTGACGCAGCAAACTTCTTACCGCCTGACAGTCGATTCTTACATTTTTTCTCTCCGTAAGAACCATCCTCGTACTTCAAGGAATATTCTAAAAAAAGAATCAGCGAAATCGGTTCAGCTGCTCCCGAGATTTGCGCTTACCAACACATTCGGGGATTCATTTTTATATTATAGATAAACGAGAAACTTTGTGAAGATGTTTGGATGTTTGCTACTCGATCACGCCGTAACGGCTCAAGAAAGTTACTAGAAACTTGGCATACAGATAGACAGAGAATGAATTGAGACATACTTGATATGGTAAGGCGTTCACGAGGGATAGTATTTTATTGTCACCGTAACCTGTTTTCAAGCCAAAATCCAAGATATTTATTTATTGCATTGCCATGGTGATAACAATCGTATATATGGATACTGTGTCAATACGATGTTCGCCGGAAAAATTTTAGTGGTTAAGGTTACACAGACGCTTTGCTTTTGCACCGTGTTATTTTTTCCTGTTTATTTTTATTTAACAAGTAGCTGTTTTTAATAGATGTTATTGTGACAAAGCTTTCTATAAAACTTCTCACATGTACACGTAAACTCTGCTGTGTTTCTTGTCAGATTAATGACGTAATATACATTTGAGCGCTGGTAACTGTACTAAAATAGTACAACTGTACTAAAGTTTGATAGTAATTTGACAGTTTACTTTATTTTACAGTTTTAATAGAGGGTGGTTCACGCGAAAACCTAATAGGGTTAAAGTGATGCCTTACGAAATGTAAATAAGTGAACTGTCTGTTATCAATAAAATCTTTAAAAAAACAATTGCAACTGAAAGTTACGGTAACTGAAACACGTATAACTATTTGCAGAACCTCATTTAAAAGCAATCTAGTTTTGCAAATAGTAACTTAAAAAAAAAGTAAAAGTAAAAAGATATTAACTGCCACCAACAAAACACTGGTTGAAAGAATAAAGTTTACATTACGGTTTAAACCTACACCAATAGTAATTAACATTACGATTAGTATAGATTTATTCTCACGTCGAATTTAATTACCGAAAATCAACTTTATACTCAAGCTGCATATCATGTAATAGACATTATTTAAGTAGCAAAAGTAAGTAGACTTTTTGATACCCCCCTAAAAAGTTTATTGAGATACGCACCTGTCTTTTGGTACTCCGCGATCCTTATCTACTTTTTAACGTTTGTTACGTTAGATCGAACGTAACATTATCGAGATACTTACCTTTGAAAGAACCTACTTTCAGTAGATAGGTATCTATCATTGCAGAAGTCTTATCTTTAGGGTCTATGTATGTCGAAATTTCTTTTAAATTTTGTGATGTTTTTGCTGATACGGTTATAAAAACAACTATAATTTTGTAGCACCTTTTAGTTATCGTGCAGTTCTACCATGTTAATGTAGTCAGACAAACGTCTTTATTTTCTCACTCCGCTCGCTCAGTGATCCAAAGTGGCTCTAGGCCTCCTATACACAAAGTAGCCCGTCAAAGTCTTTCTATATCAACCCCACTGCACCAACCCGGACTTGACCCCGTGGTGGAGTATCATATGGCCTATACATTTCTCGGGGAAGAGACCCGTGCCGCTCGACGGGGACATAATGGGTTGATGATGTCTCCACTGCTGGGGCACGGGTCTCTTCCTGCATTGCAGGAAGGTTAGGCTATACTCCACCACGGGGGCCAAGTCCGGTTTGTGAAGGATTGGAAGACAGTGGAATTGTCAGAATTTATCAAGCCGCCCACAAAGCCACTGTCATGGCTTAACGATTGCCATTACATGACAGCCGGCACCAACGGCTTAACGTGCCTTGCAAAGCACGGTAGTGCTCTGAAAAAATGCCACTGGCGGTAGTCTCGGGACGGTTACGCATCCAGCACCTAACCGCGCCTGTTGCTTAACTCTAGTGATTTATTCCAATCACTGGGTTTGACTAGACCACAAGCGCTTCGCAAAGTCTTTACCGCAAATATAAAAATATCGGTACCGATTGGTACCCCGACAACAATGGTTTCCATTGTTATTTTTTAAGGTCAAAACACAACAGGTTAAAAACCTAAAGCGGCAGTGGGCTGTAAACGTCTGCTGAAGTATCGATGAGTAGAAAGGTTCCGTAGTACCACAAATTGGCAACAGCTTGCAGGACTGATGATGTAAATCAGGTTGCTGGTGGCGGATCGGTGAAGATGACTGAGGATAGAAAGATGCGGCGTATTTGGTAAGGCCTATGCATTGTGGATGGCTACGTATTCGAACAAGAATCTGGTCGAATACATAGCCAAGTTCGAATACATAGCCATAGAACAACGATACAATCTGTTACATTGCAAGCGATTTTGCAACGTAAAACCACAGCACTACCCTTTGCCAGTCTCTTCAACACTAGAGGTTTGCGAGAAGAGAACGATTCCCGCATTAAGCACGCCCATGTATTCTTACATATGAAATTAGTGCAATAAATAATTAAAATAAATAAAACTCAAGCTACTGTTGACTAAGCACATGATAGCAGTTTAATCTTTAAATTTACAAAGTGAAGTTGAAGGGAATTTGGAGTAAAACTTTTAAGCGTACAATAACATTATAGAAATCAAGTAATAGATTAAATGTCCAGATCATCCGCAATAGATTATGCCGAAGCAATTGTTTCGATGTTATCATCGGCAACTTCCGAAATAATATCCGAATCAGCTTGCAGTAAGTTTTGCGCACCTTTTAATCTCTTTGCCAATTTAGCTTTAGTTAGATCCCTGAACGGTATAATTGGTAACTAAATTATTCGTTTACCAGAAATAATCCTATGATGTCACTTTTGGGGAAAACTTCACGGAAAATGTGTCGGCGAAATAGGATACTTGTCTTGAGCCCCTTCATTTTTACGATAAAAATAGTACATATTTACTGAGTTGTATCCTATAAACATTTATTTTATGGTAAACAAAATATTTTGACTTTCACAGAAGTTCAGAAAAAACTCAAACTCAAATCAGTTGCACTAGTTGATTTTAATTTCTATAAAGTAAATATGTTTAACTACTTAGCAGCAGTATAAAAATGGTTGACAGGAATTACTTATTTACAAATTATTTATAACAGTACCTACAAAAAATATATAAAATCTATTATAATGTCACTTACAGTCCAACTTTATGATGCCAAGATAAAACAATAAAATTATTTTTTCAAAATTTTCAAAATATTTAAATTCTTATTGGGTACTCTCACTGATATAAGTAATGATTAAACAAGCTTTATACGAATATATTGTATTCATCCATTCTATTTCTTTCGGGACTTTGACTGTATTTAAAGAATTATTTGTGTACACAGACATAACTATCACCTGGTTCAAACTTTTCGTTCAGGGCCAACTAAAACGTATTTTTTCCTAATACGATGCATCTTCAGCCAACAAAGGGAAAAACTTTACAATGTTGGAATTCTAATACAGTATTAGAAAATAAATACTTTGTGATTCATACATAACGTGTTGTTTTTTATTTTTTTATACCAGTTGGGACTTTCATTTCTTTTCTGAAACTTTCTGTTCACAAATCCCCATCGGCGTGTCTTAGAGTTGACAATGGGTATTGTGAACTAAAAGTAGATAAATCCCCACCAATGGGGATTTTCAATGGATACTAGTAGAATAGACGTTTTTCGATTTTCCAGTACAGTTTTTGGCCATTACAGACGTTACTTTCCGTGGGGCACAGCTTGAAACATCCCGGCACACCGTACGGAGCCTTTTCAAATATTATTAACACCTCCGGAGGCTTTCAGGGGAATTAAATGACGTCATCCGATAAACGCTTTTAAGCCTGTCACCACGCAGCGAGAATGGGCAAAGGTACCGCTTTGATATTTTCACATTATTTCTGGTAGCATTCTTGAATTGAGAATTTCGCTAAGTGAATAGTTAACTGTAGTGCCGTCTCTTCCAATTTATCTGTAAAGAGCGTGTCACAAGGTTATTTAAGTATTAACTTAGTGAAATTCTCAATTCCGAAACCAGCCCTTTAGATAGATAGATAGAGAACACTTTATTGCACAACCAGAAAAATATTACAACCATGATTCTTAAATATAGTAATGTTATACAATTGGCGGTCTTATCGCTAAGAGCGATATCTTCCAGACAACCTTTGGATGGAGTGGATTGCATGAAGAATATAGTCGGTACGTGGTGCATGTACATAAATAGTTAAATCGAAAATTATATTGATAACAAACTGCAAAAGAGTGCGAGAGTATGATTACTTATAATTACCTACGATATAAGGTACAAATATTTAAATAATAATATACATACTTAAACACCTAAAAAAATACATATACAATTAAATACATATAGGTAAGCAACATATACTTAAATAATAATATACATAAATACCTAAAACTAAATACTTATACAATTAAATACATCCAGTGAGATAGTGGGATTTCACCAATGCCTTAAAACAAGCCAAGGACTTTGCTTTTCTCATGTAAATCAGATATATTTATTACATATTGTTAGGTAGATTACATGAACTGTCTCTTGTTAGTTATTAATCTACTTATATTATTAATCATCTGATAATTAAAATTTAGGTTGTTGGGTGGACTTTTATCAAAGTATAATATGTAATAATTAATTTTCAAAGTTATGATTAGTTCGGTCAATTTTGATATGATATGATATGATAAATTATTTATTTACACTTTATTTTTTAATGTATTTGTAATCAATATTATTTTAACAATCAGTTGATTTATAAATTTTACCTGAAATGTCATTTTATCCCGAAGTCCATAGTTAAATTATTGGAACGGATATCCGTTTGATTTGTTTTGGTTTCCTGTTTGTCTTTTTAGTTTTGTATAGAGTGGGAGATTGGGATTAAGTATTAGTGTACGCTATTCATTCGGCTCGTAGCTACGAATAAAGCAACAACTTGAAAAGTTTAAATAAAATATTGAAGTTTGATTTCAGTCGAAATCTACGTTTTATTTCTCGTCGGACCTTCCCCGAAAATATTCAATTTAACTGCACAGCAATTAATTTAGTGATTGCTATAAAAAAATAATACATAAAATCTTTGATGCTATAACTGTTTTTTTTTATTTATTAGTAATCCTTTTATTAAGAAAAACGTTATCATCCATTAACAGGAATGATTTCAATAATATTTTCCCTCTTAGCTAAGTTTTACTTTTGCAGCACTTGTGTTCTTCTTCTTCAGGCTATATTAGTCCACTGCTGGACATAGCCCAACACTAACTCCCACACTTTGTGTTCGCACAGTTGTAATTCTATTTTTTTTTTGTTTTTGTTGTTCTGCGTAATTTAGTTTTATTTTATTGCTATGTTTACGACCGTAAAACCGAAGGTCTCGGGTTCGATCCCTGGCCGGGTTAAACTAGGAAACGAACTTTTCTAGTTCATCTCGGGTCTTGGATGTTATCTCTGTATTTATTGTATTAAATCTATCGTCGAGTTGGCACCTACAACACAAGTAATTTAGTTGTACTCAGTATAGGGTTAACGAGATATGTGTAATATCGTTATCAACCCTTGTATGTCCCCACTGCTGGGGCACGGGTCTCTTTCTGCATCGCAGGAAGGTTAGGCCATACTCCACCACGGGGGCCAAGTCCGGGTTGGTGGAGGATTGTAGGACAGTGGCGGGCCTTACTGTCAGAAGTTATCAAGCCGCCCATAAGGCCTCTGACATGGCTTAACGACTGTCATTATATGACAGCCGGCACCAACGGCTTAGCGTGCCTTACGAAGTACGGAAGCGCTCGGAAAAATGCCACTAGCGGTAGTCACGGGACGCTCACCCATCCCGTACCTGACCGCGCCTGTTGTTGCTTAACCAAGTGATTAATTGCAATCACTCGTTTTGCCTAGGCCACGAGCGCTTCTGTGTAATTTGTCCACGAATATTTATTTATTTGTTTATTTGTACAAAAAAATATGTAAAAAAAAAAGTTTTTCACTTTCACTCTCACATGGTTATGTACCTAAATATAAGAATCCTTATCTTTAGGTACTTCTGGCAGTTTTAAGTATCTCCTGCCACGTAATTTGGCGTGCTTCATTTGGAAAGAACAACCGTGTTACGCTAAAAGGGGTTGAGGACGTTAAGTTGGGGCTTTGCGTTAATTTAGTGTTAATTAGTATTAAGTCCTCATTGTACATATGAGCTTTGTAAATCAGCAATTTTAGCGTCGTCTTTCAGATTATCTTGACCTTGTTTTTATGTAGCCTGAGCAACGCACAAACCTTCTCTTAGAGAGACATTATGCGCTTCGATATCAACCCTCGTATGTCCTCACTGTTGGGGCACGGGTCTCTTCCTGCATCGCAGGAAGGTTAGGCCATACTCCACCACGGGGGCAAGTCCGGGTTGGTGGAGGATTGTAAGACAGTGGCGAGCCTTACTGTCAGAAGTTATTAAGCCGCCCATAAGGCCCCTGACATGGCTTCATTACCAGTTAATCACTAAATTCTACCCCAAAGAACAAGGTCCAAAATGTATGAATCAAAAACCCAGAAATCGATACGAACGAACTGTATGCCAATCGATTGTTTAGAATGAGTGAAATAACCCTACCCACGTCACAGACCCCAAATCCATGGGGTATCGAAGCTATGGCCTGACAAAATATGCACGAAAATTCATTATCTACCTTAGTAGATACTATATTTTTGTGATGAATTAATCCTTTAATTTTCTTAGTATTATTACACTGATGACACTAGGAACTAAGGCATTGAGCCCGGGTTTACCCGACCCGAAAACCCCGTGTTTACTCGGGTTTTCGCGAGCTAAAAACCCGGGTTTTAAAAAATCAAACCCGGGTTTTTAGAGTTTTTTTTTGTCGTTTTCTGGTTGCTATTTGTAATCTGGTCGTTAACCCGGGCTCGATTGCCTCCGTGTAGCGCAATGAGTTATAAAATCACATCTCACTCAAAATAGTGGGGGCAACCTGAAACGTGCTGTCGACAGCTCACCAATATATATTTTTAGTGTCTTTAATATCTATAGCTTCTATAGTGCCATCAGTGTATCAGTACAGTCGCCAGCATAACTGATTTTGGTACTAGCATTAAGAAAATCCTTAGTAGATAATGATTTTTCGTGCAGATTTTGTTAGCCCGTAGCTCCGACACCCCATAGATTTGGGGTCTGCGACTTGGATAGAGTTATTTCGCTCTTTCTAAGCAATCGATTGGCATACAGTTCGTTCGTATCGATTTCTGGGTCAATTTTGATACCATTTCCTTTGTGTTCACATTCATTAAGATTTTTTGTAACCTGTAAACGTTCCATTGCTGGGCACAGGCCTTCTCCCAGAGAGAGAGCATGGGCTTAGTCACCACGCGTGCCCACCGCTGGTTAGCAGTTTCAAGCGCCGGCATTTGAACACCTCAGGCACTTAGGTTTCCTCACGATGTTTTCCTCGACCGTCAGCATAACTTCACAAATGTACATAACATAGAAAACAAAGTCACTCAGCGCCGACCACAGCTGATATTTTTTTTTCTTTAGTAGATATCATTATTTTTCAATGATCTATGCGTCGAAAAACCCCTATATGTAAATGACGTTTAATTCCCGAAAAGCCAACTGCAACTTGCTGCACCAACATAAGCATTTATGTGCATTTCGAAAGATGAATAAATTGTTATGTGTACATTTGCACATACGGTATTTGGCTTTTAGTTGACCTAATGCACATATCAGGCACATATTAAAAAAAACAAAAATAACGTTTGCTATTTATGTTTTATAAAACACAATACGGGTGGAATAAAAATGGTATTCTTCCGACAACGGTAGCGCATTTTCAAGGTATGTGTACTTTGATATTTTTGCACTGGGAACAAAAACGAGACGGCAAAACTAAACTTAACCTAAAAGGAGCCTAGGTTAATGCACGAGCTATAAAATCTGGCCTCGTAAGAAAAAGAGAACGGCACTTTTGTGACTTAATATTTCATCGTAAACAAACATGTTTGTCGACCTGCAAAAATCGCAACCTGCGGATTGAAGATGTCGAAAAATTGTTTTCGCTGCGAGTATTCGATTTGGTGCATAATTAGATAAATACATATTTACGGACAAATTACACAGATCTCGTTAGTCCCATACTAAGTACAACTGACTTGTGTTACAGGTGCTAACTGGACCATAGATTTAATACAATAAATACATAGATGACATCCAAGACCCGAGACAAACTAGAAAAGTTCGTTTTCTCGTTTGACCCGCCCGGGGATTGAACCCGAGACCTTCGGTTTTACAGTCGGCACGCCAAGCCGCTATGATTCAATCATTACATGTAAACCAATGTTTTGCTCGTAAGCATAATTAATAAATAACCAAAACGACCAAGAGCATATCGGCCAGCGGGCAGTGTGGGGTTCCATAGAAAGAGGGGTTTTTAAAAGTGCTTTGAAAAACTAACAACTTCATTTAAGTAATTTAAGTCAGTTTTAAGAGGTTTTTCCATTTTTAATTTTATCGCCTACTAGCTGACCCAGCGAACTTCGTACCGCCTAACAGCCGATTATTAAATGTTTTTTTATTTTTCTCTCCGTAAGAACGATCCACGTACTTCAAGGAATATTCTGAAAATAGAATTGGCGAAATCGGTTCACCCGCTCTCGAGATTTGCGCTATTCCCAACACGTTCAGCGATTAATTTTTATATTATAGAAGATTACTTATTGACTTGTGAAGCCTACTTGGTCGCAATATTCTAACTTTTAAATTCATTATATGTGCTAGTGGTAGTTTTTTTGCGTTTCTTCAATGGACCAGCAA
The DNA here is from genome assembly GCA_934045075.1 of Yponomeuta sedellus. Lineage (NCBI taxonomy): Eukaryota > Metazoa > Arthropoda > Insecta > Lepidoptera > Yponomeutidae > Yponomeuta > Yponomeuta sedellus. Next base: position 5,712,523 of record OW203734.1, read on the forward strand.
AACGCGACAGGGGGCGCCCCCATCTATCAAAAATTGTATACCTACACTTGCGATATTTTTGAAAGACCTATTTAACGATACTACTCACTATGGTGTAGACCTGAGAATGAAATTGCCTGCGTGACTTAAATGAATCCTAAAAAAAAATTTACGATTGTATCGTACCGTTTTGGCGTCGTGATTATGTCGAAACTGTAAGACTGAGTTAACACGTTCAGTCTCGGATTGATACCAGACTGATGTGGAAGGATCAAAATATTCGAATATTCGTCAGTCAATTCCACCAGTCTGGTTAGACTGTCGGCAGACTGATTGTCTTCAGATTCAGTGTACTGATGGACCAGACTGACGGATATTCGAATATTTTCATGCTTCATCAGGCTGGCATCAATCCGAGCTTGATCAACGTCACGGACTGAACTGACGCCCGACTAAACGTGTAAACTCTATCTAAGGGTTTCTTATGACTACGGAACTGAGGAAAGGTAACTTCCGAAAGTTACTGTTCATGATGGACTAGACTGACGGATATTCGAATATTTTGCAGCTTCACCAGTCTGGCATTAATCCGAGCTTGATCAACGTCACGGACTGAACTGACGCCCGACTAAACGTGTAAACTCTATCTAAGGGTTTCTTATGACTACGGAACTGAGGAAAGGTAACTTCCGAAAGTTACTGTTGATGATGGACTAGACTGACGGATATTCGAATATTTTGCAGCTTCACCAGTCTGGCATCAATCCGAGCTTGATCGAGGTCACGTACTTAACTGACACCAGACTGAACGTGTAAACTCCGTCTTAGGGTTTCTTATAACTACGGAACTGAGGAAAGGTATTCTACTGATAACTTCCGAAAGTTATTGTTGATAAGAGACTAGACTGACGGATTTTCGAATATTTTGCTGCTCCATCAGTCTGGCATCAATCCAAGCGTGATCAAGGTCATGAACTGGACTTACGCCTGACTGAACGTGTAAACTCCGTCTAAGGGTTTCTTATGACTACGGAACTCCAGAAAGGTATTCTACTAATAACTTCCAAAAGTTACTGTTGCCAACTAGTCCAATCATTTAGGAGTTACACCTAGAATGTTTGAAAGTTGGCGCTTATTTAGATTTCCTATTTTAGTATTTTTATTTTGCCACCCCGTGACTTTGCTTCTAGCGCGACTATTTTGGAAAAATGGAGGCCTGGGTCATAGGCTTGCATCGTTTGGTACAATAGAAAATATATACAAGGTGAGCATTTGAGTTTCGCTGATTTAAGAGAAGTCACAAATAATATTTCTTAATGATTCGCGATACTCATACATAGTTATTTATTAAACGGGTCAAATCGCGATTATTTACTAGGTGAAACTTTATTACCAGCTGTGTCGGCCAGCTGCGAAAAATTAATAGTGACTACCCACAATAATTGACTGCACTCGCCATTTCAGTCTACCCGAGATCACGGCAACTGTAATGCTGCCGAAACGTCGGGAAATAAGGTAATTACGTTTTATCTAATAAATAATCGCGATTTGTCCCGTTTAATATATAACTATAGTCGCAAATAAGTTGGAATTCTTCCCATGTAAGCTAGAACCAACCCGAAAGCCGTTTGTGCCGGCTGTCCTGTAATGGCAGTCGTTAATTCATTTCAGAGGCCATATGGCCGGCTTGATAACTTCTGACAGTAAGGCCCGTCACTGACTTACAATCCTCCACCAACCCGGACTTGGCCCCCGTAGTGGAGTATAGCCTAAACTTTCCGCAATGCAGAAAGAGACCCGTGCCCCAGCAGTGGGGACATACAATCAAGCAATCGAAGCTAGAAAGTATATGTCGGTGTAAAAGTATAGGTCAACATCTTACATTGATCTTTCCCCAACTTCCCCAACATAGATACTCACTTAGATTAAGACTTCAGAAGTACGAGATCCAATTTGTTACATTAGATGAATGAAGTAGGTCCACTTAGGCATACAGCCACTCTGGGAAAAGGTTAATCAAATTACACAGTTTTCTATTAAATTAATTTGTATACTCTTTACTATTTACCATGTATATTCTATCGGCCTTATATCCAAAAAACAAATTCCTTATAACACTCCAGAAAACACCCACTATAGTAGTATGTGGTGGAGACAAGGTTTACAAGGAGAAAACGCAACCACAGATTAAGTGTTTTACTTTAAAAGATACAAAACAGTACAAAAGCATATATTTAACCTCCTTAGCCTTGAAAATTACTGATAATAGATTTGTATTGTTATTTTCAAGGTCACGGTCATCCGAAATTCCCGGCCTTGTGCCCTCCGCATCCAGCGACTCCCCACCACAGAGACTAATTATTCTAATAATTATTCTCGGTAATTTAGAACCATGATTGTATGTAATGGTCTAAGTAATAAATCACTAAGTCTTCTTCGATCTTACTTAACAGACAGAACTGTAAAGGTTGATATTAATAGAGTTAAATCCTCAGGTTTTGATGTAAAAGTAGGAGTCCCTCAAGGTTCTATACTGGGTCCGTTCCTTTTTTTGGTATATATAAATGATTTGCCCTACCTAGTAGAAAAGCTTTCGAAGATAGTGTTGTTTGCAGATGATACTTCCTTAATTTTTAAAGTAAAGAGAGGTATAAGTAATGTAGACGATGTAAACAATGCTTTATCTACAATTCTAAACAGTTTCACTATCAATAATCTGATGCTAAATGCAAAAAAGACAAAATGCATCAAATTCTCACTACCCAATGTTAAAAATGTTGACACGAGTTTAAAAATATCTGGTGAAAGGCTAGAGCTGGTAGAGTCCACGCTTTTTTTAGGCATAACGATAGACTCAAAACTGCAATGGGGTCAGCATATTGGAAAACTGTCGGGTCGGTTGAGTTCAGCAGCGTTTGCAGTCAGAAAAATTAGACAACTTACAGACGTGTCGACGGCTAGGCTGGTATATTTTAGTTATTTTCACAGTATCATGTCGTATGGTTTGTTATTATGGGGACGGGCAGCAGATATAGAAACCATATTTGTCTTGCAAAAAAGAACAATAAGAGCTATTTACAACAGAGAGTCGCTAAGGGAGTGTTTTAAAGAAATAGGCATTCTTACACTGGCTTGCCAATATATATTCGATAGTATAATGTATGTCCGAAAAAAATATAACTATGTTTAAATTAAATAGGGACGTTCATAACGTAAACACAAGGAATAGAAACAAGGTTGCTTGTACTAAATCCCGATTAGCCAAGGTAGGCACATCATTTGTAGGTTACTGCGTTCGTTTTTACAACAAAATTCCAGAACGTGTTCTATCCTTGTCTGAAAATAAATTTAAAACTTTCATTAAAAAATAGCTATGTAAAAAGGCATATTATAGAATAGACGACTATATAAACGATCCTAGTCCGTGGTAGTAAACCAATTCCACCGCGATTTTATTGTTAAGTATAACTAAGTATAACATATTTTATAATACAAGTGTGTACAGACGACGTGATTGCATATTAATAACTATATGATACCTTATATAACTGACAAAAACTTAACTGCAAGTTTGCTAAAGGTCATTCGAATGGTAGCGTGGTGTTCGGGTCATCTATCTCCCTCCAAAATGGTTGAGACTGGTGATGGCTGAGCACTGCGTAATGCTCGTACACGAGTGCTGTTCGTGTGTCTGGCCGCAGCACTTATGTTTTCCCCTATTATTGAGAGACATTTGACTAATGCTTTGGCATTTAGGATTGTTAATGGCAATCATGAAATTTTATTAGGTTTACATAATGGCAACTGATGTATTTGGTTTTAAGAAGATTTGAGAAAAGATGGTCAGAGTGGAGTTTTTTTTTCCGCTGCCTTTTCTCCACTACAATACGGCCCGAAGGCGGCGGCTTACATTTTACATTGTACATTGACATTCAGCAAACAGAATGTAAATTCTTTACGTTGAAATAAAATTATTTGAATTTGAATTTGAATCTACTGTGTAATTTCTGTTATTTCATTTATGCGTGCAAAATAACTATAAACTCACAAGACTACTATAGCCCATTTTACAATGGACGAAATTGACCTAGGTTATTGATCTAAGAGGTTATTGACCGTTCTAAATGAATGAACGAATAAATGAATAATCTTTATCTTTAAAAAATATTTATATATGCACTAAAAACTAATTTGTACAAAGGCGAGCTTAATACTAGATAGTATTTTCTTCCAGCTTATCCACGATGATGTGGATGGTAGGTTCTAAATTATTTATAACAGTACCTACAAAAAAAAATATAAATTCTATTATAATGTCACTTACAGTCCAAGTTTATGATGCCAAGATAAAACAATAAAATTATTTTTTCGAAATTTTCGCAATATTTAAATTCTTATTGGGTACTCTCACTGATATAAGTAATGATTAAACAAGCTTTATACGAATATATTGTATTCATCCATTCTATTTCTTTCGGGACTTTGACTGTATTTAAAGAATTATTGGTGTACACAGACATAACTATCACCTGGTTCAAACTTTTCGTTCAGGGCCAACTAAAACTTATTTTTTCCTAATACGATGCATCTTCAGCCAACAAAGGGAAAAACTTTACAATGTTGGAATTCTAATACCGTATTAGAAAATAAATACTTTGTGATTCATACATAACGTGCTGTTTTTTATTTTTTTTATACCAGTTGGGACTTTCATTTCTTTTCTGAAATTTTCTGTAAACAAATCCCCATCGGCGTGTCTTAGAATTGACAATGGGTATTGTGAACTAAAAGTAAATAAATACCCACCAATGGGGATTTTCAATGGATACTAGTAGAATAGACGTTTTTCGATTTTCCAGTACAGTTTTTGGCCATTACAGACGTTACTTTCCGTGGGGCACAGCTTGAAACATCCCGGCACACCGTACGGAGCCTTTTCAAATATTATTAACACCTCCGGAGGCTTTCAGGGGAATTAAATGACGTCATCCGATAAACGCTTTTAAGCCTGTCACCACGCAGCGAGAATGGGCAAAGGTACCGCTTTGATATTTTCACATTATTTCTGGTAGCATTCTTGAATTGAGAATTTCGCTAAGTGAATAGTTACTTGTAGTGCCGTCTCTTCCAATTTATCTGTAAAGAGCGTGTCACAAGGTTATTTAAGTATTAACTTAGTAAAATTCTCAATTCCGAAACAATTCTTCATGTAAATCATATGTATTTATTACATATTGTTAGGTAGATTACATGAACTGTCTCTAGTTAGTAATTAATCTACTTATATTATTAATCATTTCATAATTAAAATTTACGTTGTTGGATGGGCTTTTATCAAAGTATAATATGTAATAATTATTTTTCAAAGTTATGATTAGTTCGGTCAATTTTGATATGATATGATAAATTATTTATTTACACTTTATTTTTTAATGTATTTGTAATCAATATTATTTTAACAATCAGTTGATTTATAAATTTTACCTGAAATGTCATTTTATCCCGAAGTCCATAGTTAAATTATTGGAACGGATATTCGTTTGATTTGTTTTGGTTTCCTGTTTGTCTTTTTAGTTTTGTATAGAGTGGGAGATTGGTGGTAGAGGGGATAAAGTATCAGTGTACGCTATTCATTCGGCTCGTAGCTACGAATAAAGCAACAACTTGAAAAGTTTAAATAAAATATTGAAGTTTGATTTCGGTCGAAATCTACGTTTTATTTCTCGTCGGACCTTCCCCAAAAATATTTAATTTAACTGCACAGCAATTAATTTAGTAATTGCTATAAAAAAATAATACATAAAATCTTTGATGCTATAAGTGTTTTTTTTTATTTATTAGTAATCCTTTTATTAAGAAAAAACGTTATCATCCATTAACATAAATTATTTCAATATTATTTTCCCTCTTAGCTAAGTTTTACTTTTACAGCACTTGTGTTCTTCTTCTTCAGGCTATATTAGTCCACTGCTGGACATAGCCCAACACTAACTCCCATACTTTGTGTTCGCACAATTGTGATTCTATTTGTTTTGTTTTTGTTGTTCTGCGTGATTCAGTTTTATTTTATTGCTAAGTTTACGACGGCCTCGGTGGCGCAGCGGTTTGACACGCTGACTGTAAAACCGAAGGTCTCGGGTTCGATCCCCGGCCAGGTCAAACTAGGAAACGAACTTTTCTAGTTCATCTCGGGTCTTGGATGTTATTTATTTATTGTATTAAATCTATCGTCGAGTTGGCACCTACAACACAAGTCATTTAGTTGTACTCAGTATAGGGTTTTTTTTTTTTTATTTTGTCTAGGTTACTGCCACCGTTAATTACGTGGCAACCTTTAAGTCAAAAATAATGTAAAAAATAATTTAAGTTAAAAAAATTGATGTGTCATCATGAATATACAGTTTCTATTATCTATTCTTAAAATATAACATTAATGTAAATGTGAATTGTCTTAATAATGTTAGATATAAGTGAGGTAGTTTGTAGTCAGTCTTGCAATAAACGTCGTCCCGTTCAAGCGTGCGTGTATTATTTGTCAGTGGCGAACGAGGTCAATATAAAAAGTGAAGAAAAGTGCAAACACAGTTTAAAAATGTCAGTGGGTCAAATAAGGGAGTTTTCAGTGAAGACCGGCAGCTGGTCGTCGTACGTAGAAAGGCTGGAAAGCTATTTTGTGGCTAACAAAATTGCGGAGGACGTGAAACTACCTACTTTAATAGCCGTTATGGGGGAAGAAGCTTATGAACTTCTAGCAACCTTAGCTAGTCCTACGAAACCAGCGTCTTTGACGTATGCCACCGCGGTGAGCTATTTACAAAATCATCTTCAGCCCAAGCCCTCAATCCTGGCGGAACGGTACCGGTTTCGCCAGCGCCGCCAAATGACGGGTGAACCAATATCTGAGTACGTAGCTGAGCTTAAAAGAATGTCGAGAAACTGTGAGTTTATTTCTAACCTAGAGGAAAATCTGAGAGATCAGCTTGTTTGTGGTATACGAAGCGAGATAACCCGGCAACGCTTATTTGCCGAGAATAACATAACCTACAAAAAAGCGGTATCCTTAGCGCTATCTTTGGAGGCTGCAGAGAAGGACGCCAGTGCGGTGGAGCGTTTCGGCGAGGAAAGCAATAAAGATGTAGCGACGGGCCTACATAAAATGTACATTAATGGATGTTACACATGCGGAGACAGCGGACACAATGCCAACAACTGTTTTTATAAAGAATATATATGCAGTTATTGCCGACAAAAGGGCCACCTGAGGAGAATGTGCCAGAAGATGCGAGAAACGTATGGGGACTATAATACAAGACGGGGAGAAATGGCGGGAACTGCCGGCGAGTTTAATCGTTCATCACGCGGAGGGCGCGTGAACGGAGGTAGGCGTGCGAGCCGCGGCGGCGGCGGCGGAACCGGCCGCGGGTCCGCGGGGCGCGGGTGGCGCGGAGCGGGGAGTGGCCGGGAGCGGGCCCCCCAGTTGCATTTGTTGGAGGAGGACAGCGAAGCGGCGTCAGCGGCGCGAGCGCAATATGACGACGTCGGGGATGACTCGCCCAGTGAAGATTATGAAGAGCCTATGTACCAAATGTCGTTGAGCAAATACAAACCGGTGTGTATTAAAGTTAAGGTTCATAATTGCATAATAAATATGGAAGTCGATACGGGTTCAGCTTTATCGTGCATCTCCAAGGATGTTTACGAGGAAATGTTCCATGACTTAGAATTGAAATCATGTCGGTTAACCTTAAAGTTTTATGACGGAACAATTGTGCGCCCATTAGGCTATGTTTGTCCTGAAGTTAATTATAATAATAACATTAAAATATTGGATCTGTATGTAATTGATAAGGGGACCACCAGTCTTTTAGGTCGGCAATGGCTGTCAGAGCTAAAAATTCCTGTAATTATTCCAAGCACCACCGAAAATAGTTATAGTGTAAGCAATTGTGTACAACATAGAGATAAAACTGTGAATGACATTATTTCCAGACATAAGTCGTTATTCGATGGAACATTGGGCTGTTATTCGGGCGGTGAGGCCGAGCTGTGTGTGCGAGAGGGCGCGGTGCCTATCTACTGTCGGGCGCGGCCGCTGCCTTATGCACTGCGCGCCCGCGTTGACGCCGAGATCGATGCTATGCTCCGGGCCGGCGTCATCGAGCCCGTTGACCAGTCCGACTGGGCCACCCCCCTGGTCATAGTAAACAAGGCGGACGGCAGTTTGCGCTTATGTGCAGATTACAAGGTAACCCTTAATCGAGTTCTCAAGATTGACAGATACCCGGTTCCTAAAATGGATGATCTATTTAGTGGCCTCAGTGGTAATCAATATTTCAGCAAGCTAGACCTATCACAAGCGTACAATCAGGTAGTGTTGTCAGAAAAGTCTAAAGAATATACAGTGATTAATACCCATAGGGGTTTATTCAAATATAACCGCTTAGTATACGGGCTTTCATCGAGCCCGGGCATTTTTCAAAAATTAATGGAGAATACATTCAAACATCACCCTGACGTTTTAGTTTTTTTTGACGATATATTAATAAAAAGCAAAGATTTAGAGAGTCACTTAAAAGCTATTAACGATGTATTAAAGACACTTGAAAGTAATGGATTAAAGATAAAGAAAAGCAAGTGTGAGTTTTTGGCAAGACAAGTCCGGTACTTAGGTTTTATTATAGATAAAGACGGAGTGCGTGTAGATCCCGAAAAAATTAAACCAATAGTAACAATGCCTCATCCAACTTGTGTAACAGAGTTAAAATCATTCCTAGGAATGGCTAACTTTTATGGCAGATTTATAAGTAACCTTAGCTCGCGTTTGAACCCGCTATATACATTGCTTCGTAAAGGTAAACATTGGTATTGGGGCCCAGAACAAAACTCTGCGTTTCAGCAAGTTAAGACGCAGTTGAGCGAAGCGTGTGCACTAGCACATTTCGATATGTCGCTAGAAACCGTGGTGACGGTAGACGCCAGTGCCGGCGGGATAGGGGCGGTCTTGGCCCAGCGGGGGCCTGCGGGGGAACATGTCGTCGCGTACGCGTCCCGCACGCTCACACAGGCTGAAAAACACTACAGTCAAATTCATAAGGAGGCGTTGGCGATAGTGTTTGCCGTCGACAAGTTCCACCAATATGTGTACGGTCGCAGTTTTACACTTCGGACTGATCACAAGCCGCTGGTTAGTATTTTCGGCCCGAACGTCGGCATACCTAGTGCGGCGGCTAGTCGGCTACAGCGATGGGCCATTAAGTTGTCTGCATACGATTTTAAGATTGAGTATGTTAGGACCGACATGAATACAGCAGATGTACTCTCTCGGTTAATTAAGTCGCATAAGAATGAAGTTAAGAACGAGGAACTATATATGCCCGAGCAAACGTATTTGCATTTTAGTTCCGATGCATTATTACTTGATTCAACAGTGCTCAAAAAGGAATCGCGCTCAGATCCAATTTTAAGTCGTGTCCTGAGTTACATTAAAGATAGGGTTGTCATTCCGCCGGCGTGCAGGGAAAAAGTTTTATCAGAGTTGCACGATTCCCATATGGGAATAGTCAAGACAAAGTCCCTAGCCCGCAGCTACGTGTGGTGGCCGGGCGTGGACGAGGCCGTGGAGCGCGTCTGTCGCGCGTGCACCGTGTGTGCGGCGGTGGCCGACGCGCCACCCTTGCACGAACCGCGCAGCTGGCCGTGGCCCTCACGTCCTTGGTCGCGTTTACACATGGATTTTTTGAGTCACGCCGGTGTGACGTACTTGGTCATTGTTGATGCTTGCTCAAAATGGATAGAGGCCATAAAAATGACTCGAACGACGGCACAGGCGGTAATAAACGTTTTGAGAGATATTTGGGCCAGATTCGGGTTGCCTAGGCAAGTTGTCAGTGATAACGGTCCACCATTTTCAAGCTTAGAATTTCGTGATTTTTTAGACCAAAATGGCATAGAATAAATTTTTAGTGCTCCATACCATCCGGCTTCCAACGGGGCAGCCGAAAACGCAGTCAAAATTTGCAAACGAGCTATAAAAAAAGCGCTAAAACAAAATGTGGACGTACATACAGCCCTTTGCAGGTTTTTACTAGCATACAGGAACACAGAACATGCTACGACTGGGGACAGCCCCGCCAGCATCCTGCAGGGGCGCAGCCTGCGCATGAGGCTGGACTGCCTCAAACCGGAGCGAGAGGCGCGCGTGGCAGCTCGGCAGGCGAGCAGCGAGCGCGCCGCGGGCGGAGCGCGCCGCCAGTTTGTACCGGGGGACGAGGTCTGGTATCGAGATTATCGAGGCACAGATAAGTGGCTTGCTGGTAGGGTCGAGGCGTCTTTAGGGAGTACTGACTATACGGTGAGGGCCAATTTAGGAACCGAGGTACACAGACACGTCGATCAGTTGAGACGAAGGGTAACTCAAGTTCTAGGTGAGAGTGAGCGTAAATCGTTCTCACAAGTGGGGGTTGGTTATAGGCAGTCACGTCGGACCTCCCTGTCATTTCCTGGGGCTGAAGGGGAGGCCATAGAGGGTGACGTTTCAGCATCATCTCCGGCGTCAGCGCGGGTCGTCGAAAGCCCAACCGCGCACTCGCCCGCGCACTCGTCCCCACAGAAGCCGGCAGGTACAGCTTCACCTACACATTCACATGGAGTACCTATACCCACTGTTCCTACGAATAGCGAACCGACTCAGACTCCTGAGCGTCGATATCCTTATCGAAATCGAAAGCCGCCTTCTAGATACGGCTTTCCAGAAGTTGATTGAGTTTTATGTAATTAAATTAGTTAACGAATAATTTCACAAGAAATTGTTAATCTAGGTTTGTTAAATTTTAAGTTATTAAATAAGAGTGGAGGTGTTAGATATAAGTGAGGTAGTTTGTAGTCAGTCTTGCAATAAACGTCGTCCCGTTCAAGCGTGCGTGTATTATTTGTCAAATAATTCCTTAAATTCCTTTATCAACTTATCCTAATGGGTTAAATGTTTGTCATCTTGTTATTTTTTTTTTTCACTTTTCTCTCTTTGCCTTTTCTTTTCTTTTTTACTTTTTCTTTGTTTTGTTGTTATGTATATATGTATATTGTATCTCTTTTTTATATTTAAAACCCATTTACACTATGATTTGCAATATAATAGAAATTATAAGAAGAAAATAAATTTAAATGAAATTAAATGAATGAAATTAAATTAAATAATGTAAAAATTTTAAAATTATAATATAAAATTTCATGTTTTTGTTTTTCCCCCGACGCCTTATCTCTGTCTACTCCGAAGAGTAGTCACAAGCAAGGCGCCGGGGTACAAGATAAAAGTAGTTAACATTAAGATATAAAAACACTTAAACCAACTCGCTCGGACTGATCAAAAATATTTCTCTATTCTCATATTATTATTTTTTTTTTTTTATAAATTGTTAGCTGCTTAAGAGGTACTTAGCTCACCCGGGCTAGAACCGGCCCCCATTCGCCCTTGAGGCCGCGCGCGTCACTCCCAGGGCGAAGGCAAGGAAGGCCTCCCGACTCTTGGAGTCGGCCATAAAGGCGGCGAACGCCTCGCACCTCACCGCTCTTCCCAGGCGTATCTCGCAATCGGCCCTAGCAGCTCCAAAACGGGGACACTCCTCCAGCAGGTGCTCCAGCGTTTCTGCTCAGCTCAGCTCCAGCTCAGTATAGGGTTTTTTTTTTTTGATTTTAATAAGGTCCTGCCACCGTTTATTTCGTGGCAACCTTGAAGTCAATTTATTATTAAAATAACATGTCAATGTTAATATGTCATAAATTTAAAATTAATTCAATTATTCTATTATTATTATTATTAAAATACACAGTAAAATTATTAAAAGATGCAATATTATTAAAGTATACAATATAAATTTAAATTTTTGAATAATACGTGATAAAGTTCAATTGTGAATATTAGAGTAACATAAAAATAATTCTTAGTTTTACTTAGTCTAATGGGTTTAAATTTTGCGTTCCTTTTTTTTTTTTTTTGGCATGTTTTCTTTTCTTTTTTTTTACTTTTTGCTTTCAATGTCTTTTTGATGGATTTGTTAACTTTTTTTTTTTCTAGTATTATATATATACTTTTTTTTTTTTCATAACCCATGTACATAATTTCAGAAGAATAAGTGAAGTAAAACTTATGTTATATAAAATTGTTACCCTTTTTTTAAAAAAAAAAAAAATTCTAAAATATAAAAAGTTTTAAAATTAAATTTACACAGTCGTGTTTACCCCGGCGCCTTATCTCTGTCTACTCAATCGAGTAGTCACAAGCAAGGCGCCGGGGTTTTAATAATATGAGGTGTCAAAAACATTAAAATTAAATTTATTTAAATTACAATAAGATGTCAAGAAATTAAAAAGAAGAAATGCCTTGGTTAATTAATATTAGGTGTGTTCCCCGGCGCCTTATCTCTGTCTACTCCATCGAGTAGTCACAAGCAAGGCGCCGGGGTCCTGTAATGTTTGCCGACTTATTATAATCTTACCCTCTTCCCCGGCTTAAAAATGGGTATCTGGGTCGCCCAGGTTAAACCCGGCTCCCATTCGCCCTTGAGGCCGCGCGCGTCACCCCCAGGGCGAAGGCGAGGAAGGTCTCTCGACTCTTGGAGTCGGCCATAAAGGCGGCGAAAGCCTCGCACCTCACCGCTCTTCCCAGGCGTATCTCGCAATCGGCCCTTGCAGCTCCGAAACGGGGACACTCCTCCAGCAGGTGCTCCAGCGTTTCGGGAGTCACGTCATCGCAAATGCATGACGGACTCCCCGCGAGCTTAAACCTGTGGAGGTACGCTCGAAAGCCGCCGTGCCCCGTAAGGAGCTGCGCCTTGGCATTGCACATCGTGAATTTGCCAAGGACTTTGTGGGCCGATGCGACGTCCGGGAAGAACAGCGAGGTGACGCGGCCTGTGGCAGACTCACTGTAGCGGGTCTGCCACTTTGCCACTGTCTCCCGTCTCACCTGCAGTTTTGCGTGTGAGACGGGATACAGGTCGTAGGCTGCCGCGTCTTTGCGAGACAGCGCCGCCCTCTTGGCCAACTCGTCCGCGCGTTCGCTGCCGGGGATCCCGACGTGGGCCTTGATCCAGTAAAACCGGATCAGGCCCCCGTTTTCCTGGATGTGCGCCAGCTGGCCGTGGATCTTCACGGCCAGCGGGTGTGTGGGCGAGGTACTCCTGAGCAACTCCAGAGCGGATCTGGAGTCGCTCAGAACACCCCCGGCAACGAGGTCGAGAGCCTTAGAGATCGCCACCATCTCCGCTTGGAAGACGGAGGCGAATCCCTCCAGCCTGAACCCCCTGGTGCGGACCTCAGCGCCGCCCTTCCACAGTGTGACCGCTCCCCCCACCTTGCCCTCGATCTTACTGCCGTCCGTGTAGGCCCTGGGCCAGTCGTCGGGCACCTTATCGAGCTCCTCCACGCTGGCCACCTCCTCAAACTCCACAAGAGTTCTAAGAGCGGGGTGTGCCAGCGTGAACGGGCTGCATCGGTGCTCGACTTCCCGGCCCGGGAGCGGGGCGAAGGGCCTCCCCCTCTTCAGCTCATAAAGTTGAAGGGCCTCCTCGGCCCTTAGGTCGAGGGGGAGGATCCTCGCCAGGAGGACGGCAGCAGTGAGGGAGGTAGTGCGATGGGCCTTCGCAATGCGGATCGCGAAGGCCCTGGTCACCCTGTCGAGCACGGCCCTGGGGCCCGCACGTTGCGCGACAGGCGCCCAGACGTTGGCCGCATAGAGGATGGTAGGCTCGATGACGGTAGTGTAGAGCAGCCGGACGATATCGGCATTTAAGCCCCAAGTCGCCCTTGCCGCTCTAGACACCATCTGGAACCTAGCCATAGCTTTGCCGCAGACCCTGTTGAGGTGGCCAAGAAAGTTGAGGTTCTTGTCGATCGTCAGACCCAGTACGGTGATCTCATCCGAGAACGCGATGTCCTCCCCCCCAAGACTCAGTTTGGGTGGGATTACATCGCGCTTCTTGGTGACCACCATAGCTTGGGTCTTTCGAGCGGCGAACCTCATCTTAGCCGCCTCTCCCCACTCAGACACGGCTTCCAGCGCGGCGTTTAGGATCCCCTCAAGCTCACCCGCAGTCTGCGCCGCGGCGATAATTAAAATATCGTCCGCGAACGCCTGCAGGTGAGCTCTCAGGTCCTCGCCGCGCCGGAGCAAAGGGTCGAGTAGCAGGTTCCACAGCAGGGGACCGCACGTCGAGCCTTGGATGCAACCCTTCGAAGTAGGTCTGTCTACTTGTGCTCCAGCGTACCTGACTGTGACCTGTCTTTCGCTCAGGTAGCTGCACAGGAGTTGGTAGACAGACTGGTCGCATCCAGTGGCCAGGATCTGGTGTTTTATTCCGGGCCACCACGCATTGTCGAAGGCCCCCTCGATATCGAGGGAGACTACTCCGACAATGCGTTTTTGCCCGACGTGATCTCTTATGAGCTGGACAGCATCATACAAAGCGTCCTCCGTGCTGCGCTGCGGCATAAAGCCATATTGGCGCGGGCTCAGTCCTCCGCCCAACCCGAGCTGCCAGAGCAGCCTCCCGGCCATCATCTTCTCCAAGATCTTCCCCAGGACGGACAGGAGCCCAATTGGCCTGTATGACTTAGGCTGCGTGTAGTCATCTCTGCTGGGCTTAGGCAGGATTTTGACTACAGCGGCCTTCCAATCCTTGGGGAAGTATCCCAGAGAAAGGCAGGCGTTCATCAGGGCAACAAATACATCATTTCTTGCCCTGATGGCCGCACTGCAGATGTCGGCCGTGAGGCCATCCCCCCCGGGCGCCTTTTTAGGGTGGATGCCCTTCAAGACGCCCGAGAGCTCGTGCTGGGAGAAGGGAATAAACTCCCACGGCTTGGCACTGGCTTCATCCTCCATGCGGGCAACTGCCTGCCTGACGCGGGCATGAGTATAAGACTCGGACTGAAGATCGTCAGCTGGGTAGAACGTATCAGCTATGAGAGCTGCGGAACCCTCGGCATCCAGGGTGCGTCCATCCGCGCCGCTGAGGAGGGTGTCCTCCTTCCGACGAGCGGCGCATCTTAGCACCCTATAGATGCCGTCCCACACGCTCTCACGCTCCTGCTTTGTGCAGAATTCCACCCAGCTGGCGGTCTTGGCCGCCTCTATGGCGGCCTTGTAGTCCTCCTTGGCCACCAGATACTCCTCAACTACCCTATCCCTTCTTCGGCGATTCGCGTGCCGGATTCGACCCCTCAACGTGATGAGGTTGCGCTTCTTGGCCTGCAACTCAGGGCTCCACCAAATCACCCGTTTGGGTGCCTTTGGTGGAGCCAGAAGAGGGATCGAATCCTCGCACGCACCGTGAATCGCCCCAGTGTACCTTCCAATGGCCTCCTCAAGACCGCGGGGCGTCTCGATAGCCTCGATTTCGTCGACCGTCCAGTCTCCTAGACGGTCGACGAACGAGGCCCGAAAAAGGTCCCAGTCGGCCTTCCCGGCGTGGTAACGCCTGGTGGATCCGCTGGGTCTGGCTGGCTCCGTCTCGGGCCCCACCCCCACCTCGAACGTGATCGCCCGATGGTCCGGGGCGGAGGGGATGAGGTCCGGACGGACCCTCCAGTCGCTCACTCGATGGAAGAGCGCCGACGTGGCGAGGGTTACGTCAACTATGCTGGTGAACAGCTTGTCCCCCCGCCAGATGTAAAACGTCGGCGCCCTTCCCTCGTTGAGGACCTGCAGATCCACCTGGGCTGCGAACTCGGAGAACAGAGTTCCCCTCTGGTCCTCGCGCTCGCAGCCCCACCAAAGGCTTTTGGCGTTAATGTCCCCGCCGAGAAGGACCGCGCTGGTGCCCATGCGGTCCATGAAGGCCTGGATGTCGCGGAGATAGGGGCTGAGGTCTTGGTTTCCCTCAAGGTACACCGAGACCAGGCCGATCTTCTGCCGCTCCCATTCCACCACCACCGCCACGACATTCTCCGTGATGGTGGTGGCGTCCTGGACGACAGAGAGGGCCGGGTTGATGATGAGGATAGCCGACTTGACCGGTTTAGCCCCGGTAGCCATCTTTTTTATACAAGTATACCGGGTGTCCACTCGGCCCACCGACCCAGTGTAAGGTTCCTGGATCAGTACGGCCGGGTAGCCACCCTCGATGGCCACCTGGACGACCTCGTGGAACGCGGCGCGGCAACGGCCTATGTTGACTTGCAACAGCCGTATAGTGCCCCGCCGCGCTCCCCGTGGCCGCCCCGCGGCGTCCCGGCCAACGTCGGCCACCCCATCACCCGGCGCACCCCGAGGCCGTGGGGGGGCCAAGGTGCCCGCATCAACAGTACTTAATGGCCTGCCGCGCTATACTGTCCCAACGCACGCGCTCGGGACAGTCGGCGGCGTATGCAGGGTGCGAGGACTCTACCCCTGGCACTTTCGTGCAGTGGCAGCAGTGCGGCCCCTCAGCCCGCGCCGACGGGGGGCAGTCCCTGGTTTGGTGCTCGCCGCTGCATTGGCCACACCTGGCTTCGGCGCGACAAATTCGCGCCGTATGCCCGTAGCCCATGCAGCGGTAGCACTGCACCAAAGGGGACTGGTCCACCGCCAGCACGACCTGGCAGCCCAGCCTTATCCTCGCTCCTTCCATACGCCGCCATATTTCGGGGGGTATAGGGGGTATAGGGGGGGGGGCCTCGCTCAGTATAGGGTTAACGAGATCTGTGTAATATCGTTATCAACCCTTGTATGTCCCCACTGCTGGGGCACGGGTCTCTTTCTGCATCGCAGGAAGGTTAGGCCATACTCCACCACGGGGGCCAAGTCCGGGTTGGTGGAGGATTGTAAGACAGTGGCGGGCCTTACTGTCAGAAGTTACCAAGCCGCCCATAAGGCCTCTGACATGGCTTAACGACTGCCATTATATGTCAGCCGGCACCAACGGCTTAGCGTGCCTTACGAAGCACGGAAGCGCTCGGAAAAATGCCACTAGCGGTAGTTACGGGACGCTCACCCATCCCGTACCTGACCGCGCCTGTTGTTGCTTAACCAAGTGATTAATTGCAATCACTCGGTTTGCCTAGGCCACGAGCGCTTCTGTGTAATATGTCCACGAATATTTATTTATTTGTTTATTTGTACAAAAAACAAATATAAAAAAAAAGTTTTTCACTTTCACTCTCACATGGTTATGTACCTAAATAAAAGAATCCTTATC
This sequence comes from Yponomeuta sedellus, assembly GCA_934045075.1. Taxonomy (NCBI): domain Eukaryota; kingdom Metazoa; phylum Arthropoda; class Insecta; order Lepidoptera; family Yponomeutidae; genus Yponomeuta; species Yponomeuta sedellus. The sequence continues at coordinate 5,729,673 of OW203734.1, forward strand.
TTTAGGTACTTCTGGCAGTTTTAAGTATCTCCTGCCACGTAATTTGGCGTGCTTCATTTGGAAAGAACAACCGTGTTACGCTAAAAGGGGTTGAGGACGTTAAGTTGGGGCTTTGCGTTAATTTAGTGTTAATTAGTATTAAGTCCTCATTGTACATATGAGCTTTGTAAATCAGCAATTTTGGCGTCGTCTTTCAGATTATCTTGACCTTGTTTTTATGTAGCCTGAGCAACGCACAAACCTTCTCTTAGAGAGACATTATGTGCTTCGATATCAACCCTCGTATGTTGGGGCACGGGTCTCTTCCTGCATCGCAGGAAGGTTAGGCCATACTCCACCACGTGGGGCAAGTCCGGGTTGGTGGAGGATTGTAAGACAGTGGCGAGCCTTACTGTCAGAAGTTATCAAGCCGCCCATAAGGCTCCTGACATGGCTTCATTACCAGTTAATCACCAAATTCTACCCCAAAGAACAAGGTCCAAAATGTATGAATCAAAAACCCAGAAATCGATACGAACGAACTGTATGCCAATCGATTGTTTAGAATGAGTAAAATAACCCTACCCACGTCACAGACCCCAAAACCATGGGGTATCGAAGCTATAGCCTGACAAAATATGCACGAAAATCCATTATCTACCTTAGTAGATAATATATTTTTGTGATGAATTAATCCTTTAATTTTCTTAGTATTATTACACTGAAGACACTAGGAACTAAGGCATCGAGCCCGGGTTTACCCGACCCAAAAACCCCGTGTTTACTCGGGTTTTCGCGAGCTAAAAACCCGGGTTTTAAAAAATCAAACCCGGGTTTTTAGAGATTTTTTTATCGTTTTCTGGTTGCTATTTGTAATCTGGTTGTTAACCCGGGCTCGATTCCCTCCGTGTAGCGCAGTGAGTTATAAAATCACATCTCACTCAAAATAGTGGGGGCAACCTGAAACGTGCTGTCAACAGCTCACCAATATATATTTTTAGTGCCTTTAATATCTATAGCTTCTATAGTGCCATCAGTGTATCAGTAAAGTCGCCAGCATAACTGATTTTGGTACTAGTATTAAGAAAATCCTTAGTAGATAATGACTTTTCGTGCAGATTTTGTTAGCCCGTAGCTCCGACACCCCATAGATTTGGGGTCTGCGACTTGGATAGAGTTATTTCGCTCTTTCTAAGCAATCGATTGGCATACAGTTCGTTCGTATCGATTTCTGGGTCAATTTTGATACCATTTCCTTTGTGTTCACATTAATTAAGATTTTTTGTAACCTGTAAACGTTCCATTGCTGGGCACAGGCCTTCTCCCAGAGAGAGAGCATGGGCTTAGTCACCACGCGTGCCCACCGCTGGTTAGCAGTTTCAAGCGCCGGCATTTGAACACCTCAGGCACTTAGGTTTCCTTACGATGTTTTCCTCCACCGTCAGCATAACTTCACAAATGTACATAACATAGAAAACAAAGTCACACAGCGCCGACCACAGCTGATATTTTCTTTAGTAGATGTCATTATTTTTAAATGATCTATGCGTCGAAAAACCCCTATATGTAAATGACGTTTAATTCCCGAAAAGCCAACTGCAACTTGCTGCACCAACAAAAACATTTATGTGCATTTCGAAAGATGAATAAATTGTTATGTGTACATTTGCACATACGGTATTTGGCTTTTAGTTGACCTAATGCACATATCAGGCACATATTAAAAAAAACAAAAATAACGTTTGCTATTTATGTTTTATAAAACACAATACGGGTGGAATAAAAATGGTATTCTTCCGACAACGGTAGCGCATTTTCAAGGTATGTGTACTTTGATATTTTTGCACTGGGAACAAAAACGAGACGGCACAACTAAACTTAACCTAAAAGGAGCCTAGGTTAATGCACGAGCTATAAAATCTGGCCTCGTAAGAAAAAGAGAACGGCACTTTTGTGACTTAATATTTCATCGTAAACAAACATGTTTGTCGACCTGCAAAAATCGCAACCTGCGGATTGAAGATGTCGAAAAATTGTTTTCGCTGCGAGTATTCGATTTGGTGCATAATTAGATAAATACATATTTACGGACAAATTACACAGATCTCGTTAGTCCCATACTAAGTACAACTGACTTGTGTTACAGGTGCTAACTGGACCATAGATTTAATACAATAAATACATAGATGACATCCAAGACCCGAGACAAACTAGAAAAGTTCGTTTTCTCGTTTGACCCGCCCGGGGATCGAACCCGAGACCTTCGGTTTTACAGTCGGCACGCCAAGCCGCTATGATTCAATCATTACATGTAAACCAATGTTTTGCTCGTAAGCATAATTAATAAATAACCAAAACGACCAAGAGCATATCGGCCAGCGGGCAGTGTGGGGTTCCATAGAAAGAGGGGTTTTTAAAAGTGCTTTGAAAAACTAACAACTTCATTTAAGTAATTTAAGTCAGTTTTAAGAGGTTTTCCATTTTTAATTTTATCGCCTACTAGCTGACCCAGCGAACTTCGTACCGCCTAACAGCCGATTATTAAATGTTTTTTTATTTTAAGCACGATCCACGTACTTCAAGGAATATTCTGAAAATTGAATTAGCGACATCGGCTCACCCGCTCTCGAGATTTGCGCTATTCCCAACACATTCAGCGATTAATTTTTATATTATAGAAGATTACTTATTGACTTGTAAAGCCTACTTGGTCGCAATATTCTAACTTTTAAATTCATTATATGTGCTAGTGGTAGTTTTTTTGCGTTTCTTCAATGGACCAGCAAAACGCGACAGGGGGCGCCCCCATCTATCAAAAATTGTAAACCTACACTTGCAATATTTTTGAAAGACCTATTTAACGATACTACTCACTATGGTGTAGACCTGAGAATGAAATTGCCTGCGTGACTTAAATGAATCCTAAAAAAAAATTTACGATTGTATCTTACCGTTTTGGCGACGTGAATATATGTCAAAACTGTAAGACTGAGTTAACACGTTCAGTCTCGGATTGATACCAGACTGATGTGGAAGGATCAAAATATTCGAATATTCGTCAGTCAATTCCACCAGTCTGGTTGGACTGTCGGCAGACTGATTGTCTTCAGATTCAGTGTACTGATGGACCAGACTGACGGATATTCGAATATTTTCATCCTTCATCAGTCTGGCATCAATCCGAGCTTGATCAACGTCACGGACTGAACTGACGCCCGACTAAACGTGTAAACTCTATCTAAGGGTTTCTTATGACTACGGAACTGAGGAAAGGTAACTTCCGAACGTTACTGTTGATGATGGACTAGACTGACGGATATTCGAATATTTTGCAGCATCACCAGTCTGGCATCAATCCGAGCTTGATCAACGTCACGGACTGAACTGACGCCCGACTAAACGTGTAAACTCTATCTAAGGGTTTCCTATGACTACGGAACTGAGGAAAGGCAACTTCCGAAAGTTACTGTTGATGATGGACTAGACTGACGGATATTCGAATATTTTGCAGCTTCACCAGTCTGGCATCAATCCGAGCTTGATCAACGTCACGGACTGAACTGACGCCGGACTAAACGTGTAAACTCTATCTAAGGGTTTCTTATGACTACGGAACTGAGGAAAGGTAACTTCCGAAAGTTACTGTTGATGATGGACTAGACTGACGGATATTCGAATATTTTGCAGCTTCACCAGTCTGGCATCAATCCGAGCTTGATCAACGTCACGGACTGAACTGACGCTCGACTAAACGTGTAAACTCTATCTAAGGGTTTCCTATGACTACGGAACTGAGGAAAGGTAACTTCCGACAGTTACTGTTGATGATGGACTAGACTGACGGATATTCGAATATTTTGCAGCTTCACCAGTCTGGCATCAATCCGAGCTTGATCGAGGTCACGTACTTAACTGACGCCAGACTGAACGTGTAAACTCCATCTTAGGGTTTCTTATGACTACGGAACTGAGGAAAGGTATTCTACTGATAACTTCCGAAAGTTATTGTTGATAACAGACTAGACTAACGGATTTTCGAATATTTTGCTGCTCCATCAGTCTGGCATCAATCCAAGCGTGATCAAGGTCATGAACTGGACTTACGCCTGACTGAATGTGTAAACTCCGTCTAAGGGTTTCTTATGACTACGGAACTCCAGAAAGGTATTCTACTAATAACTTCCAAAAGTAACTGTTGCCAACTAGTCCAATCATTTAGGAGTTACACCTAGAATGTTTGAAAGTTGGCGCTTATTTAGATTTCCAGGTCCTATTTTAGTATTTTTATTTTGCCACCCCGTGACTTTGCTTCTAGCGCGACCATTTTGGAAAAATGGAGGCCTGGGTCATAGGCTTGCATCGTTTGGTACTTTAATGACTCGAATTAGGGTTCTGCGAATAAAAGGCTGAGACTGGGTGCACGTATGTTTACTGATGATGTCAAACGACAACTGACTGAAATACAACGCCGGGGTGCCACTCTACAGTGTGTCCCTACAGTACAATAGAAAATATATACAAGGTGATAATTTGAGTTTCGCTGATTTAAGAGAAGTCACAAATAATATTTCTTAATGATTCGCGATACTCATACATAGTTATTTATTAAACGGGTCAAATCGCGATTATTTATTAGGTAAAACTTTATTACCAGCTGTGTCGGCCAGCTGCGAAAAATTAATAGTGACTACCCACAATAATTGACTGTACTCGGCACTTCAGTCTACCCGAGATCACGGCAACTGTAACGCTGCCGAAACGTCGGGAAATAAGGTAATTACGTTTTACTTAATAAATAATCGCGATTTGACCCGTTTAATATATAACTATAGTCGCAAATAAGTTGGAATTCTTCCCATGTAAGCTAGAACCAACCCGAAAGCCGTTGGTGCCGGCTGTCCTGTAATGGCAGTCGTTAATTCATTTCAGAGGCCATATGGGCGGCTTGATAACTTCTGACAGTAAGGCCCGTCACTGTCTTACAATCCTCCACCAACCCGGACTTGGCCCCCGTAGTGGAGTATAGCCTAAATTTTCCGCAATACAGAAAGAGACCCGTGTCCCAACAGTGGGGACATACATTCAAGCAATCGAAGCTAGAAAGTATATGTCGGTGTAAAAGTATTCAACATCTTACATTGATCTTTCCCCAACTTTCCCAACATAGATACTCACTTAGATTAAGACTTCAGAAGTACGAGATCCAATTTGTTACATTAGATGAATGAAGTAGGTCCACTTAGGCATACAGTCACTCTGGGAAAAGGTTAATCAAATTACACAGTTTTCTATTACATTAATTTATATACTCTTTACTATTTACCATGTATATTCTATCGGCCTCATATCCAAAAAACAAATTTTTTAAAACACTCCAGGAAACACCCACTATAGTAGTCTGTGGTGGAGATTTTACAAGGATAAAACGCAACAACAGATTAAGTGTTTTACTTTAAAAGATACAAAACAGTACAAAAGCATATATTTAACCTCCTTAGTCTTGACCTTGAAAATTACTGATAATAGATTTGTATTGTTATTTTCAAGGTCACGGTCGGCCCAGCCTTGTGCCCCCCGCATCCAGCGACTCCCCACCACAGAGACTAATTATTCTAATAATTATTCTCGGTAATTTAGAACCATGATTGTATGTAATCTACTGTGTAATTTCTATTATTTCATTTATGCATGCAAAATAACTATAAACTCACAAGACTACTATAGCCCATTTTACAATGGACGAAAACGACCTAGGTTATTGATCTAAGAGGTTATTGACCGTTCTAAATGAATGAACGAATGAATGCACTAAAAACTAATTTGTACAAAGGCGAGCTTAATAATAGATAGTATTTTCTTCCAGCTAATCCACGATGATGTGGATGGTAGGTTCTAAATAGAGATATCAAAATCTAATATTATTCACTCTTTGAAAAAAATATAACCAATACAAGATATCATTTCTTCAATTCGTGACGTGGTTAGCAACGCTTAGCGCCTTAAATATCTATATTGAGTTGGTAAAAGTACACAACAAGATTACCTTTTAATAAAATCACTTCAACAAATGATACTTCGCTTTTCTTAGTCAGCGCTTTCGTACCTACGCCGTTTTTCTTACGACGTCTATTCTGTTACATTTAACAGAAAAAGGAGGAGTTTTAAATTTCTCCTCCGCTTTTTAGGGTTCCATGCTCAAAGAGTCCCAACGAGACCGTTGGAAAGTTTACGCTGTCTATAGTCTGTGGAGACTTCTCCGGAGCGGTAGCGTATCTGTTTGCCATGCAGGAGGTTCCGAGTTTGAACCCCGGCTGGAGACAAAAAAAAAACTAAACTCCCAGGTCTTGGATGTTTACATGTTTGTGATGTCGTGGTTTCTGTTCCCACGACACTGGGTATCCTAGTGTAGGGCCAGAAACAATGCATGTGCCTGTATGTCAACGTTATGTTATGTCCTAGTCTAGTATAGAGCTAGTCTACATTTTTCTTTGGTTTTGTACTTTATTATTTCAAAGTCAAAAGGTTAAATGTGTGGTGGGACACCACAGCCTGTTAAAAGGTTAAGCCAAGAATGTGGCCAGTACACATTTTCAAATCATCCGTGTTATTGCAGCGGAATTTTATGCACACACATGAACTCACGCCTATATTCTGGAGGAGTAGGCAGACATCAAGATTTGCCACTTGCTGCGATCCAGACAAACCTCATTTGCTTCAATGACATTATTTTTATTGATGCTGCCTTTTTTCCACTACAATACGGCCCGGACGCAGCGGCTTCCATTCTACATTGTACATTGACAATCAGCAAACAAAACGTAAATTTGATTAATTGATTGACTGAATTTCGTAAGTCGTGGCGAGCACATAAACTGGGTATAATTTATATGTTAGTCGATTTTTTAATATTTTGCTCTGTTAAAGGTGTTTGACGACCTCGGTGGCGCAGCGGTTTGGCACGCTAACCGTAAAAAAAAGGTCTCGGGTTCGATCCCCGGCCGGGTCTAACTGGGGAACGAACTTTTCTAGTACGTCTGGGGTCTTGGATGTTATCTATGTATTTATTGTATTTAATCTATCGTCGAGTTAGCACCTATAACACAGGTCATTTAGTTGTTCTTAGTATAGGGCTTTGTGTAACATGTCCATAAATATTTATTTATTATTTATTCCTTTATCTATTAGTCGGATGTCCGCTACGGTTTACGAACTATTACTACATTGTAACTAAGAATTAATTAATCAATTAAGAAGCACTCGCGTTGAAGTGGGCGGCGCACATAGCACACATAACTGTTAACCGAAGAGTTCTCGGTGGAGACCATATATCGGCTAGTGCAGCGTACCACGACCATCCACAGGATGGATAGAAGACCTTATCCAAGTGGCAAGAAGACGCTGGATGCAAGCCGTTTCAGCCAGTCTTTTTGGAAACCCATGGACGAGGCCTATGTCCAGCAGTGGACTCCTTGCGGCTAAATAATAATGATTATGATGAAGCACTCATATATATTTTTAATTATGCCCCAATGCACCTTCCATCTTATCTTATAAATATTATGTGGCGGTACAGAACCTTCAGTAAGCGAGTCCGACTCGCACTTGGCCAATTTTCTCCCCTTTTTATTCCAGGACAAAGGTCCTTAGCGCCCCCTTTGCCGTTATCACGCGAAACTTTCGCCTCTGTAATTGTTTTCAATTCGTATCCGTGTTTTTTTCCTGGTCCTTGACTCGCTTCGCTACCATCTTATCTATCGAGTGTTTTCTTTGAGAAATAGCGAAGTCATTATGTAGAAAAGGGGCATTGTACTGCGATTGGTAGTGAGGTGCTTGACGGGACGATGCGTTGGCGTGAAAGGAGGTTTTTGTGCTGTAGATCATACTTTTTTGTATTTGTATGATTTTCAAGAGATTTTGGCTGGAAAATTATTTTATTCATAAAACGAAACGTAAGCTTAATTTACATAAGGTTTATTTTCATTTAGTTTAATCATGCTTTACATAGAGGTAGAACAGAATAGATGGACTTAAGTCCATCCATTAAGCATTAAGCGTACACCCGTAAGAGATAGGAACTTTTTTGGTGTTGCCATACTAATGGTGAATATAATAATCCCACAGGGATGCTCTCACAGAGAGGAAGAGGGTATGCGCTTAAAACGGCCTTCAATTAACTTTGAATTAAAGGATACGCAACAATCTGATTAGAGAACGTTGTGGACTGAAAGAGGATGTAGAGACTAGAATTGAGAAAGGAATGGTGCGTTGGTTTGGACGCGTGGAGAGGATGAAGGAAGAAAGATTGACGACAAAAATATATATTGCGAATGTGAGTGGAAGAGCTGGTAGAGGAAGTCCCAGGCATACATACATCGACCAAATAGGGGATGTAATAGCAAAGGGGAGGATAAAAAGTACCCGGAACTGGCGTGCGTGCATGCAACGACTTATAAACGTTGATGAAGCGATGGTAATGTATCAGGATCGTGGCAAGTGGCAGTCCCTTCTCTTTGCCTACCGCTCTGGGATGCAGGCGTGAGGTTATGTATGTATGTACTTCAATTAGCATTATCCGCGGTCAAACATATTTAACCAAAGTTATCGATTTACATAAGTTTGGTCGATCAAAAATATTCAAACAAAATAAATTATTCCCGATAAAATAAAATGTTTACTTAAAGAACGTCAAAGCTCTTAGTTTCAGAATTAATGGAGTATCTGAAGAAGAAGCTAGTAAACATACTCTACATTTTATCTTGTTAAAACACGCTTTACGAGAGTTATCAAAGTTACACTACATTAAACACAATCGTTCCCGTTAACATTATTTTAATACCAGACATCTGTGTCTCATAAATAACCCTCAATGTTGCAAAATGTTTTTTTTTTTGCCATAGACCCAAATTTCTTCCCGCGGGTGTCGTAAAAGGCTACTAAGGAACACAAACTGGGGGGTGGGCAGCAGCACCCCCCTGCAGTACAATTCCACGAAACTGCGATCCCCAACCCGCATGCCCAGCGTGGGGATTATGGGCATTACCCCCCAATGATGGCACAACTTTGCGCTATGGCACTCATTAGGGGAGGGCTATGTCCAGCAGTGGACTAATATAGCCTGAACAAGAAGAAGAAGACTTTGAGTATAAAACAGATTATTTAGATTAAATTTTATGGGCATAAAATAGCATTAAAATGTGAAAATTACTTTGCTTAATTCCGCCAAAAATCCCAGAAGCACCATGAGGTTAGTTAATGAACCGCCCTCCCTCCCATTTCTTCTAGCAGAAACGACACGAACGTGGGAGGGAGGGCGGTGCATTAACTAACCGCATGGTGTTTCTGGGATTTTTGGCGGAATTTAGCAAAGTAATTTTCACGTTTTAATACCATTATGGATTTCCGCAAAGTAACGCCTGATTCCATACAATATGCCCATAAAATGAAATTAAACGAAGAGGTTTTATTCAAAGTAACACAGAAACTGCGGTTTAATGAACGTTACAATTCAAACTAGGTGTCAAGTGTAAGTGTAGTATCGATATCAACCCTTGTATGTCCCCACTGCTGGGGCACGGATCTCTTCCTGCATCGAAGGAAGGCTAGGCGATACTCCAACAGGGGGCAAAGTCCGGGTTGGTGGAGGATTGTAAGACAGTGGCGGGCCTTACTGACATGGATTAACGACTGCCATTACATGACAGCCGGGACCAACGGCTTAGCGTATCTTGCGAAGCATGGAAGCGCTCAGAAAAAAATGGAAGACCACTAGTGGTAGTCATGGGATGTCAGCAATCCTGCACCTGACCGGGCCTGTTCTTGCTTTACTCAAGTGCTCGGTTTCAATCACTCGGTTCGACTAGGACACGAGAACTTCGTGTAGTAGTGCAAGTGTAGCTGCTAAGTGTAGTTAAGTGTAGCTAAGTGTAGCTAAGTGTAGCTATATGCTACATGGCAATGTGTCGTGCCAACATGTACCTACCCAATTTTGTAAAATCCGAAGACGCTTGCTTCGAGACAAAGCAGCAATGGATTATCGCAGCAGTAAACGAATGTAATATTTAATTTTAAAAGATTTTTTAATTTAGGCTATAAACATCCCACTGGAGAGCACAAACCTTCTCTCAGCGAGAGAGCATGGGGTAATTTTGTATAGAATCAGGCGTTACTTTGCGGAAATCCATAATAGCATTAAAAAGTTAAAATTACTTTGCTAAATTCCTCCAAAAATCCCACAAGCACCATGCGGTTAGTTAATGCACCGCACTCCCTCCCAATTTTTCAAGCAGAAGCAAGACACGATCACACCACCACCAACACCAATACTTGTGTGAGAAAACACGGGAATTTAGCAAAGTAACTTTAACTTTTTAATGCTAGCATGGGGTAAATTGCCACGCTTAATGCTTACCTATGGATTGGCGATTGACGTATTTGAATAATTCAGGTTTCCTCACGATGTTATTCTTAGCTTTTACCGAGTGGTATAGCTACTATAACTTTACAAATGCACATATCTTAGAAAACAAAGTCATAGGTACATCCCCGCACTGGAAATCGAACCTGGGTCTCTCGCTTCCGAGAGAGAGAGAACGTCTTAGGTACGTCCCCACCAGTCTTAGGTAAGTCCACTGTTCTACTAACTGTTTTAAAAAAATATTAACAAAGAAAAAATAAAATAAAGCACAAGCTACTTACCTATGTAGCTTGGGCTTTATTTAATTTTTACACGTAAGCAAACCAAAAATACTTCCCCTCTCTTTCCTTCTTTCCCCTCGGCCTCCCAGCGCTCGGGAGGCCGAGGGGAAAGACAAACTCCCAAACAAGCCATATCGGGTGTCCCATCTAATTTGGCATAAAAACAAATAATAAAGGCGAAAAACGAGACGAAAGCAAACTGAATGGGCTATTTGATAAGTGGAACTTCCATCAGTATGATCCGCACTCTGTTTACAGCAGTATTGATAGCGTATATGAGGGAATTTCAATGGCAACCTCGTACACTGTGAACCTTTCCAATGATTTTGTTGTGGTGTGTTGCGAATTTGTAGCAGCAATTCTACACGCTAACGGTTAACGAAAAGGAAACCCGCGGGTTGGTTGACTACGCATGTATTGACCTGTTTTCATGTTTGTAAGTTTAACAGTAGGAAGTCCAAAAATACTATTATAATTGGAGGCGACTAAGCCGTCTCGGGCGTCGAGGAGACGCGCGGGTAAGAGGGGCTCCGTGGCCTGCGACGGCCGGGGGGCGCTGCGCGAGACCCGCCGCACGGCCACGACTCTTCTCGATAGAATAGAATATTCTTTATTGCATATACACCAAGGATTACATAAGAGACTTATAAAATAACAGTACAGTACAAGTGGCGGCCTTATTACTAAAAGTAATTTCTTCCAGACAACCATTGAAGGAAAAGAAGAAACGGAAACTGAAATACGGGTAGTCGGCGCAACTAAACAATATTAGACAACATATTATTTTATAGTTGATACACATACATAAACGATACATAAATATGAAATTGATACACATACATAAACGGCACATAAATATGAAACAAATAAAAATAAACATACACAAAAAAAAACATAGGACATGAACGAAAAATATACCTACATAATACTAGAAAGGGATTTCACAAATACAAATAAAAAAATTACATTAAGGAAAAATAGTGGTTATGCACTCGATAATTGTGATAGTGAAATAATATATTTTGTTCGCTAGTCATTATACATACCTATGTCAACTACAGTCCACGCTTTTATTTACCAGTCTAGAATAATAGAATAACAGTCTTAATTAAAAAGGATATGGCACCCGTCTCTTCAATAATTATTAAATTCTTTATTGCACAAAACACAAAGGCTCTTACTAATAAACACCGTATAAGCCTGGTATAGTTACATAGTGTTTTGTTCACGTCATTTGAATGTAATTTTCAGTTGGAAGAAAAGAGACAAAACACTGCATAGTTATACAATACTTAAACCAAGTTTATTAGTAAGGCTGCTAGTATTTGCTACAAAGCTGTATTTAATGCTAAGTAGCATTTTATTCTAGTCAGGCAATAGTTTGTAGATAATAGATGGGTGGGTAGTGCAAAATATTACCCACCCAGTATTAATCCGATTACAAAAGTTCTTTCACCAGTATTGGAATGAATCTTCAGTGTGTATAGGCGTTAAGGCGTTTCAGAGCGCTAACTAGCGCCAGCAATAGAAAAAATATAAATTTGTTTTATACTATTTTTATTTTTAATGCGCTAACCCGTGCTAAGGACAATTTTAAAAACCTATTTAGAGGCTAAAAATTCCACCCATGCCGGGATTCGAACCGCTGAAGTAGATTGCATCACTTGCCAGATGTCGCTGCTTGTACGTAATACAGAGAATAGTGTAAAGAGGTTCGAAATTTTACTGATGCCGGTGAGTCACCCATTAGGTCAGTTGGATAGAGCGCTGGCACGGATAGCCAGAGGTCGCGGGTTCGAATTCCGGCATGGGTGGAATTTTTAGCCTCTAAATAGGTTTTTATAAATTTGTTTTATTATTCGTTTTTATCTAAAAGTCATCATGAGAAATCATAAGAACTGTGCCAACTATTTTTAGAACTTACAACCTATGATCAATAGGTTTGAACTTCAATTGTTTTCCGCTAAAAGCGGCCGTTTTTGGCGGAAAATTATTAGTCTTTGGTTATTGATTCTGGACCCTACACTGTAGGTTCTAAAATAGTTATCACAGTTGTTAAGATTTCTCATGTTCACTTATTAATAAAAACGTGTTATAACCCCAAGTTATGGTTTTTCTCCAGTGGTGGCGCTAATTAGCATCCTGAAGGACCTTAAGTACGAACGTTAACCACAAACGGATTCGCGGGCACTGCAAGTGTCATATAAGATAACTCTTGATATCCTGACGGTAATAAAATAGAGATTCGAATGTATACCAAGTGTTTTATGTTGAAATGTAAACTGAACGCTCTCCAATTCCTTGAATGCATCTAAAAGTCTTTCACTCTCTGTCGGTCGTAGAACAAACGAGTTATTTTCAAGTTTGCAAATAAATCTGTAGATACTAAAGTAATCCTGGTTTCAGTCACTCAGTCGTCAGGCAATACTAATCCTCTATTGGACATAGCCCTCCTCTAATGAGCGCCATAGCACCTTGTCTGGTTTATGCTCGTAATCCATCAGGTTATGGACTGCTTGGCTGCAAACTGCCTTAGCCCTAGTTATTAATGGTTAAAAAATACCAACTATCACCACGGTGGTGGCGAGGTAGGTGATCAAGGCACCACCTTCAAGCTATGTATTTTTAAGAACAATTGAAAAGTCCATAGAGTTTGAGATCAACTCATGAATGACGCGTCGAGTGTGAATTTGATAAGTCAGTCGATATTGATTTTGTAGAAAGCTAAGGAGAACACGTCTCATCGTTTTGCTTTGTCTATGACATAATTGTGATACTAATAACATAACATGTAAATGTTATGTTTTTTGTGCTGTTTGTCTTATAAATATAAGACAAACAGCACAAAAAACATAACATTTACATACAGGCACATACATTGCTTCTGGCCCCACACTAGTATACCCTGTGTCGTGGGAACCAGAAACAACGACATAACAAACATGTAAACATCCAATACCTGGGGTCTTTTTTTTAGTCCCAAGCCGAGGTTTGAACCCGGGACCTCTTGCATGGTAGGCAGATGCGCTACCGCTGCGCCATAGAGGTCACAGTTTTAGCTTGATGATGTTGATTGGAATTAAGCCCATACTCTATGTTACACCCACTGTAGGCCACAGGGAAGCCCTGTGCCCTACAGTGGGATGGTACATGAACTAAATGAAACAAATAACCTCACGCGTGGGACACTGTGGCTGAGCTGGGAGTATGGCCTGAATCACTTCCTCAAGCATCTGCTGGATGCCGCCTGGTTAGAGGCTAAGACGGAGTTTACACGTTCAGTCTGGCGTCAGTCAATCCCATCAGTCTGGTTAAACTGACGGCAAACTGATTGTCTATTCGTTGGACTGATTGATATTTGAATATTTTGATGCTTCATTTGAGCGCTCGTGGCCTAGTCGAACCGAGTGATTGAAATCAATCACTTGTGTTAAGCAGTAACAGGCGTGGTCAGGTGCAGGATGGGTGACCGTCCCGCGACTACCGCTAGTGGCATTTTTCCGAGCGCTTCCGTGCTTCGCAGGGCACGTTAAGCCGTTGGTGCCGGCTGTCATGTAATGGCAGTCGTTAAGCCATGTCAGAGGCCTTGTGGGCGGCTTGATAACTTCTGACAGTAAGGCCCGCCACTGTCTTACGATCCTCCACCAACCCGGACTTGGCCCCCGTGGCGGAGTATGGCCTAACCTTGCTGCGCTGCAGGAAGAGAGCCGTGCCCCAGCAGTGGGGACATAGAAGGGATGATATCGATGCTTCAGCAGGGTCACATACTGAACTGACGCCAGACTGGACCTGTAAACTCCGTCTAAGAGTTTAGACTTATTTTATTAATTTGCTATGTAATTTTAAGACCCTTTTGAGCCATATTGTAAATAACCATTTATTTTATGTTCTTCATCCTATGTTCCACCATTCATCGTCATTAAGTATTACGTGGAACCTATTACTGTTTTTGTTTGATCAAGTTCTGAGTTAGTTTTCAATGAAAGAAAACTCCGCCCTAGATTTGTGATAACATTCATTAAAATCCTCAAAGGTCCGAATTACTTTATTCAAATTCTACTAGAGTTAAGGAAGTCTTTAGGTCAGCAGCGTTCTGAGATAGATATAGAAGTTTTTGGTTTGAACCAGTGATGTCAAAACATCAAGAACCTATGTTTCCTACATTTTTTCGTAGCCTATGTACTTTTCACTGCACGCTCTCTCTCAGAAAGAGAGAGAGAGAATAACAGCTTAATTATCACACGTGCCCAGTGAAAACTGGCATTTTTAACTGCTAAGTGATGTGTGCGAGCTGAAGTGGATGTGGGCTGGCCATATCTCGCGAAGAACCGACAACCGTTGGAGTAAACGTGTTCTTGAGTGGAGACCGCGACTCGGCAAACGTAGTGTAGGACGCCCTCCGACCAGGTGGGATGACGATCTGCGAAAAACTGCCGGCAGATGCTGGATGCGGCAAGCTGAAGACAGGACGCTATGGCGCTGATTAGGAGAAGGCTATGTCCAACAGTGGACTAACATATAGCCTGAAGAAGAAGAAGGAAAAGAAGAAGTGATGTGTAGAACAATGAACTCGGAAGTGAGAGACCCAGGTTCGATTCTCAGTGCGGGCACGTACCATTGATTTCGCTTTCTAATTTATAATTTGTACATTTGTGAAATATCACAGTCAAAGTTAGCAAAACAACTCGCTAACTGTGACGGAAAACATCATAAGGAAACCTGAGAGTCTGAGGTGTTTACACACCTCGGCGCTTGAAATTGTCAATCCGCGGTGGGCACGCGTGATGTTCAAACCCATGCCCATCCCTTCTCTCTGAAAGAAGGCCTGCGTCTTATAGAAGAACGTATATTGGTTGCTATATTTTATAAAAAAGTTAAAAAGTTTTATTATTATCAATTAGGTTTAACACATTGTTGACAAATAACATTTTCCTCACAAAATTAATAAAATGGTTCAATGAGTATTTGTCATTTTCTTACCCTAACTTGCACACTAGGATTCCCTGTGTCGTGCAAGCTAGTCTCTTCCAATAATGAAACAGAAAACATTTTAGACGATAAAATTATACAATAGTTAATTTGAATTAAAACACTCATCATTTTTACGCTCGGCGAAAGTATTTAAAAAAAATCAATACATGGCCATAAAATTAAAAATACTGACATGTTATAGACTAACAATTGCGACATGACAAAAATTTGATATTTATAATAGATATTAAAACCCCATTCAACTCTATGAGTTGATAACAACTGCACTGTGCGTGCATGCATACTCACAAATACGATGTGTGTGAGGGTGTGCGTGTGTGTGAGAGAGAGTGTGTGTCTAGAAGTTAATGAGTGTGACAATGTATGTGAGAGTACACGTGTATGTGGGTGAATAAGAATTTTATAATGAACAAGACATACGGGTGTGGCAAAAGAAGCAAGAAAGTAGAATTAATGCAGTAGAAATGAGGTGCTTAAGAAGTATGTGTAGTGTTACTTTTAATGACAGGATACTAATAGTCTGATTAGAGAACGTTCTGGACTGAAAGAGGATGTAGTGACTACAATTGAGAGAGGAATGTTGCAGTGATTTGGACTTGTGCAGGACAAAGGAAGAAAGATTGACGAAACAAAATACTGCAAATGTGAGCGGAAGGGATGGTAAGGGACGTCCCAGGCGGACATACATCGACCAAATAGGGGATGTATTAGCAAAGGGGAAGATAAAAAGTACCCGAAACCGGCGTGATGCCAGGATAGTGGCAAATGGCAGTCCCTGGTCTCTGCCTACCCCTCTGGAATACATGCTTGAGGTTATGTATGTGTATGTATGTACATACGGACAGTATTATAACTGAATACCGGCATGGCAGTTTGGATGCAGTTTACGCAGAGATTGTTGCACCAAACTTTGAGCACCACAACCTCGGATCCGAGCTCTCCTCTGACCGCAGCCCTGTCTTTTATTTAACTCGCTTAACACTTCTTTGAGACGGAAACTTTTCATAAGTTCCACCCATTTCGTTTTGCTCTCAAAACTTGTCCCGGGACAAGTTTCGCGGATTTCGTCCTACTCCACCCTCAGGGTTGGTCCTTTGTTACCGAGTCATAAACGCTCGTGGCCGTTTATGACTCGGTAACAAGAGTTATGTTAAGCACTTGAGTTAAGCAACAGCAGGCGCGGCCAGGTGCTGGATGGGAGACCATCCCGTGATTACCGCTAGTGGCATCTTTCAGAGCGCTTCCGTGCTCCGCAAGGCACGCTAAGCCGTTGGTGACAGATGCCATGGAATGGCAGTCGTTAAGCCATGTCAGAAGCCTTATGGGCGGCTTGATGACATTCGATAGTAGGCCCACCACTGTCTTACAATCCTCCACCAATATTTGTACATTCCCAATACAATGTTTGTTTTGTCAATGTTTTGGCACAATAAATAGCCTTTTTGAACTAAAACTTTCGTAAGCACAACACATTGATATAACAACAACCGTAAGTAGATCCGGACTAAAAGTCTTAAATAGCCTTCATGAAAATACATGCATACATACATACATAACCTCACGCCTGTATCCCAGAGGGGTAGGCAGCCACCAGGGACTGCCACTTGCCACGATCCTGACTGATCACCTTCGCTTCATCAACGTTCATAAGTTGTCGCATGCATGCACGCCGGTTCCGGGTACTTTTTATCTTCCCCTTTGCTATGGGGGATAAGTGTACTTAGTATCTCTACATATTTTATATCATGTGCTCTATTGTACAGTAAAGAATTTTTTTTTTAATGCACTAACCCGTGCATAGGATAATTTTAAAATATTGTAAAGAGGTTCGAAATTTTACTGATGCCGGTTAGTCGCCCGTTAGCTCAGTTGGAAAGAGCGCTGGCACGGATAGCCAGAGATCTCGGGTTCGAATCCCGGCATGGGTGGAATTTTTAGCCTCTAAATAGGTTTTTAAAACAAGGAATATTTTTTCTTATCTTATAAGAAGAAACAGACAACTATTTCTAAAGGCACAGCAAATTTGTAAAATTAATATTTGTGACTTTCTTGGTTTTTTTTTTTTAGTTTTTCTCATCTGGTTAAATAAAATCGATAATGTAAAGTGCACACGAAAATTCTTGTTCAAAATTTACATTCACTCATTTTCCGTCATCGACTTCAGTATTTGTTTCAGCCGTTGCCTTCAGATTTGAAACAGATTTTAGGAAAAAGTTCTTAGGACCTATCAGGTCAGTGGCTGTTCCGTGTATCCCGGAGTGGTCGAGATAAGCCTGTCCTACCCTGTCCTTTCTTTATCTGTGCAAGTAACCGCCTTTTATACCAGTTTTACGGACCTTAACGTGCCTATACGATAATAGGTAAGGGGTTCTAGAGAAGAAAAGAAACGGCGAGGAATTTCGTGTTAAAAATTTAAAGTCACGCCCTTATCTCGGTAGGGTGTGCAGTGACCAGACTTGAAGCGAAACCTGACAAAACTCTTAATCGTACTTCCTTTTGTAATAAAATGAGTATAAATTTATCAAAAGTATTTTAGGAAATGATTTTTAGGTCAAACGAAGAGCTGCTTTTGACAGCAGCGGTGATGATATCAGATGTAGACCACCAGCTGTCATACAATACTTCTACTCAGGTGGAAAACTTACTTGTTGTCCATGCACTGCACCCTTAAGGCAAAGATAGGTTATATCAGTCATATGAGAGCTCAAGACCGATACCCTCCTAGTCGTAGCCGAGGCCGTGACGGAACCCGGTAGGAAAGCATCATTACTAAAATCACCATCATCATTGCCAGCATCATCGACATCATCATCACCACCATAATCATCATCATTATTATCAACACTCATTTTATCACAATCATCGATACGTTTAGAATGTCCGAGCAACCCAGGAATAAGATCAACGTTGAGAATCTTTCTCAAGGACCAATTCCCGCACAAAAGTAGTTTCATCTTCATTTACTGAACAACTTGACTTTGCTAATACGTTTAGAGGACACAAATCAAGTTTTGACAGTGCTCACATATTAAAATCACAATCATCATCAGTCATTTGACGCCCACTGCAAGACATGTGCCTTGTTTCAGTCAGTCCAAGTCTGTCAGTGCTCAGAATCAGTCGATATGGCTTCCAGTGTCGTAAAGAATAAATAATTTTTCGTTTTGTTTTACTATCTTAGTGGTTTCTATACAGCTCCTAACCTGAATTTCCTATATTCACAAACACATTGATGTGTGGTGTCAGCCTCAAGAATAGCACCAACCCAATTCTTCCCGCGGGTGTCGTAAAAGGCGAATAAGGGACACAAACCGGGGGTTGGGCAGCAGCGCCCCCTGCAGTACAATTTCACCGAACTGCGATCCCCAACCCGCATGCCCAGCGTGGGGATTATGGGCATTACCCCCTATGATAGCACAACGTGGCGCTCTTTAGGGGAGGGCAGCTATTCCCAGCGGTGGACTAGTCTATACTAGACGACCCGACGACGACGACGAAGACAAATATATTACTTATAAAACAAAGCCATCCCCGCACTGGGAATCGAATCTGGGTCTCTCGCTTCCGAGTCCATTGTTCTACCAAATGTATTTTAAAGGAAGTATTTTTCTTCGGTCTTGGACTTTATTCAAGATGATTATACTATTTTTTTTTAATGCACTAACCCGTGCTAAGGACAATTTTAAAAACCTATTTAGAGGCTAAAAATTCCACCCATGCCGGGATCCGAACCCGCGACCTCTGGCTATCCGTGCCAGCGCTCTTTCCGACTGGGCCAATGGGTGACTCACCGGCATCAGTGAAACTTCGAACCTCTTTACACTATTCTCTGTATTACGTACAGGCAGCGACAACTGGCTGAAGTAATTTGCATCACTTGCAGCCCCGAGTACCTACTTTACAGTAAGGTTTTACATCGGAATGATATCGCTGTACCCACATGATTACATTATTTTTATTTTTAATGCACTTACCCGTGCTAAAGCCTCTAAATAGGTTTTTATTCAAGATGACTTAAATTGGATCTATCACACTATGACCTCGTCAAGGATTAAGTTTCACGGAATGTTTTTGCAACAATCTGCATTACACTGGGAATGCATCGTAAAACCCACTTTAAGTCCGCGAGCGGACATCATCATAAATCTGTTTCAATATAAAACTTTTACAATCACCTGTCCCCTGTTCCAGAAGTAAAACAGTATTACGGGCCGTGCATTAATTATTTACATAAAACGAAGCTTAATGTGGCTGCACTGCGTAATCTAATTTCCATCGCCGTGTTTTTAACGTTTGTTGTTTTTATCGCGTGACTGTAAGTCCTAGGAATAAGTATCGCCAGAGGTAGTACTCCTATTGTAGATAGATAGACAGAAAACACATTTATCGCATAACACGTTGGTAAGCTCCACCAACCTGGTCTTGGTCCCCGTGGTGGAGTATGGCTTAACATTCCTGCGATGCAGGAAGAGACCCGTGCCCCAGCAGTGGGGACATACAAGGGTGGATAACGATGTTGGTAAGGAGTAAATACTCTTAATAATCTTCTTGTAACGTTTTTTATAATCTGATATTTAATACAAACTGTTTTTATACGGATTTTACTCGTTTTTTACATTTTTACAATTTTCCGACGTTTCGGCACTTTTTCAGGTGCCGTGGTGTCGGATGACTCGCGAATTAGTAAACTAACAGTTGATGCTTTCAAAAACACGCCTGTCAACTCAGTCATCCGAGACCAGGGCACCTGAAACAGTGCCGAAACGCCGGAAAACTGTAAAAATGTAATAAACCAATAAAATCCGTATAAAAACCGTTTTTATTATGTCTAATGCTCGTGTTAACCTTAGAAAATACTATATCTGATATTTATTTAGATATTTTCGAGATGGACTCATACCAAAAGTACTGTATAAAATAAGAATGTTATAATTTGTTTTCTATGTCGTCGAAATTAATTTCACAAATTAAGGGGACATCTAACCGCGGTTTAGAAACACTACGAGTTTAAAAAAAACTTCTTCACTAAAGTTATGGCCTAACCTTCCTTCGATGCATGAAAAAACCCGTACCCCAGCAATGAAAACATACAAAGGTTTGATATCGCCAACTTCATTAAAGCTTAATAGTACATTACACAACTAGGGTGGTAATACAAAGAAAGGCCGAGATCGCAGAAGTTTGCGGCCCGAGCTGCAAGCGAGGGACGTTAATATGCGATCAAGAGCTTTTTTTATTACCTTCCGTGTTGTGTACATCTTTTTATGTCTACACTTTATGGCCAGGTATGGCATAAAATAAATAATAATAATGCAACCTGCATGATCTCTAAATCTCCTTCTTGTATTACCAGTATTTTTATTAAGTCTTAATTTGTAACCCTGTGTACATACAGGGTTACAAATTAAGAGGTAAATATATGAATATAGAATATTTTTTTTAACTGGGATACTTACATTAAGGGACACACAAAGTGGGCCTTTTGTATTCGCTACGCAGTCTACGAGCTTCTGGCCCGCAAAAGGTTTTTATAGTGCAATTTTGGACGTGTCCGTTGTAGTCCCAGCAGAATGCATGCAGACGCAGTGTTAATAAAAAGTGAGCACTAAAAAGAGCTTTCCCGGGAACAACGTTTTTCTCGCCCTTCCTCTAATCTATGGCTCGGAATTCGTAACCGAATTCGGAAACTGGATGTTCGAAAAGCCGAAACGTTTTTATTTTATTAGGAACACAAACGTTAAGACACGGGGCACGCTAGTTTACAGGTTTTTATTTGAAACTTTTACTTCTTTTGTTATGTTTTGCTTTTTCATATACACCCCTCTTTAGGGCACAAGCTTACCCTCAGAGAGACAGTATAATCAACATGCGCACCCACCGCAGATTAACAAGTACTGAAATGATTTATAATTTAAAATGTTTGTTTCATTAATTATATAAAGCTTTAATTATGTTTAAGTCGTCGCCTAGCCTAACTCAGGCTTGGTATCGACTGAAACCTAAACAAAACGTAACGATATTCTTAATTCAAACTTGCGTAGACGGCTGAGCTTGCCAACTATTTTTTTTAAGAAGTATCGTTACAGTACAAGGAGGTAATACATACCGGCATCAAACTTGGTGTGATTGTGGGACTTATAATGATATTTATACTGATAATAAAATATAGCCAAGCGCGAATCGTTCGGTATCAACCGATATCAACCCTATCCCCACTGCTGGGGCACGGGTATCTTCCTGCATCGCAGAAAGGTTAGACCATACTCGACCACGGAGGTCAAGTCCGGGTTGGTGGACGATTGTAAGACCGTGGCGGGGCTTACTGTCAGAAGTTATCAAGCCGTCCATAAGGCCTCTGCCATGGCTTCAATCCGACCATAAGGCCTCTGCCATGGCTTAACGACCGCCATAAAAAGACAGCCGGCACCAACGGCTTAACGTGCCTTGCGAAGCATGAAAGCGCTCGGAAAAATGCCACTCGCGGTAGTCACGGGACGGTCACCTACCCTTCACCTGACCGCGTCTGTTGTTGCTTAACTCAAATGATTTTTGGCGGTATTTATCTAAGCATTTTTCACTTTATAATCCTATTATGGATTTCCGCAAAGTAACGCCTAATGCTATACAATATAAAATGATTGATTCCGATCAGTCGGTTCGACTAGGCCACGAGGAGGTTCGACTAATCCATGAGCGAATAACATTCAAATACACACACACTTTATCTTGGCCTTTGTATCTACGTGATGAGATGATTTAAACAGCGTCCAGTAGCACCTTCAACCACCATAAATGAGTGAAGGACCCACTCGGACCCTGCAGTGCTGCAGTGCCTGAAAATTCGCACAAAGCCTCGTCATAAAAACTAGCACAATAAACAATAAAAAAAACAAACTTAATTAATCAAAAATACCGCCCCGGGACACACCCCACCCAAAAGTTCCCATGACGTTAGCAGCATTACCTCGTTGCACCGCCAGGGAGATCCTTTGCATCAGGTATGCCCCGGAACGAACGTCATACCCCCGACTCCTCAGGCGCCGACCGATCTCCCGAATAAAAAGTTTTACCTCATCTCTTATCTCTTATAGATAGAATAGGCTTGTCTAGCACCTATATCATCCTGATAGCTTAGTCGGTCTGTCCCACAGGAAAGTCAAGTCAATCCGTGCGGAGCCAACCAAGCTGTGGGTTTCCACGTGATCGCTTGACCAAAGAGACAGTAGCTTGAAACTTGAACTGAGAAAGAAGTTAATTATTAATTATACTTTATTGAACACGAAACATTTCACAGGACATTACATAAGAAATAACATGTACAAAGGCGAGATTATCTCTGAAAGAGATTTCTTCCAGCAAACCTTAAACTAAAGAATATTTCATCTCATCTCGTCTCGTCTCGTCTCGTCTCGTCTCGTCTCGTCTCGTCTCGTCTCGTCTCGTCTCGTCTCGTCTCGTCTCGTCTCGTCTCCTCTCATCTCATCTTATCTTTCCTCACGACGTTTTTTTTTTCACTATTAGCAAGTAGTATTGCTACTATAACTTCACGCATTTAAGTATATGACTTAACAAACAAATTCACTGGTACATGCCCGCACTGGGAATTGAATCTGGGCCTATCAGACGGCTACCGCACTTTCACATTCACTAAAAAGTTAAGTGAACTCTCGGGTAGTCCGACTTACAATTGGCGGGTTTTCGAAAATAATTTACTGAATCACTCAGCTTCTTTGAAAAATCACAGCCCACGCAAATGTTAGTTTGTAGTAGAAGCCATGAACACATCGTCTTACCCACTTTAAACTGAAACTTCGTTTCATTTATTTACTTTTCTATTTATAAGTAAGTTTGTAATAATGTTCTATGTGCATGTTTAATTTTGATTCACAAAACGTAGTTTTACTGTGAGCACCATGCTTTCACTGTACTTTTGTTGTGATGTGTGTTTTGTGTTTGGAATAAACCTTTTCTATTCTATTCCATTAAATACGTTTGTTTTGATTCTTTGAGAAAAACAATAAATCAAAATCGTAACAATAAGTGAACGAGGGCATGCTGTGTTAATGTTCGCGAATCAGAATTACAATTAAATTTATTGTGCAAACGTAACTGCCAGTTCGCGTGATACATCGCCTTCATTTCCGATTTGCTTTAGATTTCGCCGCGTATTTATTACATCGTTTTCCTCTTTTATTTTTACGTAGTTCTGGCGTTTATTAAAGTTGTAGCCAGCCGCAGTCTGCGGTCATTTTCTAGAATCTCGTAGGCTTTTTAATTTTAATTGTAGGGCGTCGTCCTACTCTCAACGGATACAGGGTTTTTGAATTTAGAATTTCTCTACATAAATAGTTGACTGTGCTGTCTCTTCGAATTTCTCGGAAAAGAGCGTGACAGAACGTTTCTTAAGTGTTTATTTAATGAAATTATCAATTACGATTAGATAAAGGCCCATAGAGGGTCTGTGCTCTTTTAAGGTAAGGTTTCAACTTTACTCTCGTGGGTGTAACGCTGATTGTAATTTCGTGATGTGTACACTTAAGACGACCTCTGTGGCGTAGCGGTAGCGTGTAGCGTCTACCTACCATGCAAGAGGTTTCGGGTTCGAATCCCGGCTGGGGACAAAAAAATCGGAGGTCTTGGATGTTTAAATGTTTGTGATGTCGTTGTTTCTGGCTCCCACGACTCAGGGTATACTAGTGTGGGGCCAGAAGCAATGTATGTGCCAGTATGTAAAATGTTATGTTAATGTTATGATAAACACGGTGAGAAAAATAAACTAGAGAATGTTGTTTTTTAGAACTAAAAAAGTAAAAATTGTACTAAACTAGCTGACAGAGCGAACTTTGTTCCACCTAACAGTTGATACTTTAATTTTTTCTCTCCGTAAGAACCATCCTCGTACTTTAATTCGCGATAGTTCGCGAAATCGGTTCCGTTTCTCTCGAGATTTGCGCTGAGCAAAACATTCAGCGATTCATTTTTATATGATAGAGATACAGCGGTACAGAAATATTTACTTATTATGCAGTGAAACAAAGGTATTGCTATTTTATTTACGTTACAAGTTATAAAGCGTTTCTTTAGATCAGTGTTAGCCGTTGGCGAAAAAAAAAACTGTTACATTATATTATCTAATGAAGCGTTTTGACAGCCGTAAACTACTTAGGTACATGCCTTTTTTAGTTATGTATTTTGTGAATATGAGCAAAAGGGTAAAGGACGTCCCAGGCGGACATACATCAATCAAATAGGGGATGTATTAGCAAAGGAGAAGATAAAAAGCACCCGGAACCGGCGTGCGTACATGCAACGACTTATGAACGTTGATGAAGCGGAGGTGATTTGTCAGGATCGTGGCAAGTGGCAGTCCCTGGTCTCTGCCTACCCCTCTGGGATACAGGCGTGAGGTTATTTATGTATGTATGTATGTATGTATGTATGTATGTATGTATGTATGTATGTATGTATGTATGTATGTATGTATGTATGACCCGATTAGACCCGTTTAATATAAAACTAAATTGAAACATGTTCCGTTACCACGTCAGTCACTTAGTTGTCAGTACGGACGAAAAGACTCGTGAATAGCTTAAGTTAAATACAAGCTTTCAAATCTCTAGAGGCTGCGTTGGTCCCGAAACAGCTGCAAGGTCTTGTGCACTCAACACTAATCCATAAAGTATTCATCAAAGCAATAGTTGCTAGTCGAAACCGCATACACTTGAGAGTCGATAGTTATCAACGGTAGAGGAATTTACTATTCTAGGTAACATCAGAATATCAAATGCATGAACCGGAAGAGATCTATCAGAGTCGTCGCGAGTGGCAAGCCCTGTTCACTGCCTACATCTCTGGGATACAGGCGTCGGTGTCAACCCCTGCATATCCCCACTGCTGGGGCACGGGTCTCTTCCTGCATCGCAGGAAGGTTAGGCCTTACTGCGCCACGGGGCCCAAGTCCGGGTTGGTGGAGGATTATAAGACAGTGGCGGGCCTTACATTCATGAGCTCAGCCTTCCCAAAATGAAAACAGCTCTGATGTCAAAAAACTTTTTCTGTATGGCACCAAAAATTTATAATAAATTACCTAGCGAGATAAAAGATATGAATTCAACGAAGTTAAAAAAAAACTACGCCAACTTCTTATTGACAAATGTTTTTATACTATAGACGAATTTTTGAATGACGTTACTATATAATTTATTGTAAATACATTGTAATACATTTTTGACATTTCTTTCATGACATTACTGTATGACATATGATTTTACCTAACTATGACATTAAATATTAAATCATTACTCAGTTCATTGTGCATGTGTAAACCTACATTTATTTTGGGTAGAACATAGCGTTCTAAACTATACTGTAAGACCTTTATTGCAAACATACCTATGTGCACAAATAAATATATTGATTGATTACTGTCAGAAGTTATCAAGCCGCCCATGTGGTCTCTGACACGACTTAACGACTGCCCTTCATGACAGCCGGCACCGCCAGCTTAACGTGCCTTGCAAAACACGGAAGCGCTCGGAAAAAATGCCACTAGCGGTAGTCACAGGACGGTCACCCATCCTGCGCCTGAACGCGCCTGTTGTTGCTTAACACAAGTGATTGATTACAATCACTTGGTCCGACTAGGCCACGAGCGCCACGAGCGAGCGGGATAAAGGCGTGAATTTATGTAATCTAATATACGTTTCGACGATCATCTCGAAACGTTTATTACAGTATTGCTAAGAGTATACTCCACCAACCCGGATTGGGCCCCCGTGGAGGAGTATGGCTTAACTTTCCTGCGATGCATGAAGAGACCCGTGCCCCAGCAGTAGGGACATACAAGGGTTGATGTATGTGCTTATGCACATGGATTGGCCGGTTATAGTCCTATCAAAAAACATGACTGATATCGATTTTAATATCACTAGGTTACCATTCGATATCAACTCTTGTATGTCCCTACTGCTGGGGCATGGATTTATTCATATATTTTGTAAGAGCACTAAAGCGCTAGGTATGCCTGTTTGGACGGTGGTCGTGATGGTCACGTAGCGTCCACACGCTCTTGATGTGGAGTGGCGAACTATCGCTGGAGTCTGTATGAAGCAACTATCACAAACCTCCGATTTATTATTATTATTCAATTATTTATTGTACCAGTAAAGATTGCACAATTGGCGGGTTTAATATTAAATAGTATTTAACAATTGGGTGCAATGAATCTTTACATAACATCTTTCTACTATCCTCCCAAGACCTGGACGTAACAGTAATTTCAAGTCTTCTAAAACTACGTAGATTTTGAAGAACTTTTTCTGCTGGTCCAAAAAACGATGAGGAAAATATTAGACCTGGAACAGTTAGTTTTCCGGACTTCCTACTAAGTCATTGGGTGTGAATTAAGAAAGTTATTCGTGATGTCCTATTTCTAGGACGCCAGAGCTTAGGAGGCTATAGCATGCAAGATTTACGTTACATAATTCGTGATGCGCTTGTGTGCTGCCTACACTGTTGCATTAGTCCAACACGTGAGCTTACATTACACATGACACCCGTCTGGACTTGGCTTTAGAGTTACTTCTGATACAGATATAAAAATGTGTTACGTGCACCCTGTGCAAAAAAAACTACATCATGATACTATAGGCATGTTAAGTCATTGGTACCAGCTGTCATGTGATGGTAGTCGTTAAGCCATATCAGAAGCCTTACGGGCAGCATGATAACTTCTGACAGTAAGGCTCGCCACTGTCTTACAATCCTCCATCAACCCGGACTTGACCCCCGTGGTGGAGTATGGCCTAACCTTCCTGCGATGCAGGTAGAAACCCGTGCCCCAGCAGTGGGGACATACAAGGGTTGATATCGATATAGAATAGTGAGGAAACCAGTGTGTCTGAAGTGTTAAACTACGTCAGCGCTTCAAATTGCCAATCCGCATTGGGCACGCGTGATAATGAAGCCCATACTTTTTCTCTCTTATAGAAGGTTTACGCACTACAGTGGGACGTATATAGACTACATAAAAAAAATAATAAAAGTAAGAACTATTAATTAACTAAGGATTTTTTTTTAGAAAAATAATGTCAACGGGGACTATTTTAAACAGTGTTCGACGCGATCATAATTTCAAAAGTTGAAAGTATGTATTGATTAAGAAGTGAGGTTTTTGAAAAGAATAAATGTTCATAGTTATATATTAAACGGGTCTAATCGCGATTATTTATTAGGTAATTACCTTATTTCCCGGTGTTATTAGACCCGTTTAATATATAACTATGTACAAGTATCGCGAATCATTATGAAATACTAATGAAATGTTCAGTTTCTTTTAGCCCGCATACTGTATCATATGCTTGAGTGAAGCGTTTTTCAATAACAATTTTTTTATTTAATCATTACAGTAGCAGCAAGCAGTCTTTTTTATTCAAAAGTATCGTACCAAGTTTTTTATTCATGATTTAAATGTCTTCTTAAGAGACGTAACCCTGTAGAGTAATACCAAAACACATTATTTACGATGAATTATCCACAACTGAGCACTCCCAAGGCTTTTCTTGAGTTAACTTGGCTCGTTTTATGTACGTCACAATAGCAGCATCAAGTTAGACGAACGTACCTTTCTCTCTGGTAGCCTTCAACTTTCAAGCCAGCAGTATTGAACTAGGGACCACCAGAAACCTGTTTGTATTTCTATCCAGTTTTGTGAACTTAGAAGCAGTTTAAATTGCTTTTTCAAACACGACGCGGGACTTTTTTTGTGCAATTGTAGTTGTGAATGTTGCTCGTCTTTTCTTTTCCTAGTAACTATGTTATTTTACTGTAAGCAATTGAGGAAGAAATCTTATTATGTTGGTCAGAATAGAATTTCAAAGAATTTTTAGGAATCCATGCGACGAGAACCTCTTATAGTTTTCCCATGTCTTATAGATCACTATGTTATCCGTCTGTCCGTCTGTCCATCCGTCCGATCCGTGTTGTGCTCAAGGAATAGGTACCTACGAAATTTAATAAGAGGATTTCAACAAATTAATAGCGATAACGCCAGCATGAACGGGAACTACTTAGGTCGCTGGAAGTGCTAAATTAAAAATAAAGTTATATTATTTTTAAGTGCACTAACCCGTGCTAACGACAATTTTAAAAAACCTATTTAGAGGCTAAAAATTCTACCCATGCCGGGATTCGAACCCGTGATCTCTGTCTATCCGTGTCAGCGCTCTTTCCAACTGAGCTAATGGGCGACTCACCCATTAGCTCAGTTGGATTATATCGAAATTAAGTGTCACATTTGTTCCGTTATTTCTATTACACGAAAATATATCCGATTCTATCCGATAATAACCTAGGTATATTCTAAAAGCTAACAGACTGTAAGTCTAATAATAAAAATCAAAGAATGGACTAGAGTTGCCAGTGTCGAAAATATATTTTGCTTGGAAAAAAGAAGACAGAAATATCATGCATACCTGATAGTCAACCTCTAGTAGTGGAGAGGCATTGAAAAGAGAAAGAGGAAAGTGGAAATGTGATTTTCAGCTTCCAGATTAACTGATCCAATAAGTTTTACAGTGGATAGTTAAAAAAAAGGGGAAAATATTTTTCGTTCTCTAGCATTAGTCGGCACTTTTTGTAAGTGGAATTTTATCCCCTTATCTTTTGTTACGAGTTTAATTATAATTAAACAGGTGAATTTGAAGTTGAAGGTTAGGCCATGCTCCACCACGGGGGCCAAGTCCGGGTTGGTGGAAGATTGTAAGACAGTCAGAAGTTATCCGCCCATAAGGCCTTCGACATGGCTTAACGACTGCCTTACATGACAGCTGGCACCAAAGGCTTAACGTGCCTTGCAAAACACGGAAGCACATTTTGAGTATTTATTTAACATTACTTTTTTCGTCGGTTCCTCATGCAGGAGGTCGTGGGTTCTCGATTTCTCGTTTTCCACTCCATATTTATATTTAAAACTCCAGAGTAATACCCCTCGGCTTGCGCTTCAACTAACTACTAACAAGGACTTCGACAACGGCGTCAGATCAAGTTTTGAATTTATTTGTCTTGAACTAAAAAGTTCCAATTGGATGCCTGCAAGCGAGTGCATTCAGCGCCAATTCGAAAATGAACAGTAACTATTTAGACCTTTGCAAGGCACGCTATTTTGGTATTGGTATTAGTGACATTAGGGTTTCCGCAACTCGACTACAAAAAGAGCCTATTTTGCGTGATGGAAGATATCACTCCAAGACATTAGTCCTGCCACCCCAGCTCCTCCAGGAAAGCCAACAGCTTGTGAATGTCGCTGCAGGCCTCCCGCAGTGTCCCCGGGTTACCGAGGATTAAACGGAGCTGCCCTTAATTGAGGCGAAGAAGGCATCGGGAGAGACGAGGATTTCTGCCCGGCATTGCTATTCTTGCCTGTCTACAGTCAGAGCGTGAGGTCCAGTAACAGTTGTGTAACCGGTTGGTACGTTTGCAAGGCACGCTATACCGTTGGGGCCTATATTAGCTTTATTGATAAGCTATATCAGACAATGTTGTTTACATGTTTTATAATATGTGGTCTGGTGTACAATAAAGAATAATATTATCTTATCTTATATCAGAGGCCCTGATAACTTGATAACTTCTGATATTAAGACCCTATATTATATATTAAGGGTTGTTCCATACCATCATTCTAACTTTAGTCAAAATAAAGCCCGAGTTTCCTAAAACACTGTGCTAGCTAATGCTGCTAATTAATAATTAATGCTGTAATTAATATTTACATTTAGAATTTTTAAATGTTTGCAAGTTTTAACGTTTAAAATTAAGTTTTAACTACATTCTAACCCCAATTTTCTCGGTCACTAACAGTCTGTTGTAGTCTCCTTTTATGCACTCTAACCAACTGACAGCTTTTAACGGTAGTTTAACAGAATATTAGTTTACGCAAAACCGGAGGTGAGTTCAGTATTTAACTGTATTTCAAGCAATTTTTAAGAGGCCGAAGGCCAAGGTCCTTTTGGGCCGAAGCCAAAGACCGAGACTATACAGATTGCCATTTGGCAATTCTTAAATGGATATTTCAAACCCCAAATGGGACAAAGTTAGGCGAAGAATGAAAGCCGAGCACTACAAAGTGAGTACAAGCAATGTTGCCGCGGCAAGGCCGATGATTGAGCTCCATTCCGGCCGATGCCGAAGGTCAAAACCATTCATGTTTCCACGCGACAAGTCCCAACTATAAATGCCTAGCGTGGTTCTAGTTCACATGTTAGAGTAACTTCACGCCTTGCAAGTTGCCAGTGCGAGGTCGAACTTAATAAATCATTCGTGCAAAGACCGCTAAATTGGCAATAGAATAAGAATAATTTTATTTACACATACCTTACAGAGTTAATACAATCTTAAGTTACAACTAGTTTATGAATCAACAATATTATATTAGCTGTTGCCGTGCTAGGCTTGACACCAAGCTTACAGCAAGCATTACCCGGTCAGATGGTTCAGTTTCTAGTTACAGAAGTGATCGTAGTTATAATTTATTGCTTAAGCAATTTCGGTCCAATATATTTCTTCAGCGTCACCGAGTAAGTCTACTGTCCTAGCATAAACATTACATCGTGCTATTAACAAGACACGCAAAAATCTTGGTGGGCTGAAAGGTCGCGGTTATTATTAGTAATTAAAAATGCCATCCGTTTAAACACATAAACTTTTAAGTATAGTCGTAAAATGAACGTAAAATTCAATCGCAGCCAGAGAGCAGCAACCAATGACGCAAACTCCGTCTGTACTTACCATGATTAGGTTTTGCAAATTTGGGCAAAGCCTGGTCGGACACTTGGGACAAAAAATCAAATGAATAAATCCGGTGATTTTAGGTGATTTATTGTGGAATTCAAATCTTTATTTATTTTAACAGCATAATTACAAATGAATATAAACTAATAAAAATAAATACTTATAATTTTATATTTACATATAAAACACTTGCCCACGATTTGTGTCCCTCGGCAAGGAGCCGAGGGGGCTGACAACTTTCCCCTTTTGGATGGCCAGACTTATCCTCTGGCCGGGGTATGCGCCAACCCTCCGGTCCCCCGTGGCGTCGATGAGACGCGTCGACGGTTGCATATCAATAACGTAAAATCGAGTTGAAAAAAAGATGATTAAATACGTGAAATCATGTTTTAAAAATTTCACGAAGAATTACAGTATTTCCATCTATCGAGCTTCTTATTAGCGTGTCGACGGCAAGCCATCGTGGTGAAAGGATTTTCCAATCAGCGTATGAGACTTGCTGGTTTTTGCCCAGGGTGCGCCACACGTGCGTGCTCAGTGAATACGTCGTTCGAAGAGGCTCCTTTCATGGACCCTGAACCAAGACTTGCAGACCGGCGGCTTACCCGCACCACTCTAGCTAGTTACTAATGGTTCTTATAGTTTGTCTGAAGATACTTTAAAAAGACGCCTTTAAAACAAAAAAACAAACTAGTGTATTCGAAAGCTACTGTTTACTTAGGTACGTTAATTTTGCTATGGATTTCAAACCACCCAAAATTCATGCTGTGTATAGACGTACATTTGCAGCAACTATCCAGAGTTGATGAAGAGAAAGAAGCTTTTTCAGGATTGTGGCAAGTGAAAAAACATCTCTGCCTAACCCTCCGGAATTCTCAAGCCTGTGTGTTGGCTTTGTTATGTTTGAAAAATATACGTTCAAAAACATTTATTTCTCATAAAGAACTTACAGTTCACTTAATTAATGAGAAAAACAAAAACTTAAAATTAGCTTAAATTATACGGCATGCATTAAAGTCTAAATATGTCTGAATAAACATGAATAGAACTAGCTATTTACTAATGTTTAACGACTTTTGTAAATCTGTTGTCAAATTTTCCATTTTGTGCAAAACATACTCGTAGCTTTTAATTTTGGTGGTTTTTGGCAGTTTGATAAATAATTATTAAAGCATGTGTAACATATAATTTACGTGTCATTATTATAGTTAGAATATTTTCGGGGCTTAATCTTATTTTGGTCTAGCGGTACCACGCTCGACTGCGAAAACAGAGGTCGTGGGCTCGATTTCCACTAGGGGAATCTGTGCAACGTATTTTGGACAAAATTGGCTCCAGTCTGGTTGTTCTTCCATATTTGTGACGACTTTGTTTGTGTTTGACCATGGTCATCGTCAGGCTATACTAGTCCACTGCTGGACATAGCCCTCCCTTAGAGATCGCCACGTTGTGCTATCATAGGGGGTAATGCCTATAATCCCCACGCTTGGCATGCGTGTTGGGGATCGCAGTTCGGTGGAATTGTACTGCAGGGGGCGCTGCTGCCCACACCTCAGTTTGTGTCGCTTAGTCGCCTTTTACGACACCCGCGGGAAGAATTGGGTAGATTGGTATAAATGGTAGTAGATTGCGAATTCATTCCAGAAGTGTATGCTCATTCATTTATTTGTTACCCCTACTAACTCAGTCCCCAAACAAGAATAGGTTTTGGCCGAATATAAAAGAAAGCAAACTTTATTAGGCAAATAAAAACTAAAATACAATTGGCATGGAACTTTTCGAAGTCCCCGTCCTTCGGAATAGAGAAACGTGGTTATTGCGGACCTAGGGCGTCCCAATTCGGATTATATTATTCAAACGTAACTCTGTTTATAACTGAGCGGAACTTCGAACAACTGGATTGCTTTTAAGTAGTTTGAAGTGAGTAATATATTTTTTCTTTTAAAGCTACATTTAGAAGCATAAGAAGTTAGGTGTAATTTATATGATTCTAAAGCTTTCTTATGCCATACATTTGGTTTCCTGCCATAAGAGAGCCTATTCAAAATTACTATTATTACATACAAAATTACTTAAACATAGATTTTGTTCTTTTTTAAATCTAAAATTAAGTATTTTTTTGTAGCCTAGAGACGGCACAGGCCTTCTCTCAGAACGAGACAGTATCTGAGCTTAATTACCACGTATCCTTATTACGAATTGGAAATTTCGAGCGCTGAGGTAGTTGAACATTTCAGATAATCACGTTTCCTAAGGACTTTCTCCATCACGTTTTAGCGAGTAGTATTGCTATTACAACTTTAGTTTTAGAATTAGATGCAATCGATATCAACCCTTTGTACAGTCTGTTAGCTTTTAGAATATACCTCGGGCTCTAGAGCAGGCTTCGGTTTTCGCCGAAAGCACACGAATGTAATACTACTTCCTGCTCTGCTCTAGCGGAGTAGGGGGGAGCAAACGCATCCCCCCCGGAGGAGTGCCCGCAAGGGCGCCCGCAGACGGGGTCGCGGGAGTGTGCGCAAGCGGTGCCGTGGCCCCGTCCCTTGCGAGTGCGGAGGAACACCCCAGGAGGTTTAGTCGGTATACCGCCCTTTTCAGGGCGGGGAGTCCGACATAACCACCGCGCTCCCCCGAGCCGGTGGTACCCGTAATAGGGTTCCTCCTGGGTGAAAAAAAATTATTGTAAGTCAGTGGCGGGCCTTACTGTCCGAAGTTGTCAAGCCGCCTATAAGACCTCAGACATGGCTAAACGACTGCCATTACATGACAGCCGACACCAACGGCATAGTGTGCCTTGCGAAAACATACCACTAGCGGTAGTCACGGGACGGTCACCCATCCAGTACCTGACCACGCCTGTTATTGCTTAACCCGAGTGACTGATACCAATCACAACTGAGTTGTTTCAGGGTTATTTCACATGAAATAACCCTGAAACAACTCAGGGTTATTTCAGTGCAGTGCAGAGTAGATTTGTTTTACTATGAAAAAGGGCATAGGTGAGGCAGAAGAGAAGTGGGAGCGCGGCAAACGTTCGGTCAAACCTTCCCACCTAGGGCGACGAGAAAGAAAAGTTATTTGTTTGGAGGACCCGAGTTGTTAACTATTTCTTTTTCCTAAAAGGAAGTGCACGTGCCCACTTGAAATCCGACTAGAGAACTCCAGACCACCTCTGAAAACGGGAAAACGGGTCGTCGGCGCCTGGTCGTTCCGTTTCCAACTTTGAAAAGGTGGCACTCCTACTAAGGTTTCTCGAATGTGGGGTCTAGGCGTGCGTGTTTTGTTTTGCCAGAAGTTTTGTTAAGGCGCTGGGGGAAGCGAACTAGCGCCACCAATGGAATAAATATCAAAAGTTGTTGTATAATACTTTTTTTTAAGTAAACAGTAAAAATCTTAATTACAACTATTTTTAAGACTTACACTCTAGAACTTAATCGATTTCCGCTAAAAACTGTCGTTTCTATTCCTATGTTGTTGATACTACGCTCAAGGCTGTATGTTGTAAATATTGTTATCACAGATATTAAGTTTTCTACAGAGGTCGCGGGTTCGAATCCCGGCATGGGTGAAATTTTTAGCCTCTAAATTGTTTTTTTTAAATTAACCTTAGCACGGGTTAGTGCATTAAAAAGAATATAAACAGATATTAACATTAAGGTGTTTTAACAAAAGTTATGATTTTTATTTCATTAGTACCGGTAGTTAGCAACCCCGCCTTAATAAAGACATTTGTTAAAGGGCACACTCACAATTCACATCCGAAATTCTCGATTCGATTCGAGGAACCACGGTAGGAGATTAAACAAGTATATGTTCTTGGTCTGAGAAATTTCTTCCCAGCACATATTACAGAGAGACTGCACTTGAAACTTAATGTCCGCGAGCACCGGGCCGCTTTCCGTTTTCATCTATCCTGTGGACTTGGTATATATTTATCCCGCTCTTACAAGGCGGGAGATGCGCGCTTTTTGTAACGTTCAAAACGGCTCTGTTGTTTGTTTTTGTGCCTCGTTTGCGGTTGTCAAGGTGCGTTTGTATTGGATTAGTGACGATAACTGTCGTCTAAACGTTTTTAGTAGGGTTGGTTTGCTTCGGTAATATCGGTGAGCTACTCAGCATAATTGATGCCTTAGGTATGGCATACGACGTCATAATTATGACGTCAGTTGCTATTAAATTAAAGTTTATCGTTCAATTAAAGTATTTCATTCAAAATAACACAACAGCTGTGACTTATTGAATGTTAAAAGCAAAACTAGGTGTCCATTTCAAAATCTCACTTAATTTTGGAGATAAAATGGACAAAAAATTCTCCAAACTTAGTACTAATAGGTTACAATTTTTATATTATTTTTAATGCACTAACCCGTGCTAAGGAGCTAAATGGTAATAATTAGCTCAGTTGGAAGGGGGGTGGCACGGATAGCCAGAGGTCGGGTGCGAATCCCGACATAGGTGGAATTTTAGCCTATAAATAGGTTTTTAATTATAGGTAATTTTACACATTCGTTATCTTCTCATTCCTTAATTTTTGTTTTATATTTTTAACAAAGTAGTTGCCGTTTTATATCAAAAGTTTATTAATGACAGTTATTGACATTCTATTTGTAGGTTAAACAAATGAAGCTTGTGTATTTTTTTCTGACATTGAATAAAACATCATAACCTTACTTTTTACTTTAATATCATATTTGGGAAAGATTGTACGTATGTTTTTTACTCAATATCATCATAACGGCTTAACGCATCGGGATAAAATTCAGCACATAGTCAGGAATAGCACATAAACTACTTTTGGTCCTATAAAACTAAATAGACACAGGCCGACTAAGCTGTCAGGATGGTATAGGTGCTGGGCAAGCCTACACCATCTATAAAACCATATCCCAGTTACTACAGCGTCGGAGTGGTCCCTTCACCCATCTAGTGCGAGTGAAGATACCACTGGACGCTGTATAAATCATCTCATTACGTAAATGCAAAAAGGCCAATCACCACATAGAATTTTTTAATGTCGTGGTTGAATTAAGTCGTAGACAGCAGCTAGTAAATACATAATTATGTTCGTACCTCCAGTGGGCAAAACATGCATTCAGCACTAATTTCATATATTTTATACAAAAAAAGAGTTAATTAATATGAGACGAGTCTATTATCTGTTTCCCATCAGATCTAGAGTAAATGGTATAAAAAACCTCTGTGCTGCTGGCTTTGGCCCCAGGCAAGACCGGGTTCCTATGGACCCGTGAATCTTAAGATGCACCATCCATAACATTGCACAGACCCATGTCAGATTCCCTTCATGACAAAACTGTGACCCATGACTATACCCCAAAGCAGCTTAGATTCAAGGCAGAAATCACAATAAATTACATTACGTTACATTACATTATTACATTACGTTAGACTAATATTAATATAGCTTTAATAAAAGCGAAAGTTTATGAGTGTGTACTTTGTTACGTCACGTCGAAACATCTGCAGGTGTTTTAATAAAATTTTGTATGGACTTAGCTGACACCCTGGATTAATGATTGAATGAAAATTCTTTATTGCACTAAAACATAATTTGTAGAAAGGCGAGCTTAGTACTAGATAGTACGATTAGGCTGGGCTACGGCTACATATGTACATAGGCTACGTTTTACTGCGGAAAAATATCTTACTCCCACGAGAAAATCGATAAAACGCGAGTAACACCGTGGGACACAGCTAGTGAATAATAAAACAGCACACAAAACGGGAAGCAAAAACATAATTTTTCAAGATTGTAAAACGACGCAACCCGCTACTGGTCACAATGCCAGGGCGATGGCGCAAAACGTCGGGAAAATAAACAATTTCACTTGACAAGGGATGGGCGGCCTTCAGAGAAACAAAGCAAAGAAAAAGATAAGTGGATCCCTAAATCCTAACTTTTTATGATACCACCTCGCCTCTGTTAGCATAATTCCGGTAAAACCTTGCTTTGGGCACCAGCGTGACTTTGTGTACAGAAGTTTTCATGCCAAGTGTCCGGATTTGAAGGCTCTTGTACCATGGACTAAAATCGGTTTTTAGCCATCTGTACCGGAAAAGGAAACACTGAACCCTTATAGGATCACTTTGTTGTCTGTCTGTCCGTCCGTCTCTCAAGAAGCTTTATCTCGGGAAGGCGTGGAAGTAGTGAGTTAAAATTGAAGCCGTATACAATCTCAAGTCTACGGTCCCTGAAACTGTCAATAAATCGAACTTTTTAATAAAAGTTTACGGCTTTCTATGCCACAAAAAACGTATATTTGCAATTGTTTTGTATTTGTTGTTTTTCCAGTGTACAATAAAGAATATTCGTATCCTATCTTATCTTATCTCATTTTTTGACACTCAAGGGAATCGAAATTCACGGCATACTTCACGTTGACCTAGAATTAGGAAATTTGGCAGTAAATAAAGTGCAAACTTAATATCGAATTGCACAAGAAACGAAAACGAAAAAATCTGAAACTATTTATTTGTAATCAAGTCATAAAAAAATGTCTCTAAAGTTCGGGAAAAGTTCGAATAACTCATGTCAGAAAGTGTTATCTGACATGACTAAATAATCCGATTGACCAAGGTGTTGGTTGAGAAAGTGGTTTCTGACATGACTTAATAATCCGATAAGGTGTAGATTAAGAAAGAGTTTTCTGAGGAGACTAAGAATTCTGTCTATCATTTTCAAAATTTAAAATTACGTCACCCATTTTTGAGATTTCCTGATCTTTTGGCATTACTACTTTACATTTGAACTAGACCCGACTGCATAAATCGTCCTTTAAAATAAATAAATTACAGAGCTTAAGTCGTTCCAGTTTAGTATTTATAAAACGTTTAACAACTTCACATTTAATAATCCGATAAGATTTTGACTGAAAAAGTATTTTCTGAGATGACTAAATAGTCAAATGGACCAACGACTTAAATCATCTGCAAGAGGCGCAAGCGATGATGACTTGCAATCGAGTAAGCCTTCCATATTTATCTGTGACGTACTTAAGGCCTAAATATGCCGCTTTACGTCGACAGTAGTATTAAAAATACCTCTCGGAAACCCTAAAAACATTAAGCGGACCGGCCACAAATGGACCCAGGCAGATTGTCCACACACACAAATATTTTGGCTCGAACATTTGTTTGGAAAAATGCTTCCTATTTGTTTATAGTATTATCCCTCTCTTTTCAAAAGGGTTTGTGATTTCTTTTTGGACGAAACGAAGGTTTGTTGGGTGTTTTTTTAAGGCGCTTCCAGTTAACGCGGGGAAGGTATTTAAGGCGCTTCGGGGTGCTACCTAGCGCCACCTATGGCCAAAATCATACCTCTTCTTAAAAAAACGTTATTTACTGAAACAGTGCTGTTAATAAATATTAACAAGTGTGATTACTATTTTTAGCGATAAAGTTCTGGATTATTGAATGCTTCTTGCATTAAGCACGCCCTTGTACATATACTCATGTAATTAGAGCAATAAAGAATTAAAATAAAAAAATAAAAAATAATTGTACCTAGTTTCGGGTCAGTACGGGCTCCTATGATTTTGAAATTTATGACGTTCACAGTTTTCAATAACGCGGCCTCTCATTCGGGAGGTCTTGGGTTCGAATCCCGGCACGTACCAAAGACTTTGTTGTCTAAGTTACGTAGGCACATTTGTGAAGAAATGCCCTGCGCAACTGTGAAGAAAAACGTCGTGAGGAAACCTAAAATTCTCCCATACTCGCGCTCTCTCTCTCTCTCTCTCCCTCTCTCTCTCTTTCTGAGAGAAGGCAGGTGCCCTGCAGTGGCATGTATATAGTGTAAGTGAACAAAGATGGTGATTGTGGACGTGTAATATAAGCTGTACATAGCGTGTAATATGCTATTTAGCGATACCGTCCGACTGTATATTTATAATATATATGGTGTCGGACATATATATGCTGGGATTCAAACCCACGACCTTCCGAATGAGAACCACTCCAGTACCAGCGCTCGTCACCACAGGTTAGAAAACCACCTTAAGACCCCACGCAATAAGACTCACCGCCACAGCCGCAACAACTGCCGACTGTACGATAAGCACTCATACCTTTCGACGTTGAAGGCTAACATTCATAACAGCCCCCAGGCGCAGGCCAGACAGCGAGGATGTGAAAGGCTGACAAAGACGCGGCTTAGTTAGTTAGACCTAAGATTTCCACACTAAGGCTCATAGTTGGGCTATTATACGTAGCAAACGCTGAGGTATGTTAACACTTCAGACACTAGGGTTTCCTTACGATGTTTTCCTTCTCAGTTAGTGAGTGGTGTTGCCACTATAACTTCGCAAGTGACCATAACTTAGAAAATTATGTCATTTGCCCGCACTTCAAAAATGTACGTAACTTACAAAACAAAGTCATTGGTGCTGGGATTCTAACCCGCGACCTTCCGATTGAGAATCCGGCGTTCTATCAACCGCTCCGCTACCACAGCTCTCAAGTTAACAAGTAAGGCTGCTGCTGCAGCTTAATAGCTTAACTCCTGGTTTGCATACAATAAAGAATATACGAGTATATATAGAAAGAATATACCATATGTGAGTGTATTTTTATTTATTAAAGAAAACCAATAGTAGTAAAATGACAATTATTGATCATGTTGACAATCATGTTGTTTAAAATGACAACATGAATAGTTAAATATTTAAAGTATTATATAATTGTACCACAATTGTTATTCTATAATTTTAACCACAGATTAAATAAATTGAAAAAACAAAACAAACCAGGGAACTTAATATTGTATTCTTGTGCCTTTTGGAGATTGGTTTAAACCGTGCATGCTTTGCGTTATATTATTACCAAAATCCTAAACACACAAAGAAAAATAATAATACTTTTATACTGATAGTAACATAAAAATACTGATGAACATTTGCGAAAAACTACAGTTCTATGACGGCCTCGGTGGCGCGGCGGTTTGGCACGCTGACTGTTAAACCAAAGGGCTTGGGCTCGATCCCCGGTCGGGTCAAAATAGGAAACAAACTTTTCTAGTTTGTCTCGGGTCTTGGATGTTATCTATGTTTTTATATTGTATTAAATCTATCGTTGAGCTGGCACCTGTAACGCATGTCATTTAGTTGTACTTAGTATAGGGCTAACGAGATCTGTGTAATATGTCCATGAATATTTATATATTTCATATTATGAAATGAAATTAAATGAAAAGGTTTTATTCAAAGTAGCGCAGAAACGTGACTTTATAAACGTAACAAGTAATTTCAAAATCTACATCATTAGTTACAACTTTTCAAAATGTAGATCGTTTTGGAGAAAAAAATGACAAAAAGACTCAAAACACAGCCTTTCAAAGTCCTTAATTAACAGAGTTTACACAATTTTTACAAAACTCATGCATTTTACACGCTTTTATTCCAGACATCATTGTCATCTAAATAATCTTTAATAATTATAGTGGTCCTTTTGGTACAACTTGTACTTTAAGCATTTTTTGAACTGCGTTTTGCTCAAACTTAATATATTTTCAGTGATTTTATCATAGAAACGTATATAATGCCCCATGAAGGATGTATTAACCTTTGCCAGCCTTAATCTTGGGATCAAAAGTTTATGTTTATTTCTAGTGCTTACATTGTGTTGGCTACCTACAGTTTTAAAGTTGCTAATATTTTTCCTGGCAAACATAATATTTTCATAGATATACTGGCAGGCAACAGGATATTTGTTTCTTTAAATAAATCTCTTAACGAATTTGTGCTGAATAGCTTATAGATGATATTAACATACTAGCCACTCGTGAGAACTGTCTGGCCTGCGCCTTCGGTGCGCGCCCGTACACACGTAACTCCAAGATCTCAAGAGCGTCAGAAGGATTGTTCAAACGAGCGCCATTACTCCGACCATTGTGTGTGACAGGGGATGAAATATCCTAGCGTGTAACAATACCTACTGATAAATAGGCGTGAAAAAAAACGCAGATACGTTCACCCGACTGCGTAGTCGAAGGGTTAGATTTTAAATGTTAAAGACTACTTGGTCTAGTTGTATCCCGTATGATTACCATGCAGGAGGTCGTAGGTTTGATTTCCACTTGGGTCGCTCGTACATTTGTATATTTAATATACCAAGGTATATCTCCATGTTTGAGATTATCCTAGGGTAAGCCAGAATTCTTTAGAAACTTTATGATGGAAGCTAGGCCAATTAACTCTGTAATGAAGACATACTGAAAAGAGTATTTTGGGCACAGAGAAAAGACATTTTCGAAAACACGACAACGAACGAGCACAGAGATGACAGGAAAATATACGAATTGCCTCGGTGGCCTAGCGGTATCACGTCTGATTGCTATGCAAGAGGTCGTGGGTTAGATTCCCTCTGAGGGGTGCCGTAATTTTGTAGAAAAAGCCTGGGTGTGTTTTCATGTTTGTGATGTCTTTGCCTGGTTATAATAGATTGGAGTGTCCTAGTTTGGGATCTCAATCAAATATGGCCTCTTGTCGGCATCGAACCCACGACCTCTGTTTTGGTAGTTAAGCGTGCTAACCACCCGATCTGTTTTCATTTATAAACTAACCTGCTCATTAAATCTAGGTCATGCTTTGCCTTTACAGTTCTTAATGTCTTAAGCTCTATTATACTATAGTTCTTAAGGATATGCTTACGTGACATTAAAATTATAAATCATTAAAGTAAGGTAATTGCTTAAACTAAGGAACTTTATAAAAGTGTAAACTATATTTATCCATTAAGTTTCTCGAGCAAGTTAATACTACGGTAGGTACATGTCGTAAGTGCGATAACCCTTGGCTTATTTTTAGTTTATGGTCTTTTGTAGATGTATTGATAGATAGATAGTTAAAAAAATTATTTAACGACACAAAGACAATATTTAAATTAATATAACACCAATTATGGTGTTATATATAGTGTATATCTTGTTGGTAGTCTTAATAAAT
The DNA here is from genome assembly GCA_934045075.1 of Yponomeuta sedellus. NCBI lineage: Eukaryota > Metazoa > Arthropoda > Insecta > Lepidoptera > Yponomeutidae > Yponomeuta > Yponomeuta sedellus. Next base: position 5,772,086 of record OW203734.1, read on the forward strand.
AAAATATAAATACATTAATATGATTAAAGGATATGATGCTTAATAAAATTACGTATATTTCAAATATTTAAACCTTTATGTAAGTATGTATATCAATATTCATATTTGCACCAAATACCCGTCTCACTTATTCTTTCGCAGCTCTCCGTCATCGATTGTCTGGAAGAAATCGCTCTAAGCATTAAGGCCGTGCAGAGTGCTTAGTGCGAGTTTGACAGATCCAATCGAATAACTTTACTACCGCGTTAATCGAGCATTGAGTAGTGAGTATGAGTAAGTTTACCGTTCGAACTGGTAAAACGCTGTCACAGTACAACTCGCACTCGCGTTTATCGTGTTTTGGCTGGTAAACGTGTTCACTTCTCAACGTAAACCATTACAACTAGCAGTCAGCAATTTTAATTTTCATACTTGTCGCTAGGTGGCGCTTCCTCGATGCCATAGAAATGTGAGTTTACGTTAACGCGATCGAGTAGTTCGAGATCGAGAAAACTCGCACTAAGCACTCTGGCCTTAATGCTTAGAGCATCTAAGCATTAAGGCCAGTATCTACTGTATCTTTGTAAATAATTTGTAATTTTTTGTCCTATTGTGCAATAAAGAATATTTATATTGAAATTCAAATTTTAAAATAAATGTTTACCTAATGAACGTCAAAGCTGTTAGTTTGACAGTTGTTACTCTTTTATTTTATGTACAACTACTTACAAGAAAACAATAATATTATGGTTTTCTTGTAAGTATTTCTGAATAAAGAAAAGATGTTCCTAAGGAATTTTATTACAATAATGGAATTTATTGCCTCAAATGGCTGATGATAATAATGACTAAAACTGTTAGATTGTGCGAGCGAGTCAGCATGCACGATGGAACAGCAGCCTTAACTAGTTCTAATAACTTACTTCTGCGGTAGGTACGAGTAATAAGTAACCTCTTTATACGTACTTTATCACACGAAACTTCAGCAAAGTCGTGCGAATGTGTTCTACACACGGAACTCGACCTTTTTGTTTGGTGTTGTATTAGTTTACATATAATTTAGTGTATATATTTATATCACTTGAATACGTAGCTTCTAAACGTAGCTTACTTTTTTTGATATCAACCTTTTGTGAATCCCCACTGCTGAGGCACTCTTTTCCTGCATATCAGGAAAGCTAGGCCATACTCCACCGCCTATGAGGCCTCTGACATAGCTTAACAGTAAGGCCCGCCACTGTCTTTCAATCCTCCACCAACCCGGACTTGGCCCCCGTGGTAGAGTATTGCCTAACCTTCCTGCGACGCAGGAAGAGCCCCGTGCCTCAGCAGTGGGAACGTACAAGGGTAGATAATACATATAATAGCTGTGTATGAGTATCGCGAATCATTAAGAAATACTACATTTTGTAACTGTTCTCAGAGACTGGAGTTTCAAGCTAAAAATAGTTTTGTTAAGATTTCTTTTTCTTTTTAACATTTCTGCGTCTTGGGACTCAAATACAGACGCAAAAATATTCAGGTAGGAGTTATGAAAACAAAAGAAAAATGGGAAAACTGGACTAAAAGTTTTTCTCAGCTCTCAATAAGTATTAACTTTACTTCGATTTCCCAGCGGTCGGATCCTTTTACGTACATAAATACACATTTCCATTTTCAATATTTAAGGTAATAATTTTCGATTTCTGTTTGAAATACTAATCAGGAATTTTTCTTTGTGCTCTTTTGGCTAGTAAATAAGTATAGAAAGCTAGCTTTAACTCGCGGCTTCTCCCGCGTTAGAAATGTCTCATGGGGAAGCATTACCGGAATATCCACTATCCTGTGTCTCACTCCAGGCCGACCTCTGTTCAGACGTTATTGCGTGATTTAGTAACAAACATCCAAACATCTTCACAAACCTATTTAAAGGCTGAAAATTCCAACCCATGCCGGGACTCGAATCCGCGATCTCTGGCTAACCGTGCCAGCGCTCTCTCAACTGACGTAATGGACGACTCACCGGCATCAGTGAGAGTTAGCCAGAGGAGAAACAGGTTTTTAGAAAGTAATGACTACCTGCTAATCTTGTCTTCAAAACTTGGGTTAGCTGTTAGTTACTGCTAATAAGCATTAAGCTGGTATATGTGCCAAAATATTAATGAATTTTTTTAATGATAATTATAGTATTGTGGCTTGGAATACCATTCCTTAGCATATTTGATGTCAAGGATCTCCCTAGCAGTGCAACGCGGTAATGCTGCCAGCGTTATGGGAACCTTTGGGTCGGATGTGTCTCGGGGCGGTTTGAATGACATATTTTATTTTGTTTGTATTGTGTGTGTAATAATGTTTTTTTTTTTGTGTACATAACCATTTTGCTTATTTACTAACATAATTTTATATGATATGACATGATTAATATAATTAATGTTATTATTTTGTTTGCATGTGACATTTTTCAATAAAATATATAGATAGATAGAGAACAATATCATGATGCACCTGTCATAGGTAATTTTTTTTTGTCGGTAGTCGTCGTCGTCAGGCTGTACTAGTCCACTACTGGACATAGTCCTCCCCTAATGGGTGCCATAGCGCTCTGTCTTCAGCTTGCCGCATCCAGCAACCGCCTGCAGTTTTTCGCAGATCGTCATCCCACCTAGTCGGAGGGCGTCCTACACTACGTTTGCCGAGTCGCGGTCTCCACACAAGAACACATGTCTGTAGTAGTTAATAATAATATTAACTTTGTCTTTACTCTGTACTCAGAGGTAAACGACCAACGAACCTTCCTTCCTTCGCATCACAACTAAGACAAAACCGTCAATAATATCGCCGTCTATTAGACAGAACTTTCTGGAATTCCCGCTGAACTTAGTTTCATGTGGTGTAGTCACGCAGGCACTTTGGAATCCTTAGTATTTCAACGACTGATTAGTGCCTAGTATCACGAACGTGAGAAGTTATAATGTGTGATATAAATAAATAATGGCGGCTAAGGTAGGAAAGGCTTTTTCCGCTGCGGTCTGTTTACGTTCTCTTTAGTCGACAACACGTCAACTTCCATGTACTCTACTTAGTAACTGTTTGGGTCGCAATCAAACATAAGTTTGTAACGGTGCAAACCTCTTTACACCATTTTTATTTCTTTTCTATCTATCATTTTCAAATATTTAAATTACGTCACACATTTTTCGATTTCCCTCATTTTCATCATTACTACTTTACTAACAAAACACAACTATTTAAAATAAAAAGAAATTAACCTTTTAGTATGTGCCATGCAAATTCTTGTATTCTTGTAAATTCTGTCTCGTACAGTAATGCTATGCTAAATTTGCTTTCTATCCATTTCCATTTTCGTTACTAGATAAATTAAAATAAATACATTAATTTGTGCATTGAAAATTGATTCTTTAAAATAAGAACACGAACAAGGCCGCGTTTCAAAAAAAACTACAGTAAATAAAAAAAATATATTCATGTATATATTAAGCAGATCTCGGTAGCCCTATATTAAGTACAACTAAATGACTTGCTAACTCTGCGATAGATTTAATACAATGCGTTGTTTGTATATAGTATATCAAAACAACATATTCCTTGATGTACCAAATATACACAAAAAATCATAAAAATCGGGGAGGCCGTTTTCGAGGAGTTCGTTAACAAACACTGTGATTTTTATGTATTCGATCTCAACCTTTTTATTTGCCCACTGCTGAGGCACGGGTGTCTTCTTGCATCATAGGAAGGTTTGGCTATACTCCTCCATGCGGGCCAAGTCCGGGTTGGTGAAGCATTGTAAGACAGTGGCAGGGCTTACTGTCAGAAGTTATCAAGCTGCCCATACGGCCTCTGACATGGCTTAATGACTGCCATTATATGACAGCTATAATGGCAGTCGTCAAGGCATATATTTTATATATTACATTAGGTTAATGGGATAATATTACTATCGCGTTTAGTAATAATTCCGCCAATTTTATACGGCAAAACTGAAGTTCGTAATTATTGGGCTTTTAATATTATTATTTTCTGGTACATTTGTACAATAAAGAGTTCTAAACTTATCTAATCTGTGGATTATTCGCTTATACAATTTACACCGAATTATCATAGTAAACGATAAATTGTAGCTCCACGAAATGAGGCCCTGGAGACACAGCTAAGCTTTACTTCGTAAGAAACAAATACTTCTCGAAGGACGTAATTGTAAATTAATTACCCGTCGGATAATATCAAGTGAAGTTTGGCAGAACTCATTGGGAAGTTTTGCACCGTGACAGACTCGCCTTTATTATTCAGCCATTCCATTTACCTTTTTAGTTTTCTGTTTAAACTTCAAAGCGTAAGGGCGATAGCACAATGTGTATATTTTTGTGCCATCGTACTATATACTGCAATATATGTAATATTATGTCACGAGTCTTGCGTGAAAATGAAATGAAAAGATGTTATTCAAAGTAGCGCCGTAACTGCGGCTTAATGAACGTTACAATTCAAACTAGGTGTCCGTTTCAAAATCTAGGTCATATTGGAGAAAAAATAGACAAAAAAACTCGAAACGTAGTCTTTACAAAGTCATTAATTAACAAAGTTTACATAATTATTTTAAAACATAGAACTCATGGCACGATCGTTAAATAGAAATGAAATAAAAAAGTAGCATAGAAATGAATACTCGAAGTAGCGCAGAAACTGCGGCTTAATTAACGTTACAATTCAAACTAGGTATCCGTTTCAAAATCTAGATAATTTTGTAGAAAAAAATTTACAAAAAACCCAAACATAGTCTTTTCAAAGTCCTTAATTAACAGAGTTTACATAATTCCCTACTACAAAACATAAAACACATTCACTATGCTGGCTTTAATTCCAGACATCATTGTCACCTAAATAATCCTTTATGTTATAGTAGCCTTTTTGGCACGAAGTGTACTTAACACATTTTTTGAAAAGCGTTTCAGGCATGCCTAATATTATATCTTCAGGGATTTTATTATAGAAGCGTATACAATACCTCATAAAGTATGTATTAACCTTTGCCAACCTAAATAGTAGGAACGAAAGTTTATATTTTCTAAGTTTTCTTCTTCTTCTTAATGTGTCTCTCCACTAATGAAGGTTGGCCGTCAGCTCCGAAAATTCTTCTTTGTTTCTCGCCAAGCCAGGACCTTGGCGAGAAACGCCTTTCTTGCCAAGATCTTCGACGCTGGCTACATCCGTTCATTCCCTGAGGTTTCTGAGCCGTGCGTTTTGCAGAGCTAAAATATCACTAACATTATTATTGTTTCATATTTGCAAATGAAATTATTACATTGACATTATTACAAAAAATATTATTGTTTCAATTATACTAATTACATTAACTCCCCCCTCCCTAACACCCTCCCTCCCTCCTTCCCTCTCTCCGTCCCTCCCTCCCTCTCTCCCTCCCTCCTTCCCTCCTTCCCTCCTTACTTCCTTCCTTCCTTTCTTCGTTGGGTACAGAACCCTCAAAATAGACCTTTATATATAGACCTGGGTGGTATCGAATGCTTGATACGGTGATACCTACCTACGTGAGTTGGCACCTTGGACCGTTAAGTAGCTCGGCGCTTAACCGAAAACTTTTCTAATTAGGTACAAGTCATCAATCTTCCGATTCGGAAAGTGTTTTGACTGGTACGACTTGCAAATTCTAGAAATTGCTTAAAGTACTCGCATCGATCGGCCAGTTACTTGCAGAATTTTCGTCGGAGCGCCGCGTTTTACGGTTTCTTTAGGTGGACCATTTTTCTGGGGTTCCGTTGTCAACTAGGAATAGTTCCCCTTATACGTACTGTCCGTCTGTCTGTCTGGCTGTTTCTGGCCTAGCTCTTCTTTGCCTTCTTAAGGCTACATTATGTAGTCTACTGCTGGACATAGCCCTCCCCTAGTGAGCGCCATAGCGCCCTGCCTTCAGCTTGCCGCATCCAGCATCTGCTGGCAGTTTTTCACAGATCGTCATCCCACCTGGTTGGAGGGCGTCCTACACTACGTTTGCCGAGTAGCGGTCTCCACTCAAGAACACGTTTACTCCAACGGCTGGCCTAGCTAAAATACTATTAATACTAGAAAGACAGGTAGACAACTTTTTGGGGTACCGTAGTCAACATGGAACCCTCATAGTACCACCATGGCCGTCCGTCCATCTGTCTGGTTCCGGCCTAACTCATATACTGTTAATACTAGAAAGCTGAAATTTGTCATATGGTTCCTGCTTTAGTAGTCAACTTTTTGGGGTTCCGTAGTCAAAAAGGGACCCTTACAGTTTCACCATGTCTGTTTATCTATCTGTTTTCAGCCTACTTCAGAGTCTGAGTCTGAAATTGGAAATATACATTAATTACAACGTTTTATTTGGGTATAAAAATATACTAGCTCTTTTTAGAAGAACGAAACTTTGGTCCAAGAATCTCTAAGGCAGGCTCTTGTCTCTAAGGCAGTTATGCCAAAAACCTGCCTTTTTAGCGGAAATTGATTAAAGTTCTTGTAATGAAACACAGGCTGCTACACCACATTTTCCTTCTTGTAACAGTTCATAACATAGGTTTCAGTTCCGAAGTGTGCCGAAGTTCCCAGCAAACAATTCAGATTCGCGTTACTTTCGTCTTTTTGATATGTTTTCATATCATATCGCAGTGGAAAATATTTCATAACCACTTGGACCGATGAGGTTGACCAGCAAGCTCGCTTGTACGTCACTTGGCTCCTTACCGACTCCGGATGCTTTGACAAATACTTCAAATTGCTTTCGCCATTTTTACCACGCCTCTGCTCGCGCGACCGGGCCACCTTCTACTGATAGTTCCGCTGGAGGACGCGCGTGTTCCATTGTAAATGTATAAATAAAACTTGTAGTAACTCAAAGCAAAGTAATTGACGTGAAATCGATAACAATTTTGCCATTAATAACGATTTTATTGAAGCACCGCTGCCACCATGTAATGAAACACAGGCTGCTAGTCAAACACTAGTTAATTGAGGGTACTTATAAACAAATACACCACAGTTCTAAGTTATTTATTCTAGTTTCTAGACTTGGGATTCTAAGAATTGATGTCAACATTTCTGATATTAAGTTTAAAAAAACTTATTATAAAACAAGTTACGATTTTTATTCCGTTGGGGGTGCTAGTAAGCACCCGTAGAGCCTCAACTTAGAAATTTTGTTAACAGCTTCAAGGGACTGTAGACTTGACTGTTTGATTTTATTTTCAACTCGATACCTCCACGCTCGCTCGTAGCCCCGGCTGCCTGAGTGATCTTAAACGATCACGAAAGTTAAGCAACACAGGGCGCGTTCAGTCCATGGATGTGTAAACCGTCTATGACTAACGCTAGTTGCATTTAAAAAAAAAATCCGAGCGGTTCCGTGCTTCGCAAGGCACGTTAAGCAGTTGGTGCCGGCTGCCGTCGATAGATGGCAGTTGTTAAGCCAAGTCAGAGGTCTTAGCGTGGCTTGAAAACTTCTGACAGTAAGACCAGCCACTAGTCTTGCAAGCCTCCGCCAGTCCGGACTTAGCCCCCGTGGCGGAGTATGGCCTATATCTTCCTCGGGGAAGAGACTCGTGGCCCCCGATGGGGACATTATGGGTTGATGATGATGACCTACACGCATTCCCAAGATAAAGGTTCTTGATAGACAGATTGCCAACGACGTGATCCTAAAAAGGTGCTGTCTTTTTCTTTTTGAATTACGGAACCCAAAAAATATGTTTGGCTAACTATCGACCTATCAAAAACCCATTTCCATTCAGTACGGATTACTGTTTTTGTTCCCCTTTCTCGGACGATAAATACTTAAACAACTTTGGTACGTAGTTATTTGTTGTTCTTACCAATTTATTACAAGTTTGACGGACCTTAGCAACGATTTTCCAGTTATAGCTCCCTTATCGTAAGGTTTATTAATTTTCCCCTATCGAAAGAGAGTCTAAAGGTGTATTCATACCACAAACGCTTTCGCCAAATCACGCATTTATGTAGTTTATGTAGTTGTTTATGTAGTTGTCATGCCAATACTACAAAGGTCACTTCACGCCCTAGCTTAAAGCGACGACTTCCAAGATGTCAAAGTTAGTTAGACCTGAGATTTCCGCACTTAGCCTCATAGTTGGCTCACTGTTCGTAGCAAGCGCTGAGGTAGACACTAGCTCAGATACTAGGGTTTCCTTACGACGTTTTCCTTCTCCGTCAGCGAGTAGTAGGTACTGCTAATATAATACACAAATGTACATAACTTAGAATACAAAGTCATTGGTACAGGCCGGGGTTCGAACCCACGACCTCCCGATTGAGAAGCCGGCGTTCTACACCGCTCCGCTACCACCGCTCTAGATGTAAAAGTAATTATTTTTTATTATTATTAACAAAAAAACTACCTATATTTCAGTAATAAACTAAAGTTTAACGAAGGTCAAGCTATTTTTCCAAAATTATTTTAAATCTGTGAGAAAACAGCGCGCAGTGTCATGGCGTCGAATCTGACGCCACACCCAGGTAAACAAAAATCATAATTACTAGTAGTCACAGCAAAGCACAGGTAAAGTTTATCAATGTTAACCTATGCTTGACGTCACGCTGTGTGATGGGTGTTTCAGTGAAAATGCCTGAAAGCATATAATGTTCTGTTTTATTTAAAATATTGCTAATATCTTTTTTTTTATAGAACTAAGTGTTTTAAATCCTTTTAATATGTACTTTTGCCTCATCATCATCGGCCTACGATTGTCCACTGCTGGACATAGGCCTCTCCTATTGCACGCCACTAAGCACGGTCCTCGGCTACTCTCATCCAGCTCTTGCCAGCCGCCCTGCGAAGATCATCGCTCCACCGAGTCTGAGGACGTCCTACACTACGTTTACCGATCCGCGGTATCCACTCAAGAACTCTTCTACCCCATCGGTTATCAATTCTTCGGGTACTTTTGCCTATCGTTAAATCTTTGATTATTTATTGCTGTGACGTCACGCCTTATTTACTGCCAACATACTCGTACTTTACAATTTAGTATTATACCCAAAATGTGCATATATTAGCTGAGGCGTTTTTAAAGTTTAAATAATCGTAGTGCTATGCATTCTAACTTAAATATTTACTCAGTCGTTGTTGACCCTTTTAGGGTTGGAAACGACAAGTATTTTTTGCTAAAAATGGCCTATACTGTTCAGTTTTACAGGTTCGCAAAATTTGTAAAGAAACAGAATTTCACTGCCTGGAATTTTTAACATTGGTAGAGAAAATAAGCTAAAATTTTACTAATATAGTATTTAATATTGCATCTTATATAATAAAAGTGTTTTCTTCTTCTTCTACTTCATGCAATTACAGTTTACAACTACAGGGCACTGCTTCTCTGAGAGAGTACGGACTTAGTCACTGCACGTACTTACTGCGCAATGGTAATTTAAAATTGTATCTTGGTATCAATTTTTCTTCCTCAAAAACTAAGCCTACTAAAACACAAGTATATCTGAAATATCCGTAATTGTATTAGCTAGCACAGCCTGCGACAATTTTTTTTATATGTATCCTAAATTCGTCCCACTGTAGGGCGTAGGACTTCTCTCAAAGAGACAGTATGGGCTTAATTGCCACGCGTAACCACCGCGGATTGGCAATTTCAAGCGCTGCGACAACATTTCTAGTCTCATGGCCTAGTCGAACCGAGTGATCGGAATCAATCACTTGAGTTAAGCAACTACAGGCACGGTTAGCTGCTGGATGGGTGACCGTACTGTACTATCGCTAGTGGCAACGCTTCCGTGCTTCGCAAGGCACGTTAAGCCGTTGGTGCCGGCTGTCATGTAATGGCAGTCGTTAAGTCATGTCAGGCCTTATGTGCGGCTTGATAACTTCTGACAGTAGGACCCGCCACTGTCCTTCAATGGAGTATGGCCTAACCTTTCTGCGGTGCAGAAAGAGACCTCAGCAGTGGGAACATACAAGGGTTGATATCGAATGCCCTAGCGAAGCGGAAAGCTAGAAATAACAGAAATAAAATTAACTGGTGTTCACAGCTTGATCTTTTTGCGTCGCGTCGCGCCACGTTTACGGTGTGGACGAGCCTTTGCACATAAATCGCGCCACACAGTAGTGTAGTGTTTCTAAAAGCGTCGGCGCTAACCGCAGTGTATGCTCGACGGCGGAATACGTGGCTGACATATGCCAGAAGCGAAATAAGTGGTTGCTAGGCACTCACAAGGTCTTTGATGAGCGAGGTCGCTTAATCAGACTTCGGTGGTTGTGTTACAATTCGCTTATATTTTCCAAAAGAGGTGACTCTGCAAATAAATACTTACCGCTTTTGGTTGGTGATATTTTTAAATTTTGATAAAGTGGATAAAAAGATAGAGAAAATTTTATTGCACAGTCAGAAAAAAGAATTACACTCATGATTTCAAGTAATTACTTCGCTCCTAATAAAATTAATTGTTCGTTATCAACCCTTGTATGTCCCCACTGTTGGGGCACGGGTCTTTTCCTGCATCGCAGGAAGGTTAGGCCATACTCCACCACGGGGGCCAAATCCGGGTTGGTGGGGAATTGTAAGACAGTGGCGGGCCTTACTGTCAGAAGTTATCAAGCCGCCCATAGGGCCTCTGACATGGCTTAACGAATTTCATTACATGACAGCGGCACCAACGGCTTAACGTGCCTTGCGAAGCATGAAAGCGCTCGGAAAAATGCCACTAGCGGTAGTTACGGGATGGTCACCCATCCTGTACCTGACCGAACCTGTTGTTGCTTAACGCAAGTGATTGATTCCAATCACTCAGTTTGCCTAGGCCACGAGCACTTAATTAAGAAAGTTAATCGTATATTCTAATAAACTTAATCGATTTTTTTAAAGAAATGATAGGTGGCATTTGATGTGTTACTAATGTAGGCAATTGTTTTAATAGACGTTTTTATTAATAAAAACAACCATTCATATAATGGATTTTCCAGTGTAAATAGAATTATCATTGAAATAACATAAAATCCTAGCAGACACAATTGACCACAACAATTTTCAATTATAATATAATGTCACAGCGCAAAGTCCGAAAAACGATGTTGAGAGAAGTATCGGGTTTGTATGTAATATTTTTAAATTGAAGATTATTTAACTTTCTTCAACTTCCGTTAGTTTAAATAATTAATATAAAGATTTATATAGGGTATCTATGTCTAAGTCTGAAAGAAAGAGAGTCTGAAATGGATTTATAATGGATCTCATCTAGATTTTGAAATGGACACCTACGAGTTTGAATTGTTACGTTCATTAAGCCGCAGTTTCTTCGCTACTTTGCCAATAAAACCTTTTCATTACATTTCTGTCCTTTCCCTCAGCCTGTACTCGGCCACTGTTGCACAATAATCCCAACAAATAATCGCGATTAGACCCGTCTCATATATAACTACGGTAACCGTTCGTTAGAATTCCCGCATAGAATCATAGTTGGACCACTAAACGTAGGAAGCGCTGAGGTGTGTTAACACTTCAGATACTAGGGTTTCCTCGCGATGTTTCCCTTCAAACATAGCGAGTGGCTTTGCTGCTGTAACTAGACAAACTGTGTGGTGTGATGACGTCTGTGTGGTGCGGCCTAGAGAATCGCACCAACCCAAATTCTTCCCGCGGGTGTCGTAAAAGGCGACTAAGGGACACAAACCGGGGGATGGGCAGCAGCGCCCCCTGCAGTACAATTCCACCAAACTGTGATCCCCAACCCGCATGCCCAGCGTGGGGATTATGAGCATTACCCCCTAATGATGGCAAAACCTTGCGCTATGGCGCTCATTAGGGGAGGGCTATGTCCAGCAGTGGACTAATATAAGAAGAAGAAGATCTAGACAAATGTACATAACATAGAAAACAATGTCGTAAATTAGTACGTGCCGGAATTTGAACCCACTATCTCTCGATTAAGAAACCGGCGTTCTCCCGCTCCGCTACTCAATACTATTTATTGCATTCCACAAGTATATACAGATGACATAACTAAAAATATGGGCTTTGTGGACCCTGTAGGGCACGCAATATTATAAATTATAGAAGGCCTTCATAAATTAAGCCTATGACATTTTAATTCTAATTATATTGTATTACTAGCTGACCGCCTAACGTACCGCCTAACAGTAGATTCTTTATTTTTTTTTTATTTTTCCGTAAGAACCATCCTTGTATTTCAAGGGATATTCTAAAAAAATAATTAGTGAAATCGGTTCAGCTGCTCTCGAGATTTGCGCTTACCAAGACATTCAGTGATTCATATTAAAATTATAGATTATCAAACATTGTCATATAAACACCACCGCTCTATAGTAGGTAACTGTTATCAAAACACCTGTGGAGGTATATTTTGCAACATTGTCCCACTTTTAGTTGGAGAGGCAAATGGAGTAAATTTTTTTTCGAACAAAGCGCTTAATAACAATACCTGCCTCGCGAACGAACATCGAAAATAATCGTGAAATTTTACGACGGAATTTTCATGTCACAGGTTCGGCTCCTACTCTAGAATTATGTTCATAGCACTCCTGGTTAGTCCTTACACGATTCTACTTTAAGGGACTTCTTCTTCTTCAGGCTATATTATGAAGTCCACTGCTGGACATAGCCCTCCCCTAACGAGCGCCATAGCGCCCTGTCTTCAGCTTGCCGCGTCCAGCATCCGCCGGCAGTTTTTCGCGTTTTTGTACTAAAAAATCCTTGAGCTCATTATATTATTAAAACTGTTTTTATACGGATTTATGCTCGTTTATTACGAATGTGGTTCCTCGTACATTGGTCAAACGAAGCGTACCATAGCTGAGCGGGTGAAGGAACATATCGCTGATGTGAAACATAAGCGCTCTGGTAGATCTGCAGTCAGCGAGCATACACTTAGCGGTACCAACCACTTTATACATTTTGATAAAGTTAAAGTTCTAGCCCGAGAAGACCGTTTCTTCCCTAGAATGATACGTGAGGCAATAGAGATCCGCCGGCATCCAAATTTTAATAGAGATCGTGGTTGGAACATACCGGTAGCATGGGAACCAGTGCTTAAGTGCATGAGACCCCCTTGCTAGAAGTGTGACTGTAGAATAAATAATAAAAAATCAATTTAATTTCAATTAATAATCGGTATCTTTAAGTTCATATAAAGTAATTAGTTTATAAATTTAATTTTAACTTCAATTACTAATAATCAATATTGTTGACTTTTTATAAAAAATAATTGGTTTGTCTATTTTGGAACGTAACTTCATAATTAACTTTTGTAATTTTTGCCGAGGGTAGTAAACTAACCGTTAATGATTTCTAAAAGACACCTGTCACCTCAGTCATCCGGGACCACGGCACCTGAAAAAGTGCCGAAACGTTGGAAAATTGTAAAAATGTAATAAACGAGCATAAATCCGTATAAAAACAGTTTTAATTATGTCTACTGCTCGTGTTAACCTTAGAAAATACTCATTATATTATTTTTAATGCACTAACCCGTGATAAGGACAATTTTAAAAAAATATTTAGAGGCTAAAAATTTCACCCATGCCGGGATTCGAACCCGCGACCTCTGTGGCACGGATCGCTAAAAATTTCGTAGAGAAATCAGCCTTAACCTTAGTTAGTAAAATGTATAATGTGTAAAATGTGTTCTTGATAATAATACACATCAATTACCTCGGCGCTTGTAGTTGCTTAATCGTAGGCAAGTGAGAAAATCAAGCTAATTCTATCTCTCTTTCTTCTATCTCTCTTTCTTCTATCTCTCTTTCTCTCTCTCTCTAAGAAGACGACTCTACGCCGCAGAGGGACATCTACGATATAATATCTGTAGTGCGTGCTATCAACTCTTGTATGTCCCCACTGCTGCATTGCAGGAAGGTTAGGCAATACTCCATCACGGGGGCCAAGTCCGGGTTGGTGGAGGTTTGTAAGATAGTGGCGGGCCTTACTGTCAGAAGTTATCAAGCCGCCCATAAGGCCTCTGACATGGCTTAACGACTGCCATTACATGACAGCCGGCACCCACGGCTTAACGTGCTTTGCGTAGCACGGAAGCGCTCGGAAAAATTACACTAGCGGTAGTAACGGGACGGTCACCCATCCCGCACCTGATGTTGCTTAACTCGTTGTTGCTTAACTCTAGTGATTGATTCCAATCACTCGGTTCGACTAGGCCACGAGCGCTTCTCTGTAGTAGAACCCCAGTATTGATGACGTATAAAATAACGTCGCGTGTAGACTAACCCTAAGGGACGAAGAGCCGTTATTTGTACCTGCCATGGTTTAAAAACTATAGGTGATCTCTTGCAAAACTATGGGAGCATTATGGGATACGTTTTTCTACGAACTGGTAATCTAAGTTATTGTCGCTAATTAAGTGTCAATCTGCTAAAATACAAGCAGTACTAGTATAAAGTTAATGAAGTCCCACAGTTGCTATCGTGCCGTAATTTTTTTAGTGAAATATACACTATAAGGAAACATTCCATGCTTAAGTTATATGTTATTGACATAAAAGAAAACCTGAATTTGCACAAAAGCAAGTAAGTGGCGGAGAATGCCTTACCTTCGAAGGAGCCTAACCTTCCTGCGATGCAGGAAGAGACCCATGTCCCAACAGTGGGGACATACACGGGTTGATAACGATATTAGTATACTATTTTTATTTTTGATGCACTAACCCGTGCTAAGGACAAATTTAAAAACCTATTTAGAGGCTAAAAATTTCACCCATGCCGGGATGATTAGCCTCTAAATAGGTTTTTAAACGATATAAGTGGCAATAAGGAAAATATTAATGTTAACAAAGTATCGTTTTTGTATAAACTGAGCACAGTAGTTGCTTACCTGACAGCTCTATTGCTTCTGCTTATCCAATCCTATCCACTCAATAGTACAAAAACATATCGCACTGTGGAATCATTCAATAAATACGATGCCTTTGGAATAAAATATGTGGTAAATAATAAACCCGGGCTTGGCCCCCGAGGTGGAGTATGGCTCAACCTTCCTGCGGTGCAGGAAAAGACCCGTACCCCAGCAGTAAGGACAAACAAGGGTTGATAACGACGACTGATGGGGTAAATAAGTGTCACTTCAGCTCGATCATACCGGCAACTATTACACCGAAACGCTCGCTGCGTGCATGGATCATAGCCGTTTTTTCACCGCGTGAAAAGTGTGCCCGTGAATGCGTGTAGCATTATTTGAATTTTGAGGAAAAATGTTTCGGCGAAAATATATTAACTTGATCAAGCTTTTGTAGGCTTTCCCTAAACGCCATGCAAGACTATAAGAAGACTCTGCCATTTGATATCAAACCTTGTATATCCCCACTGCTGGGGCACGGGTTTCTTCCTGCATCGTAGGAAGGTTAGGCCACACTCGACCATGAGGGCCAAGTCCAGATTAGTGGAGGATTTTAAGACAGTGGCGGACCTTGCTGCCAGAAGTTTTCAAGCCGCTCTAAGGCCTCCGACTTGACTTAACGACTACCATCTATCGAAGGCAGCCGGCACGAACTGCTTAGCGAGCCTTGCGAAGCACGGAAGCGCTCGGAAAAATGCCACTAGCGGTAGTCACGGGACGGTCACCCCACCTCACCAAATCCGTGTAAATACAGTTTTTATTATTTCTAGTGCTCGTGTACTATACTGAAAACGGCTCGTTGACGATCCGTCATAGGTTACATTTTATTTGAAAATTTTGAGAGTTAGGTGTTTAGGCGGCGTTATTGCTTTTAGCAACAAGGCCGCCAATCGTACTATGTATATTTGCAATTGTTCTTTATTTCTTCTTTTTCTAGTGTACAGTAAAGAATATTTTTATCTCATCTTATCTTATAAAGTTTAATATCGTATATATTATACAATTTTTATTTTTAATGCACTAACCCGTGCTAAGGACAAATTTAAAAATCTATTTTTAGGCTAAAAATTTCACCCATATTTAGCCTCTAAATAGGTTTTTAAACCGTATATTAAAAACCTATTTAGCCTCTAAATAGGTTTTTAAACCGTATATATTATAAGTAAATATTCTTTTTTAGTTTTTATAAACTCAATTGATACATTTTGCAGCACAATATCAAATTATGTATTTATAAAATAACACATAATTTAATATTGTGCTGCAATATGTATCAATTTAAAAGTGAATTTGTAGATGTTATAAAATTCGACTAACTTTCAATTTACAATCGAGAAAAGGAACGTATGATTCACAGATAACTCGACTAAGTCGTTAGACATTTTATTTTCTCATTTGAATTCAATGTCGTATGGCGATCAGAATACAGATTTTGACTGTCGTTCGACTTTTTATGTAGAATTTAAGTCATACGCCTTAGAGTCATTACGACTTATTTGCTAATGAAGTGAGAATTGGGTCCCTGTTACGTCATTTCTTCACCTGCAAAAGTTGTCCGCAAAGATTAATATAAAATTCCTAGAGAGCTGTACGAATAATTACGCCGGGTGATAACATTCAATGAATATTTAAACCGAACATCGAATTAACATAAAAAGGCTTTAAAACGCGGGAAGTACGCAAACGGAAATGGCGCTGTCACAGATTTTTCACCCTTATAAATATTTATTTGAGGTTGCATTCTTGGTGGAGGGTCGCATCGGAAAAGAAATGCAATGGCTGACACAATGATGTGGAAAAGGCTCAATATATAATATATTTTTTTTATAATTTTTATTAGTCGCTCGTAGCCCTGGCTGCCTGAGTGATCTTAAACGACCACGAAGGTTAAGCAGAACAGGGTGCGTTCAGTACATGGATGGGTGACCCTCTATGATTAACGTTAGTAGCATTTGTCTGAGCGGTTCCGCGCTTCACAAGGCACGTTAAACAGTTGGTGCCGGCTGCCGCCGATAGATGGCCGTTGTTAAGCCAAGTCAGTAGGTCGTCTTGAAAACTTCTGACACTAAGACCAGTCACTATTCTTGCAAACCTCCACCAATGCAGACTTGGCCCCTGTAGTGGATTATTGCCTATATTTACCTTAGGGTCAAGATCTCGGTTGGGACATAAGGATTGATGATAATTAGAAAGAAAAGAAAGACATTTATTGGAACAAATTAACTCATCACAGAAAAGAAAAGGCATAGGTACCACATAAAAGGAAACAAAAACAATTTACATAAATACAAGATAGGACAGTTCAAAGTCAGAGCGTACATCCTGTGGTGTGTCAATGTTGCCACAGAGGGCATCTGACTCAGCATTGTGCTGAGGGTGTGAGCCCTCAACGCTGGTTTTCAGTCAGTCGCGGTGTATATTTCGAGGTGGTGGTGAGAATAATATTCTTTATTGCACAAATCGTAGACATCATGTAGTTCGAAACATGTAAAATTATTAAATTTATTATTTATTAGCTAATCCAACAGTATTTTTACATTTCATTTAGAAATTACTTATTCTAATGTACAATTCAGTGTGAAACCCCTTTACAGGGGTATAGAGATAAAGATAGATAGAGAAAACTTTATTGCACAAACAGAAAAAAATACAGCCAAGATTTCTTAAATCTATAACTTAAAAAAAAATAAAAAATAATATAGAAGAAGCTTGTACCTTAGGTGTGAGCACGACAAAGTTTTCACGGCAAAGGAGCCCCTTGAGTTTCACTCGTTAGGTGTTCGCAATAGTTTTTAACTCCAAACTTAGTGTTTTCAAAAACTGACGTCAACTACAGCAAGCAAAACATAAAAGAAATATCTATTCTACCTGCCAATTCATGAGAGATATATCGAATACATACTAAGAGTAATCAAGTAACCCCAACGGGGTTTGAGTAATCATCCTTCCATCCTACACAACTCCTACTCAAGCGAAACTCCGGCCAACATGCTGCCCATAAATAGACATGATAGATGAGACGTCTTTTATCAGTTTCATTGACAAACACGTCGTCGTCGTCGTCAGGCTATACTAGTCCACTGCTGGGCATAGCCCTCCCCTGAAGAGCGCCACGTTGTGCTATCATAAGGGGTAATTCCCATAATCCCCACGCTGAGCATGCGGGTTGGGGATCGCAGCTCAGTGGAATTGTACTGCAGGGGGCGCTGCTGCCCACCCCCCGGTTTGTGTCCCTTAGTCGCCTTGTACGACACCCGCGGGAGGAAATGGGTTGGTGTTATTCTCTAGGCCGACACCACACAGCACAAACACGTGTTTATTTAAATTGAAGTTGGTGGAAGAAGCTGACGGCAGGTCTATTCCAGTGATTAAATGAATCGCTCGTAGCCCCGGCTGCCCGAGTGATCTTAAACGATCACGAAGGTTAAGCAACATAGGGCGCGTTCAGTGCACGGATGAGTGACCGTCTATGACTAACGCTAGTGTAATTTTTCCGGACTTGGCCCCCGAGGTGGAGTATGGCCTATACCTTCCTTAGAGAAGAGTCCCCACCGAGGGGCACGGCCTCGGTGGGGACATAATGGGTTGATAGTGATGATGATGTTAAATGTATTTTTTTATTTATTGAATTTCTTAAGAGAAAGTATTGTGTTTGGGCCATTACTTAAATTATTTATTTATTTTTAGAATAAAAATACAATTTTATGAGAATCTACCAGATTAATTTAATTTATTCCCAAAAAATATTTCTAGTACAAATATTTCTATCTTAATATGTTTATTCTCCACCTTACTATTAATATCTTCTTAAGGATAGCATCAATAAACCAATAAGGTTACTTTGTTTGCCAAATATCATCCTTCACCCAGCGTAATTAGATCACCGCTGTCCAATCATTCAACCATCTCAAAAACCATTTTTTTATTTCTAAAATGTTTTTCTGATTCATCAGCTCACAAAACTGTAGCTGTAGTAAGCAAAGTAGCAACTATAAAATAATAAAACAATATAAAATCTTATGTAACTGAAGAACCCAACTGGTCTCGCTAAATACCCCATTCTCCATTTTCCTAGAGAACGTTATCTTAATCAATTTCTTCTAGCAATAAGCCGGCGAATCGTTGGCGCCTGCGGCCAAGTGCCGAAATTTGCTTACATTTCAATAATGCTGGCGCAAACTAGTAATGTGCAGAAGCACGCCGTGGGAGAAGCTGAAATCTTATAACGGGATGCAAATACGATGAAGATATGTTTTCTTAATAATTAAATAAAGTAGTAGAGTTAAAAAAAGAAACTATTTTTGCATTCCTATTGCCTGTACGGTGACAGTATGTCTATTTAATTCAAATTGTTTATATCTAATAATTGTTATTGAACCGTTTGTTTCCTAAATAAATAAAATAAAAATAAAATAAATTATATACAAGACTAAAAAAAAAATGCGCACAATGCGAAAAATCAGATCTCGTTTCAGATAATTATAATACAACTAATGTCATAAATAATTTAAGAAAAATTGTGTTGATAATAAACATTCAAAATTAAATTTTAGTATTCATTAGAAATATATGATGATATCAACCCTTGTATGTCCCCGCTGCTGCGGCACGAGTCAATCTCCTACGAGAGAGAGCCTATTTAATTTGCTCGGATTCAGCCTTTAGAAAAACATTGTAAGTGCTTGTAGTGTACTGAATATCGTTAAATAATAATTACTGAATAACGCAACGTTTTTTCGTTGGTGATAGATTTGAGCTTTTATATGTAATAAGCATTACAGGCAAAAGCTCGAAAGACTAAACGGGAGCGATATAGTGAGCATTTTCGTAAAAAGTAAATTTAAGATTTTTGCCAAGCCGAGCAATTTCGTCATATTTGCGCCGACTAAAATCCTCTAATAAGCATTATAAAGTAAGGTTCGCTAAAATGATCGTAGTAAAATGACTGTATTCATAGTTCCGTTCGTGGTTCAGTTCGACAGATTTTTAAATAGCGAATACTCGATGTTCTGTTACCAGTGAATATAATAATAAATTAAATAAATTTTAATAAATATTCACGGACATATTACACAGATCTCGTTAGCCCTATACTAAGTACAACTAAATGACTTGTGTTATAGGTGAACTCGACGATAGATTTAATACAATAAATACATAGATAACATCCAAGACCCGAGACAAACTAAAAAAGTTCGTTTCCTAGTTTGACCCGGCCGGGGATCTAACCCGAGACCTCCCGTTTTAGAGTCAGCGTGCTAAACCGCTGCGCCACCGAGGCCGCCAAGTCGACCTCGGTAGCGCAACGGAATGATCTATTACCGCCACTCGACGAACGCGTTTGGTTGGAACGAACCATCTGTGTTTCCCCTTCGGTGCGGTCTGCGTCCGCGAGAGCTGCAAACTCCATAAAATTTCGAGAGGATCGAGTTAGCGAAGTATTTTCATAAGTGATCAAACGGTTATGCCAAGAACTATGGAGATTAGCGTTCTTGTGCGAGCTAATACTAACGAGCTGGAAGCGCTGTCTGAGTGGGTTTCGTCCGGGTAAAGTTGTTTCATTTGGTTTGCGAGTTAAGGTGTTGTTGGACAAGAGAAACCTATGTACGGTATGAGAAAAAGATCAGTAATTATATTATTTGAAAATTATGACTAAAATGGTCTTGAGTCCCGGTGCAATGGACGTATACGGACTGATTGAATGATTTATTGATAGAATAATAAATAGACAACCTATATTATTCTGCTACGCAATGTATATGGAATTGTCATAATAAACTATATTGTCATTTTTTGAAACGGGGCTCCGCATATCTTTACTAAAATATGAAGCTAGTATGACGAAAATTCATATTTAACAAAGAGCCCTGGAGAGATCAATATTTGGATCTCATTCCAAATTGAGTTATTTACCATTAATTTATAAGTCATTTTGGATTCCCTGCAGATTCTGGCGAGATATTAGAAACAAAATAATATAGACTGGTAGTACCAATAACAACTTTAATGAAATAACATTTTTGTTTTGCCAAGTTGTCATAATTACACTATTTTTATTTTTAATGCACTAACCCGTGCTAAGGAACAAATTTAAAAACCTATTTATAGGCTAAACATTTCACCCATGCCGGGATTCGAACCCGCAACCTCTGGCTATCCGTACCAGCGCTCTACCAATTGAGCCAATGGGCGACTCACGGCATCAGTGAAATTTCGAACCTCTTTACAATATTCTCTGTATTACATACAGGCAGCGACATCTGACTTAAGCAAATTGCATTACTTACAGCCCCGACTACCTACTTTGCAGTTAGGTTTTAACATCGGAACGATATCACTGTACCCACATGATTACACTATTTTTATTTTTAATGCACTAACCCGTGCTAAGGAACAAATTTAAAAACCTATTTAGAGGCTAAAAATTTCATCCATGCCGGGATTCGAACCCGCAACCTCTGGCTATCCGTACCAGCGCTCTACCAATTGAGCCAATGGGCAACTCACGGCATCAGTGAAACTTCGAACCTCTTTACAATATTCTCTGTATTACGTACAGGCAGCGACATCTGACTTAAGCAAATTGCATTACTTACAGCCCCGACTACCTACTTTGCAGTTAGGTTTTAACATCGGAACGATATCACTGTACCCACATGATTACACTATTTTTATTTTTAATGCACTAACCCGTGCTAAGGAACAAATTTGAAAACCTATTTAGAGGCTAAAAATTTCACCCATGCCGGGAAGTAGGTAGTCGGGGCTGTAAGTAATGCAATTTGCTTAAGTCAGATATCGCTGCCTGTACGTAATACAGAGAATATTGTAAAGAGGTTCGAAATTTCACTGATGCCGTGAGTCGCCCATTGGCTCAATTGGTAGAGCGCTGGTACGGATAGCCAGAGGTTGCGGGTTCGAATCCCGGCATGGGTGAAATTTTTAGCCTCTAAATAGGTTTTTAAAGTTGTCATAAGTTAACTTATACTTTTGTAAACGCAAGCTACACATACACAAAAAAGTAAGCAGATCGATTATTCTACTAGTAATAATTCTATTACTAAGAACTAAGTTTAGAGCTGTTTCTTCAGTCTGCAATACGATCTAGATCTTGACATGGACACTGTGTTTGGTTTGTAACGTTCTTCTTCTTCAGGCTATATTAGTCAACTGCTGGACATAGCCCTCCCCTAATGAGCGCCATAGCGCCCTGTCTTCAGCTTGCCTCATCCAACATCTGCCGGCAGTTTTTTTCAGATCGTCATCTCACCTGGTCGGAGGGCGTCCCACACTACGTTTGCCGAGTCGCGCTCTCCACTCAAGAACACGTTTACTCCAACGTTTGTTAAGTCACATTGCATGCAGCTATGGCTATGGTCCCACCGTGGCAAAACAGGACATTATTGTCTAAACAGGTTCCAAAACTACGTCCTAAAGACAAACTGTAATACTCAGTAGTTTATAAAAACGGCTGACGTCCACGTGCACCTTAAACTCCAACGGTGCAATAGAAAGTAGCTTCGTAGCAAATACAAGGGTAGGCTAGCCATTCACACATGTACTCTGGATTTTACTGGAAATAATCGGTTATTTATTTATTTTGAGATCAATGGCAAACCAACAGCTACTACTGTTGTAAGTTGTTACTTAGATGGAGTTTACACGTTCAGTCTGGCGTCAGTTCAGTCCGTGACCTTGATTAAGCTCAAATTGATGCCAGACTGATGAATCATCAACATATTCGAATATCAGTTAGTCTGGTCAATCAGTACCTGAATAGACAATCAGTCTTACCAGACTGATGGAATTGACTGACGCCAGACTGAACGTGTAAACTGCGCCATAGTATCCTATATAGGCCCAGGGATACATAAAACTAGTTACACAAGAGGACTCAAAAAGTCTCAAATGCTTGACTCATGAATGAGCTGCAGACGTTGATCTGACCTCCCAAATGCTACTTAATCTTCGAACCAATCTGATTAAAGTCTGGCGACTGATGGCAGATGCAATTAAAACAAATAAAAAACATCAAGCCGCAGTTTCTGCGCTACTTCGAATAAAACCCTTTGACGAGGAGAAGAAAACGAACCAAAACTTTTCCAGATAAAAACAAAATAGCCACCATCTTGGCCTCTGAAGGTGCGAACGGGCGGCGCCTGCATCCAACAGTCGGTGTTTCCACATTTGAATAATCACCAGGTTCATTAATACAGGAGGGGAGATAATTAAGCCATTGCTTACGGCGCGTTTAGACTTATGTGACGCGGTTTTTTTTTGTCAGGCATTTGTTGGGATTAGTTACACTTAATATGGTCGTAATTAAGAATAGAAAATCAATAGGCTTTTTATTGCATTAAATAAAAAAAAATTGCTAATAATAGTGTGAAGCGGTGGTAGCGGAGCGGTAGAAAGTTGGCTTATTCGGGAGGTGGTAGGTTTGAATCCCGGCATTTACCAACGACTTTGTTTTCTAAGTTATGTGCATTTGTGAAGTAATAATCCGCTATTTGACTCTCTTTTCAAGTAAGTCTTAAACGGTAAATAATTCTTCCATTAGACCAAAAGCTATTTTGGTATATTTTTTGAGGTTTTAGGAGGTTCCTCAGAGCTTGAAATTGCCAATCCGCAGTAATATCAATAATAGCAATACCTACGCTAATTGTGAAGGAAAACATTGTGAGGAAACCAAGTGTCTGAGGTGGTAAATACCTCGGAGCTTGAAATTGCCGATTTGGGGTGGGCGCTCGTGGTAATCATAACTCTATCTCTCTCTCTCTGATGGTATGTCGTGCAGTGGGATGCTTATAAGCTACACAAAAAAGTAGGCTCTGAGCGAACATTTATTTTGTCAGTCTAAATGCACCTCCACGAAGCCCGCTGGACCGAATTAATGGTGGTTAATAAAGGCGTATCGTGGGATGCATCCCTTATTTTGATGAGTTAGCCGATCTGCTGTTTTATTGCAGTGCTTCGCGTATTATGGGCTATTTGTTTTTTTATTAAGCCGATCGTCACATTATTTTTCGTCGTCCCGGTACATAAGCCACGAGAAAGTGAATTGCCTCTCTATTACGCGCACCAAGCCTGAACGATACTCATCATTTAATTGTCAAATTAATATAGAATTTGACAGTTAGACGGGTACAAATCTGTTAAATTTGAGTCAGCATCCGTTGTTAAGGCGTTAGGCGGTGTTAACTAGAGCCACCAATATATAACAATTCATTTGTTGGTGTTAGCGGAGCGGTGTAGAACGCCGGCTTCTCAATCGGGAGGTCGAGGGTTCGAACCGCGGCATGTACTAATGACTTTGTTTTCTAATTATACCATTTTTATTTTTAATGCACTAACCCGTGCTAAGGACAATTTTAAAAAACCTATTTATTTTGTTTTCTAAGTTATGTACATTTGTGAAATTATAGTAGCTGTACTACTCGCTGACGGTGAAAGAAAACATCGTAAGGAAACCCTAGTGTCTGAGGTGTTAGCGTACCTCAGCGCTTGCTAAGTAAGTGATGTTGTAAGTGATGCAATCTCTTTCAGCCAGATGTCGCTGCATGTACGTAATACAGAGAATAGTGTAAAGAGGTTCGAAATTTCACTGATGCCGATGAGTCGCCCATTAGCTCAGTTGGATAGAGCGCAGGCACGGATAGCCAGGGGTCGCGGGTTCGAATCTCGGCATGGGTGAAATAATTTATTTATTCTTAAGAAATAGGCATAGACGATGAGATACTAATTCTAATTAAACTAGTGTTTCACTTTCGATTGCAACCCTTTATGCCCCCACTGCTGAGGCACGGGTCTCTTCCTGCATTGCAGGAAGGTTAGACCATATTCCACCACGGGGGCCAAGTCCGGGTCGCTGGAGGGTTGAAATACAGTGGCGGGCCTTACTGTCAGAAGTTATCAAGCCACCCATAAGGCCTCTGACAGGGCTTAACGACTGCCATCACATGACAGCCAGCACCCACGGCTTAACGTGCCTTGCGATGCACGGATGTCACTAGCGGTAGTCACGGGACGGTCACTCATCTAGCACCTGACCGCGCCTGTTGTTGCTTAACTCGAGTGATTGATTCCAATCACTCGGTTCGACTAGGCCACGAGCGCACGAGCGTGTTTCACTTTGATCTTTGAGAAAAGATATGATTTTATCCATTGGTGGCGCTAGGTAGCACCGCCTGGCGCCTTAAGTATTATTTACTGTATGCCGATGTTTTGTCGAGAACCGAAGCCAGACATGCTCGTTCGCTCGACTCCTCAATCAAACGTGCCCTGACGTTTGACGAGGATGAATATGCTACAAAAGGCCCAATGGAAAGCAAAACTGTTAAAGTTATATTTCAATGTTTAATTTATAATCAGGAATGCCACCAGCAACTTGGAAACTTCTATAAAATTATTTTGTAAATATATTAATATGCAAATACTATGTCCAGCAGTGGACTAATATATAGCCTGAAGAAAAAGAAAAAGAAGAAATACAAAATAAGTTAATTAGTAATCATGATCATCAACCCATTATGTCCCCACCATGGGGGCCAAGTCCAGATTGGTAGAGGCTTGCAAGACTAGTGGCTGGTCTTACTGTTAGAAGTTTTCAAGCTGCCCTAAGGCCTCTAACTTGGCTTAACGACTACCATCTATCTATATAATAAGAACTGGAACGACTTCAGGTGTTGTTTTATTTGTAGATTAGTAGTATAATAAAACAGAAAAACTGGATTAAAAACGGATAGTAGGTAAAATATTCAGATCTGGTCGAAGGGTAAAGTAGTAATGATGAAAAATGAGGGAAACCGAAAAATGTGTGACGTAATTTAAATATTTGAAAATGGTAGGTAGAAAAAGAAATAAAAATGGTGTAATAAAGAGGTTTGCACCGTTACAGCCTGTTTAAGCCGTTGATGCGCTGATTCGCTGTTGACTTCGTAGCTCGTCGGTACCTTTTTCACCGGCCAGCTCTCGGAGTATTTTTGTTGTTGCAGCGAGAACAGCGTTGCAGCTGGTTCGTTGAGGTGAGTCGCGTGTTGGGTTCAAACAATGTTTTGGGTCTTCCAGTAACAAATACTCGATTCGTTGAATAAATTGATTTTTAATGTCTGTACGACAACAGTGCAGGAAAAAGAGAAGCGATTGATTGACAAAAAAAAACGAATGAATGAATTAATGAACGAATACAAAAAAAAATGAGGTATTTACAAAGTGTTGTCACTACATTGCAAAAATTTATATCTTGACTGAAGGTTGCCATTAACACAGCCTATAGACGTCCCAATACCATAGGCCTTCTCACAGAAAGAGAGAGTATGCGGGCTTGATTACCACGCGTGCACTAACAAGCGCTGAGAAATATGAACACCTTAGTCATTCAGGTTTCTTCACGATGGTTTCCTTCACTGTTAGCAAGTGGTATTTCTACTATAACTTCGCAAACGTACATAATTTAAAAAATGAAGTCATTTGTGCATGCCCGCACTGGACACGAACCTAGGTCAAAAACCTGGGTTCGTTTCCAGTAGGAACCTAGGAACATAGATGATCCGGCCACCACCATTCGAATCACGTTTAGCAAACCTGCAGAACATGATCTGCAGGTTTGCTTAAGGTCATTCAAATGGTGGCGTGGTGGACGGGTCATCTATCTCCCTCCAAAATGGTTGAGATTGATGATGGCTGACCTCAGCGTTATGCTCGTGAACGAGTGCTGTTCGTGTGTCTGGCCGCAGCATTTGTTATGTTTTCACGACCTATTTGGAATTTAAAGTCATTAATGGCAATCATGGAATCTTATACGTATATGTGTATCTGATGTATATAGATTTTAGAGGACTTGAGGAAAAATGGTCAGAGTGGAGTTTTTTCCCGCTGCCTTTTTCTCCACTACACTACGGCCTGAAGGCAGCGGCTTTTACTTTCATGTTACATTGTACTTTGACATGCAGCAAATAGAATGTAAATTCTTTCGTTGAAATAAATTGAATTGAATTGAATTGGTCTAACACTTCTTGAAAAAATAATGTTCTTTTATAAAAAAAGTAGGTATAACATTTGAAAGAGGTTGGTAGGCAGTCCACCAACAATGGTCTGACGACATTGTAAGGGTTGCGGGTCAGAAATGGATCAGATTGGCACAGGACCGTGAGGCATAGCGCAGTAAAAAGGAGCCGATGTGGGCCGAATAAAACGGGTGGTCAATAAAACGATGTAGGTAACTTTAACGCAGGGTTTTACTTAGACGTTCTCACAAGTACAGTTATTATTTGTGGGCGTGTGGTTGTAAGCATGAGCCAATTTTCGCTAGGTAGATTATAGATTACATCTGTGAGGACCTTCTATTCATTTGCCTTGGCAGCTATTCCCTTTTCGTCATTTGCATACATTTGACATCGCAGCCGCGTATTTACTGAGCGCGTAGCATCCACTGCCTCGCTGTGCATTGGCTCTGGTTGTTGTTTCAAATCAACATTTCCTGCCTTGTTGGTCTTGGCGGAACTCACTTGGTTGCAAAGATAGTGGTTGTGGGTTTTGGTAGGTCGTCATAGGTGGGTGAAATTTTTAGCCTCTAAATAGGTTTTAAATTTGTCCTTAGCACGGGTTAGTGCATTAAAAATAAAAATAGTAAAATCCAGTTACGTTCAATATGATATCAACCCTTTGTTTGTCTGTCCGCTGGCGGGGCTCACTGTCAGAAGTTATCAAGCTGCCCATAAGGCCTCTGATAATGTTTAAGGACTGCCATTACATGACAGTCAGACAGACATGACCAACGGCTTAACGTGCCTTGCGAAGCACGGTAGCGCTCGGAAACCACTAGCGGTAGTCACGGGACGGGCATCCATCCTGGTGATTGATTTAACTACTAATCTGTTCTATTAGGCCACGAGCGTTTCAATATAGTAGACTGAAATTACAAACACGGAATTTCTGTATTATTTGTTTGTTTGTTTGTTTGTTTGTTTGTTTGTTTGTTTGTTTGTTTGTTTGTTTGTTTGTTTGTTACGCTTTATTGCACAAAAATTAAGAAACAGAAAAATAACTTAAATAAGAGGTAAGTGTTGATGTACAAAGGCGGACTTATTTCAAAAGAAATCTCTTCCAGCCAGCCTAAGAAAGATTCTGAAAGATTTAATAGGTAGCAAGTAGGTATGCAACTTCAGATTCAATCAATTCCGGTTGGGGACAAAAAAAGGCCAGGTCTTGGATGTTTACATGTTTGTGATGTCGTTGTTTCACGCTGCCACGACACAGGGTATCCTAGTGTGGAGCCAGATACAATGTATGTGTCTGCATGTAAATGTTATGTTATGTTAATCAGACTATAGTATTTTTTAAGGTTAACACGAGCAGTAGACATAATTAAAACTGTTTTTATACGGATTTATGCTCGTTTATTACATTTATTTACAATTTTCCAACGTTTCGGCGTCATCCGGGACCACGATACCTAAAAAAGTGCCGAAACGTTGGAAAATTGTAAAAAAAATTAATAAACGAGCATAAATCCGTATAAAAACAATTTTAATTAATCAGAGTATACAACTAAATTCCGCCTTGACAGTCACAAAAATCCTAGTCTGTGGATAGCTATTTCTTCTGTTCTAGCCAAACAAATCGACTTTACTATGTTTCTAAATTCCAATAACAAAATGCAAAAATCTGCGAGCAGCTGCAGGAATCCGGTCGGCACGAGGCTCTCGATAATACCAGCTAATATCGGACAGAAATGTAATGAAATGGGGCGCAAGCCAAATCAATCCACGCTTTTTAGAAAAATAGGACGAATAACAAATGTGTTGTTGCGACTTAAAAAGTGGGAAGTTAATTTTAAGAAGAAAATTATACCAACAGTCTGAACAGTTGAAATCTGAAATTAACTGAAAATACTTGAAAATAACGAAGCGCTCGTGGCTTAGGCGAACCGAGTCTTTTGAATTGGAGTCAATCACTTGAGTTAAGCAACAACAGGCGCGGTAAGGTGCAGGATGGGTGACTGACCCGTGACTACCGCTGGTGGCATTTTTCCGTGCGCTTTCGTCCTTCGCAAGGCACGCTAAGCCGTTGGTGCCGGCTGTCATATAATGGCAGTCGTTAAGCCATGCCAGAGGCCTTATGGGCGGCTTGATAACTTCTGACAGTAAGGCCCGCCACTGTCTTACAATCCTCCACCAACCCGGACTGGGCCCCAGCAGTGGGGACACATATGTTTGCAATCGAAAGTGAAACACTAGTTAAAGTAGAATAAATATCTCATCGTCTATGCCTATTTCTTAAGAATAAATAAATTATTACTTTTATCTTCTTTTATCAAGTATCTTTGGAAAAAGTGTACAAGAACCTGACTCAAATTTAACAGCTTTGTACCCGTCTAACTGTCAAATTCTATACTAATTTGACAGGTAAACGATGACAATCGTCTAGGCTTTGGTGCGCGTAATAGAGAGGCAATTCACTTTTTCCTAGCTTATTTACCTAGAGACCCGTGCCCCAGCAGTGGGGACATACAAGGGTTGATAACGATAACGACTTGAAATTGGGATGGTGAAAGCGCATCGGTATTATGGTGGTCTGCTATTTAGCGGTCCTTGTGTTGATACCGGTATGTACAAATCAATGGACCAGTTTTCTAAGTTGCTTACATTTGTGAATTTGTACTAGAAAAAGAAAAAGATAAATACATTTCCTAGAATAATCACCTAAAAACAAATACGTTAGATATCAACCTGGACTCGGCCCCCGTGGTGGAGTAAGGCCTAACCTTCCTGCAATGCAGGTAGAGACCCGTGCACCAGCAGTGGGGACATACAAGGGTTGATATCGAAATACGTTAGATATAAATTTAATAAATAATAAAAATAAATTTAATTTCAATTAATAATCAGTATCTTTAAGTTCATATAAAGTAATTTGTTTCTAAATTTAATTTTAACTTCAATTACTAATAATCAATATTGTTGAATTTATATAAAAAATAATTGGTTTGTCTATTTTGGAACGTAACTTCATAATTAACTTTTGTAATTCTTGCCGAGGGTAGTAAACTAACCGTTAATGATTTCTAAAAGACACCTGTCACCTCAGTCATCCGGGACCACGGCACCTGAAAAAGTGCCGAAACGTTGGAAAATTGTAAAAAAATTAATAAACGAGCATAAATCCGTATAAAAACAGTTTTAATTATGTCTACTGCTCGTGTTAACCTTAGAAAATACTATAGATATACATTTACTTGCTTCTAGTACTAGAAGCACCATTAGCAGACTGAAAAAAAAATGTACAGTATCTGACGTGTTCACGTCTCTCTCTTTCTCTCTCCTTCTCTTTGAACGAGAAGGCATGTTATACTAGTGAAATTTGGCGCATAAGTAGATTATTGTTTAGTACAGTCTGAAATAGTGAATAGGCTTTTTATTAAAAAAAAAATATCTTCACATACAAATTTCCACGAACTCACGGGTGACCGCTAGTTGATTTATTAGTCCAGACCATCCAAAGGTTGTCTGGAAGAGATCACCTTCAGTGTTATATCTGTGTAATTTCTATTTTTATGTTCAATACTTTGTCCTCTATCTATATTTGGAGCTGAGTCTGGATGCATTTCCATGTTTTGATGTTCTTGCCCGGTTACCATTTCCAAGCGTATTGTAATTTGGGACCTATACGAGTATAAATGTAAGGTTTTTTTGTGGTTTTTCCCAATTCCACAAATTAACAATTAACCGAAACAGACGTATCCCTCCTCAGTTACGTAACTTACACGACCTTCACCTCGCTTGAACGAAGATGGCGAAAGTTAACCTATACAATAATAACCTCAGTTTATTCCTCGTTAAGGGTCAGGCCCCACCTGCAGTGAATTGAATTCTATGAATAAATTCCCCTCGGCGACGCCCCGGACCACATTTCATCGGAAAACAAGGACTTACGGCCGACCCTACCGTAAATAAGTTAACAATATTAGATAACAAATCAACTGGCGGCCGTGACGCGGCTGACACATGGACCCAATTTTTGTTATGACATTCTCGCAGGAAAAAGAAAAGGGTACGCGGTAATACATGATTGGGAGGTGCCACATCTTCGGAGTGCTAAGTTGCCATACTCGTGTAGGCTTTTGCCTACACGAATGCTAATACTCGTATTTACGAGCAAATACTTGTATTTTGAATGAATGAATCAATGAATGAATAACCATTTGAATGAATAACCATTTGAATGAATAACCATTTATTGCAGAGAACAAAGAATATCTAACAATAAAGCTTATAATATACTCAATTACTTTTATCAGCTTATAATTTTAAACAAGTACAAAAGTAAGCAAGAGCTTGGCAAAATGACTGGACGCTCAGCGTATGCTGCGGGATGCTAGGCATCCTACAGTGCTGAATTTCAGCGGAGTCCGAATCTTACAAATAATAGAGTACTGGATTAAAGGTAGATAATAGGTAGAACAATGCAACTAAATAAAAAGATAGAAAAGCCACAAAAGCAACCACAAGCTGCTTATTTCCGAGCAAATACTCGTATTTACGAGTTTTTGTATTAGATTTTTGCTTGAGAAGCAGACTTATGCATGCCGGAATATAGGTTTATTCTAGGACGGCGATTGGCGTGTGATCACATAAACGTAAAGACCCCTGACAATCAAGTTTCATGACATTGTTTTTCGTGATGTTAGCGAGAGGTTCCTACATTGCGGTAGCAATGGTGGAACTATGATGGCACAACCTTGCGCTATGACGCTCATTAGGGGAGGGCTATGTCCAGCAGTGGACTAATATAGCCTGAAAAAGAAGAAATAAATTTTGTATCTAGAGTGCGTTTTACATTATAGTACCATTCAAAAAATTCTTATCACCATGTAGTAGAGACAATATTTCCTGAATCGAAAGATTTTATTTCGTGAAACGCACTCTTCATGGAAATTTAGGGCAGAACCTAGATACAAAAAACGTTTTGCTCGTTTCAAATTGCAAAACTATCTATTAAATATCTTTTTAACTCAAAGCGTTTACAATACAAGAAGGAAAGTATTTATATATCCAAGCGTTCACTTAAAGAAATCGCTACATTTTGGTTTTCAATTTCTAAGTAACAGCATTCTTTTAAAATAGTTACAGCTTTCGTTTAATATCTTAGATTGAAAATAAATGAGCTACCATTTAATTTGTTTTGGCCTGAGTTGTTGGTTTTTTAGAGTAATAGTCTTTGATTTCTGAAATTTAAATTGAGGCGTGGCTTATAAATCCAGAGGACTAGTTCAATTATTTTCATCTATACCTATTCTCTGTCGAGCGAAAATTCTTGAGGAGTTTCGTAGTTGAGTGTCGTTTCGTTTTTGCTGCTGTTTCGTTTGACCGGATTTTCAGCCAGGCCAGCCAATAGCGCACTACTTATTGAAACTCTTTATTAGAAATAATACTTCCATTTTATTATCGTTTTACAACCCCTAACCTAGCTGGGTCTCAACACGACTCACACCTAAACAAAACGTAAATTCTTCAAATAATTTAAACTATGCTTAGACGGCTACGCCGGCCAGCTACTATAAAGAAGTATCGTTACAGTACCTAGTATGACCACGCTAGTCACGCTTTTTGAATGTTGCCGCGACTTGTCAACACATTAACTGTCAAATTCTGACATTTTACCGGCGCAAAAAGTGCGACTCATGTAATCGTCCTACCCAGGACTGAAGGAGAAAAATTAAACCACTGAGCTGAAACTACTTGTTTAATATTTGACGTTCTTTAGAGCACATCGAAAGAATACCTACATTAAAAAAAATAATGTAGATTGATAAATAGAATATTCTTATCCTACACGGAAATTACATTAACACAAATTTGATAATCAAATTATATGTATAAGGTACTCGGGGCTGTAAGTGATGCAAATTACTTCAGCCAGATGTCGCTGTCTGTAAGTAATACAGACTTGTATTGTAAAGAGGTTCGTAATTTTACTGATGCCGGTCCTTGCTCATTAGCTCAGTTGCGAGAGCGCTGGCACGGTTAGCCAGAGGTCGCGGGTTCGAGTCCGGCATGGGTGGAATATTTAGCCTTAAATAGTTTTTTTAAATTTGGAACAATGTTTCTTGTGTCAACGAAAATCCTTAACATTTTAAATTTCATATGCAAATCAATCCAATAAAACCGGTTCGAAACAATCAAAAGCCCCTAAAACTGCACTCAAAATATTGACAGCCATAGGTACTTAAAAGCATCCAAAGGCTATAAACAATTCAAACAAACAAAAATAAATTTTGCGACGCATTAAAATATAAAATAACTGATAAAATCATAGCACGTAGCGTTATATGGGCACCTGGACTTTACGCGTCTATAAAAGTTTAACACCTTTTCAAAGAGGTGAAGTGGGAGTAGGCTATGTCACAGACAGCATAATAAATAGACACCTCATTCGCAAACAAGTCATAAAAAATCCGACCGCTGAAGTCTTGAAGTCTTGGCTTGACTTGCAAGCCTATTCCAGCTAAAAACCAATACCTACCCCAGACGCTGCAGTCCGTGTGGTCCCTTTAGCCATGTTGTTGGAGCAAAGGTGCTAATGGACACTGTATAAATTATCTCATTACGTAGATGCAAATACCACAGTTTTTTGACTTGTGAGCTACCTGTAAATGATGCAGAATACTTCTTACTAACGAAATTATTACTATCTTATTTGCCTTTGTTGAGTGGTAACGAATTTCAATACAAGATATTAAACCCTAATTTGACCCTGAAAATAACAATAGAAAAGGAGTTATTTGACCAGTAACTCGCAGTACAAAATCTAAATACGACACTGTTTCTAAACGGTAACTTTGTATCATCATTATAATCAGCCGGCTAGTAAATAATCGCGATTAGACCCGTTTAATATATAACTATATATGAGAATCGCGATTCACTAAGAAATACTGTCAGCCGGTGTCAGTCTACTGCTGGAAATAGGCCTCTCCCAACTTGGAAATGTGTATATTAGTAAGTACTCAAATGTTGTAAAAAATTGTCATTGTTGTGTTTGAAACTAGATTTGAAATTATATACCTTTACCGAATATTGGCCTTTTTGCAACTACTTAATGAGATGATTTATACAGCGTCCAGTGGTATCTTCAACACACTAGATGGGTGAAGGGACCACTCCGACGCTGTAGTGCCTGGGACATGGTTTTATACAAGATGTAGGCTTGCCCAGCACCTATACCATCCTGACAGCTTTGTCGGCCTAGCCCACAGGAAAGACTACTCAATACGTGCGGAGCCAACCAATCCGCGGGTTTCCTCACGATATTTTCCTTCACCGTTAGCGTGTGGTATTGCGACTGCAAATTTGCAAATGTACGTAACTTTGAATCTAAACAAAGTCATTGGTACATGCCCGCACTCGGGATCGAACCTGAGGCTCTCGCTTGCCAGTCCATGGTTCTACCCACTGAGCTACCACAGCTTTTATCACCACACCTATACCGAAGGTGTCATATTTATTGTCATATGTAGAGTCAAGTACCTATTTAATGTTTACGTTGTTTACTTATGTTGTAAATATTGTTAATATGGTGATAAAAAAAAACTTATTTGCTCGCTTTTGTGCAAATATTTTTCCTACATTATAAACATAAAATTTTTCTATAGATCGAACATATACACAGTCACGCCTGTATTCCGAAGTGGTAGGCAGAGAATGGGCTTTACCTGTCACTGTGCTGGCAAACGCTCTATGAGTTTTCATTCAACGTTTCATCAACATTTGTCACACGCTCAATTGCCTACTGCTCATTCTATTTTACTGTTTGGTCTATGGACTAGATACGGCCGGTTTTACAGCGTATAAAATTTGTAATTTTAGTGGCTAGCCGGGTTTCGGGTATGAATGCTAGGCGAAGGGCGTATGGAGCTCTTTGTCGTCATAAACGCATATTCGGACAATAGATGGAGCTGTTTATTGCGTACAGTGTAAATCAACAGCTGATGAAACGTTTTGCGAAAAGTAAAAACACGCTTGTTTGTTTGGAATGCCTTACCGGTGGAGGTACGGAAAGCCAAATCCCTTCCCATTTTTAAGGCTATGGTAAAGGAGTTCTATCTCACTTTTTTACATTTACATTTACATACAAGCACATACATTACTTCCGGCCCCACACTAGGGGCCACTACTACACTGTAATACTGTTATTATTTAATTTTATAATATTGTCCTGCTGTTGTTATGTTCTGCTTATGTCCTTTGAATGTGTGTATTTTATTCATTATTTATGTATTTATATATAACATTCATTTTTTATTTTTATTTATGTAAACTATTTGTATGTATCTGTTGATATTTTTATTTATTCAAACTGTTATTGAGGCATGTATTTATATAGGAACTCCTGAAATTATCGTTTTCTATGTTTTTTTGTACATCTACTTCCTTCACTAATGTATTAGTCCAGTTCATCCAAAGGTTGTCTGGAAGACATCGCTTTTAGTGATAAGGCCGCCGTCTGTACTCTTAGGTTAAGAAATATCTGTGTAATTTCCATTTTTATGGACAATAAAGTGTTCTCTATCTATCTATCTCTATCTTGGAACCCTAAATCACTGAGCGGAGCCCCGCGCCCCGCAGGCCAAAACCGGCCGGAAACTTGCAAGGTCGGTGGAGCACGCCGCGACACTTCACACCATCTCACCAATGCAACGTGTCGATACACTTCTTCTTCTTCAGGCTATATTAGTCCACTAGTGGACACAGCCTTACCCTAATGAGCGCCATACCGCAAGGTTGTGCCATCATTGGGGGTAATGCCCATAATCCCTACGCTGGGCATGCGGTTTGGGGATCGCAGTTTGGTGGAATTGTACTGCAGGGGGTTGTCGATACACAATAATTTTCAATTCTCCTATATGGAATTAAACACGTGGTGGCTCTACTTAGCATCGCAAAGCGCCTTAACTAGTAGTATTATGAGTAACTGATTTTTAAATTAGTTTCATTTATTAAGGTAACTAATTCCACCAACCCGGACTTGGCCCCCGTGGTGGAGTATGGCCTAACCTTCCTCCGATGCAGGAAAACCCCGTGCCTGGGCAGTGGGGACATACAAGGGTTGATATCGATTATTAAGGTAGTTCTTCACCTGAAAAGATGGGGGATCCTGCCCCAAGATGCTGACATCTTGTGCCAATGTGGAGCTGCACAAACAACAATGCATCTTTGTGTTTGCCCTGAAGCTTCACAGTGCGGTTTGCGGGATCTCATGGAGGCACCACCCGGCGCGCTCGCAGTGGCGCGGTTTTGGGAGCGAGATGTCTGAGAGGAAGTTGACGCTTTCAACACGAAAGAAGAAGAAGGTAGTTAACATAACATAACATTTACATACAGGCACATACAATGCTTCTGGCCCCTCATAGGATGGGAACCAGAAACAACGACATCACAAACATGTAAACATCCAAGACCTGGGGTTTTTTTTGTTCTGAGCCGGGATTCGAACCCGGGACCTCTTGCATGGTAGGTAAATGCGCTACTGCTACGCCACGGAGTTCTTTTGTAAAATGATTTATTATTATAACACGAACTCTTTTGTGAGCATTGCGAAGGACACTCATTGGTAAGAGCCCAAATTTCGACATA
The DNA here is from genome assembly GCA_934045075.1 of Yponomeuta sedellus. Classification (NCBI taxonomy): domain Eukaryota; kingdom Metazoa; phylum Arthropoda; class Insecta; order Lepidoptera; family Yponomeutidae; genus Yponomeuta; species Yponomeuta sedellus. Next base: position 5,808,555 of record OW203734.1, read on the forward strand.
CAGTATTAGTTAGAACTGAGTTTAAACGCCTTTTTGTGTATCCTATATATACTTTCAACTGCAGGGCTCAGACTTTCGCCCAGAGAGATAGAGTATAAGCTTAATGTCCACGCGCGTCTATCGCGGATTGGAAAATTCCAGCGCTGAGGTATGTGAATTTCTCATGATGTTTTCCTTTACAGTCATCGTCGTCAGGCTAAACTAGTCCACTGCTGGACATAGCCCTCCCCTAAAGATCGCCACGTTGTGCTATCATAGGGGGTAATACCTATAATCCCTACGCTGGGCATGCGGGTTGGGGATCGCAGTTCGGTGGAATGGTCCCTCCGGCCGCCAGGTTCGATCGCACAGTTCAATTAATCGAACTGTGAGGAAATTTATATTCTTATGGTTCGATTGAAAAGTCGAACTGTCCGGAGTTTGCTATTTTAAGTAAACCGTGGTTCAATTAATCGAGCTATGAGGAATTGTATGTCCTTATGGTTCGAGTGAAAAGTCGAACAGTGCGGACTACTGCAGGGGGCGCTGCTGCCCACCCCCCTGTTTATGTTCCTTTACAGTAAGCGAATGGTATTGCTGCTACCAATGTACGTAACTCCACAAACTACATTACTTAGAAAAGACAGTCATTGGTACACGAATTTAAAAGTATTCAACTCTTGTTATATCAACGCTTGTATGTACCCACTGCTGGGGCACGGTTCTCTTCCTGCATCGCAGGAAGGTTAGGCTATACTCCACCACGGCGACCAAGTCCGGCTTGGTGGAGGATTGTAAGAAAGTAGCGGGCCTTACTGTCAGAATTTATCAAGCCGCCCATGAGGCCTCTGACATGGCTTTACGACTGCTATTACATGACAGCTGGCACCAACGGCTTAACGTGCCTTGCAAAGCACGGAAGCGGTCGAAAAAAATACCACTACCGTGATCACTAGAAGTAGTCACGGGACGGTCACCCATCGGTGCACCGCGCCTGTTGTTGCTTGACTCAAGTGATTGATTCCAAGCGTTCGACTAGGCCACGAGCTCTTATGGACTTTATTTAACTTCATTAGATAAATAAGTGGCCACAAGAAGCCATACAAACAACGAGAGTCTTTTCAATGTTAATAATGTCTTTTTTATTAAAGCGATGAATAGATCAATAAGAAATATTCAATTGCAAAGACCTCGGCAAAGCGAAATAGGAATGCAAAGGGAAATGTAAAGGTATTTTATGGAAATAATTTTCCTCAAAGGAGAAATGTCATAGACATGAAAGAGAACTAACGTAAACATTCCGTACCGTAAATACTTATATTTATGTGTACCTAAATATTTTCGATATTAACCCTTGTACGTCCCCCACTGCTGGGGCTCGGGTCACTTCCTGGATCGCGGTAAGGTTAGGTTATACTCCACCTCGGGAGCCAAGTTTGGATTGGTGGAGGATTGTAAGACAGTGGCGGGCCTTACTGTCAGAAGCTATCAAGCCGCCCATGAGGCCTCTGACATGGCTATATGGTATAAATATTTATTGATCCACATTTTATCTCGCCGTTAATTACATACCTATATAAATGTACAGGGGCGTGCTTGATGCAACGTTTACGTACGTTTTATATTATTATTATTTTTCTGTTATATTTCGTGTATCACCTACTTGTTTAGTGTCTACTACTGATATATTAGATTTAATATGACTTGAGATAAGATTGTCAGATAGGAGTATTTTCACGCTGCCTTTTTCTCTATTATTACTTATATTTATGTAGAAATATTTATTGACACACTTCTTATGTTGCATCAGCAAAGGAAAAGATAAAACGTATACTAGTAATCGACGTGTGGTGTATGTAACGACTAATGAATGTTGTTGAAGCGAAAGAGATCTATCAGGATCGCAGCAAGTGGTAGACCTTGGTATCTTGATATCTGCCTACCCATTCCGGATACAAGTGTGAGTTTTTGTATATTTGTAAGTATGTATTGACTGCCGCGTGGGCCAAACGGCATCACGTTTGATTACCATACTGGAGGTCGTGGGTTCTATGCCTACTGGGAGCCAGCAAACATTAGTAAAAATGGCCTAATTTCCATGCGTACCACGTATTGGCAATTTCAAGCCCTGAGGTATTTGATACCTCCTATACTCAGGTTTCCTCACGACACTTTCTTTCATAGTTAGCGAGTACAAGCTTAAAAAAAAAGACTGTTTGTTGAATGTCAATGTACAACGTTAGCCGTTGCCTTTGGGCCCAATTTGTATTGGATAAAAATGCACCGGGAAGAAAATCCACTCTTTCTTTTTACTCAATATACATCAATATATTGAGTAAAAAGATGATGGCCTATTATATGACAACATTACTCAGAAAAGCTGGTAAACGCCAAAACAATTTTATTATTTGAAGCTAGGAAAACCAGTGACTAAATAAAATATTATTATAATACAAAGCAGATATGGAAAAATAGGCAGTCATTAAAATAATATGACTGAATAATATATGTATATTCATATTATTTTACTAGTCAAGTATCTAGAAAAAGACCAAAGCATGATAATATTATATATTGAATGAAATGAAAAGGTTTTATTCAAAGTAGCGCAGAAACTGTGGCTTAATGAACGTTACAATTTAAATTGGTGTTCAAAATCTAGATAATTTTGGAGAAAAAATGGACAACCTACTTCCGAAGTTCCAAATCTACGCTCTCAACTAGGAACATAGTCGAAGTAAAAAGCTAATAAGATAATAAGAAATGTCCCTCAGAAAAACAAGATGGCGGCCGTGTGCCGCGACTCGCGAGCAAGCGTCGAGGAAATGGGATGTCAGGGAAAAATCCCACTGTGATTGAAGACTGTCAGCCTTTATTAAAGGGTGATTTATATATTTGGCTACGGTACGACCGCCAAAAGATTTCTTTACTATCTACATCCATACAAATCAATTACTAATCTCGCCTCCTTGTTTTTATACTTCAATGTACCTTTATTAATTAGTATAAATATATTACATTTCAATTACTAATTAAATAACCGCGGTTTTCGAACCAATTCGATTTCAACATGTATATTTCGTAATTATATAAAAAACACACTGGTCCACCCAGTTCAAAGTCGCTCAGCGAGCTATGGAGAGAGCTATGCTCGGAGTTTCTCTGAAGGATAGGAATTGTAACAAATGCATCCGACAGAGAGCCAAAGTTATCGACATAGCTCAGGGAATTAGCGAGCTAAAATGGAAGTGGGCCGGCCATATCTCGTGAAGAACCGACAACCGTTGGAGTAAACGTGTTCTTGAGTGGAGACCGCGACTCGGCAATCGTAGTATAGAACGTCCTCCAACAAGGTGAAATGAGGATCTGCGAAAAAGTGATGGCAGTTGCTGGATTCGTCAAGCTGAAGACAGGGTGCTTTGGCGCTCGCTAGTGGAGCGCTATGTCCAGCAGTGGACTAGTATAGCTTGAAGAAGTAGAAGATGTACAAATCTCGTGTCACAGTGTTTATTATCGAATTTCTCCGAAACGACTTTACTGATTTATATAAAAAATGTGTACACTTGGTTCTAAGAATAAGTTCCCGTGCCAGCGCTCTTTCCAACTGAGCTAATGGGCGACTCACCGGCATCAGTGAAATTTCGAAACTCTATACACTATTCTTTGTATTACGTACTATTAGCTTCCCATTAGCTCATTTGGAAAGAGCGCTGGCACGGATAGCCATAGCTCGCTGGTTTGAATCCCGGCATGGGTGGAATTTTTAGCCTCTAAATAGGTTTTTAAAATTGACCTTAGCACGGGTTAGTGCATTAAAATTTGGCGTTGATAAAGTTAGTAATATATTAAACGTGTACAATTGCGATCTTGTATTTCTTCTTCGTCGTTTCCTCATGGCTGAGGGACGTGACTATGGGGCAGCTTCCGCCACCAGCTCTCTCCATTTGATTCTACTACGCGCCAGATGTATGGCTGATTGTGGTCACATATTAGGTAAGACGTAATTAAAAATAGGTAAAAAGTCATTTTGGCCATCACTCAGTGGCTATCTTAGTCCACCGGGCGTCTACCCGCCTAACCAAATGCCGCGCGTTCATTTCCAGTTTAGTTTTATGATTGGTGTGCCTACATCGTGAGGAAACCCGCTTCCTCGGGTTCCTCACTTCCGGCTTGGTTGGCTCCATACGTAATGACTAGCCTTTCCAGGATGGTATAAGTGCTGTGCAAGCCTACACCATCTAAAAATCATGCCCCAGGCACTGCAGCATCTGATTGGTCCCTTCACCTATCAAGTGTGAATGAAGATGCCATTAGACACTATAAATCATCTCAATACGCAGATACAAAGGCTTCGATTTGGAGTCTTCTGAAAGACTTCGAGTTCTTCTGATTTCTTGTACACCGACAAACTGTTAATCTAGATAAATAGATAGAAAATCTAGTGTAAACTACTGATAGCCCGAGAAACCAAGAGGACTGCGCTGTATAGTCTGTTAGCTTTTAGAATATACCTCGGGCCTCTAGAGTAGGTTTCGGTTTTCGCCAATTTTCGCCGGTTTTCGTACTGATGATCGAGTTCTGATTTCAAAATTAAGTGTCATATTTGTTCCGATTTCGAAATTAAGTGTCATATTAGTTCCCATATTTCTATTAAGTACACGAATATATCCGATTCCATCCGATTGTAGCCGAGGTATATTCTAAAAGCTAACAGACTTTACTGATATTAGATTCCATACGAACGTAAATTGGTTTCTATTTACAAACTACCATGTAGCTAACAACTGCGCAAAAAAACTTTTCAAATATGATTTCAGTTGCGTCGGACGACTACAGGAAACTGTGTGAAAATAACCTGTCTGTTTGCCTGACTTGTTTGCCACTTGTTTATTTGGCAAACATCTGGGGAACATTTCAGGTGAAACAAGCAAACGATTCAGTAGAACCTTGGAATTATTAGTTTTTTACACCAAAAGAATATAATTTGCAATTTGAATGTGCAATTGAAATGTGTGTCTATATCGAGCTGAAATGTTGTATTGTTGTAATGAAAAATACTTTTCATCAGACATAGGCTATTATTTATAAAGATACTGTGTAATATTTTGCAAATGTGGCCCAAAAAATATTTGAGTGATAATTTTAATATCATAATGTTAGTTCTTTTCCACGCTACGCTAATATAAGCTACTCGAAATACTAATGCTGCACTGACAAAGTCGCGGGCACCAGCTAGTCTATGATAAGATTCATTATCGACCCTTGTATGTCCCCACTGCTGGGGCACGGGTCTCTTCCTGCATCGCAGGAAGGTTAGGCCGTACTCCACCACGGGGGCAAAATCCGGCTTGCTAGAGGATTGTAAGACAGTGGCGGGTCTTACAGTCAGAAGTTTTCAAGCCGCCTTAAGGCCTCTTACTTGGCTTAACGACTGCCATCTATCGACGGCAGATGGCACCAACTGTGCCTTGCGAAGCACGGATTCGCTCGGATAAAAACCACTAGCGTCAGTCACAGACGGTCACCCATGCATGCACTGAACGCGTCTTATGTTGCTTAACCTTCGTCATCGTTTAAGATCACTCAGGCAGCCGGGGCTTCGAGCAATTTAGTAACAGTAGTAACATGAATATAACTTTTAAAGTCCGACTGTACCAGGCTAGTAAACAAAAAGCGTATAGGACAAAAGACAAGCACGCAATTATAGTTTCAGGTTACGCGCTGAAATTGTAACTTACTCTCCTTTCAATGGGACCATTTTCACTTTGAAACATATTTTCATAACAATCAAATCGAACTCGGCACAATTTGATTATAAAAACCTATTTAGAGGCTAAAAATTCCACCCATGCCGGGATCGCTGCCTGTACGTAATACAGACAATATTGTAAAGAGGTTCGAATTTCACTGATGCCGGTGAGTCGCCCATTAGCTCAGTTGGAAAGAGCGCTGGCACGGATAGCCAGAGGTCGCGGGTTCAAATCCCGGCATGGGTGAAATTTTTAGCCTCTAAATAGGTTTTCAAAATTGTCCTTAGCACGGGTTAGTGCATTAAAAAGAGAATTAATTTGATTATAACTTACAACAATATTTAAATAGTTACCGGTAATCTTATCATAGGCTTATATAGAAGCGCTCGTGGCCTAGGCGAACCGAGTGATTGGAATCAATCACTTGGTTAAGCAACAACATGCGCGGTCAGGTACGGGATGGGTGAGCGTCCCGTGACTACCGCTAGTGGCATTTTTCCGAGCGCTTCCGTGCTTCGCAAGGCACGTTAAGCCGTTGGTGCCGGCTGTCATATAATGGCAGTCGTAACGCCATGTCAGAGACCTTATGGGCGGCTTGATAACTTCTGACTGTAAGGCCCGCCACTGTCATACAATCCTCCAACAACCCGGACTTGGCCCCCGTGGTGGAGTATGGCCTAACCTTCCTGCGATGCAGGAAGAGACCCGTTCCCCAGTAGTGGGGACATACAAGGGTTGATATCGAAACACACACACATACACAAACCCTGAGAGGTAGGTAGAGACCAGCTAATGCCACTTGCTACAATCTTGAAAGACGTCCTTCGCTTCATCATTAGTTGTTGCAAGCATGCACACTGGTTTTGGAGACCAGTGCCTCAGCAGTTGGGACATACAAGGGTCGATAATGAATCTTATCATAGACTAGCTGGTGCCCGCGACTTTGTCAGTGCAGCATTAGTATTTCGAGTAGATTATATTAGCGTGGCATAGAAAAGAACTACCATTATGACATTAAAATTATTGCTTAAATAATTTTTGGGTCGCATCTGCAAAATATCACACAGTATCATTATAAATTACTGTAGCCTATGTGTTATTCTGATGAAAAGCTATATTATTGTAATCGATCGATTTCAACCCTGTATGTCCCCACTGCTGCGGCGCGGGTCTCTTCCTGCGTTGCAGGAAGTATTATTGTAAACAACGATACAATTCATTCAGTACTTTTTATTTGAAAGAGTAACAAACCATCATCCATACTTACAAACTTTCGTGTTTAAAATATTAGTAGGAACGTAGGAAGTATAAGATAGGATGACATGTATAGGTGTTATTAATCCTCGAATAAATTATTTCACTTGAGTATTTATTTAGGATTTTGTTGTAAGTAGTAACAGTATACAGTAACAGTAACAGGACATACATCAACCAGATAGGGGATGTATTAGCAAAGGGAAAAATAAAAAGTACCCGGAACCGGCATGCGTGCATGCAACGACTTATGTTGACGACTTAACGTTGATGACGCGAAGGTGATCTGTCAGGATCGTGGCAAGTGGCAGTCCCTGGTCTCTGCCTACCCCTCCGGGATACAGGCGTGAGGCTATGTATGTACGTATGTATGTATGTATGTATGTATGTATGTATGTATGTATGTATGTATGTATGTATGTATGTATGTATGTATGTATGTATGTATGTATGTATGTATGTATGTATGTATGTATGTATGTATGTATGTATGTATGTATGTATGTATGTATGTATGTATGTATGTATGTATGTATGTATGTATGTATGTATGTATGTATGTATGTATGTATGTATGTATGTATGTATGTATGTATGTATGTATGTATGTATGTAGTAACAGTATATTGATATCTTGAGGACATTCAAGATCAGTATCAGCTGTATAACTTTGTTAGTAAAATAATGGCCAAGTGCGTGTCAGTCCGCGCGCTGTGGAGGGTTTCGCAGGGGGTATTTCGTTTCGAGTTCGATAACAAATATTGTGACACGAGATTTTAATATATTAAATTTCACCCCAGAAAGTAGCGATGTTCATGTTTATTGATTACTCTATATTTTATTACTTTTATAGTAACTGCGTTAGTTACTATAAAGTACTTTACTAAGAGATACCAATTGTGTCAGTTGCCGATTATAGCGGCAGTGACACGCCGTAACCTTTAGTATTCTTTTATTTTTTTATTTTAAGGTTATTTAGTAATGTGTTTTAAGTTTGCTTTGTTATTTTGGCCTATGTACTGTGGCTATAATAAATGATTTTTCTTCTTCTTTTTCAATAAATAAATAAATTTTCATGGACATATTACACAAATCTCGGTAGCCCTATACTAAGTACAATTAAATGGCTTGTGTTATAAGTACTAACTCGACGATAGATTTAGAACAATAAATACATAGATAACATCCAAGACCCGAGACAAACTAGAAAAGTTCGTTTCCTAGTTTGACCCGGCCGGGGATCGAACCCGAGAACTTTGGTTTTACAGTCAGCGTGCCAAACCGCTGCGCCACCGAGGTCGTCAATGTCTGAGAAATAACTTATATATTTTTTAATTACGTCACAAGCTTTTGCGTCATTTTAAATAGTCACAATTCACACATTTAAAATAATTATAGCCTAGACAAAAAGCCATTACGTTAATAAACAAAACAAAACAATATTTCACACGGGATAACGCATTTCAAGATGTAAACGCTTTATTTAAGGGCGTTTTCGGCGCGCACCTTGCACAAAAATTACGCGCAAAACAACAGTAACTCAAGGCACATTGCAAATACAAAAGGCCACCTAAATTCCCGGTGAAACATGTCCAAATATAAACTTTAGGCCGAAGTCATATAAAAAATATAGCAATATTCAGGTAATTCGCGTGATTCATGAGCCATAACTTTTTTGTTATTGGTCTTTTATCTTGGCGGGAGGGAGGCAAAAAATCTTTGTCCCGCGGGAGAGGAGGACAGGGCTATAAAAACTTTACGCTAAGGCTCCGGGCTTCAACAGGCCCTAACTGGGGTATAAATAAATTGTTGAGTCAATTTCGGCCACCCTTTTTCATTGTTGCCTTTGTCTTAAATATTAAGATGTCCCTCAAAGGGTTAAATGTTTTGCTAGTGGGCGTTGGGATTGGGGGTTATTGAAAATTATGCGCGACTAGCCTGTGCCCTTAGTGGTCGAATTCTGCGCACCAAATCCTAAGCGGTTCCAGTCGCCTAACTGTCAAACTGACGGAAATGGTCCGCACCTTGCGAGGCGGGAAGACCGGTTCCACCCCGTTTTTAGGGTTCCGTACCTCAAAAGGAAAAAACGGAACCCTTATAGGATTACTTTGTTGTCCGTCTGTCCGTCCGTCCGTCTGTCAAGACCCTTTTTCTCAGGAACGCGTGGAGGTATGAAACTGAAATTTATATCAATCACTCAGGTCTACTGTCCCTTGAAGCTGTGAAAAAATCAAACTTCTAAGCCAACGCAATCAAAAGATACAGCCGTTTATGCCGCAAATTTTTGACACTTGCAAGGGAATCAAAACCTACAGGGTGCTTCCCGTGAACTCAGAATCTTGAAATTTGATACGAAGCAACGTCTTATAGCATAGATAAAGGAAAAATTACGAAAACCATAAATTTTTAGTTACATCACATAATATATATTTTTTTAATAATTTTAAACTTACTACCCATTTCCTCATAAACGCGTAGAGGTATTAAATTGAAATTCATACCAAATACTCAGGTCTATAATACAGGTTTGTACGGAACCCTCGGTGCGCGAGTCTGACTCGCACTTGGCCGGTTTTTGTCAAGCTTGTCAATCAACATATAATTTATAAAAAACTGCCTTTATTCGTTCTATTGTTAGTCTGAATTCAAAGTCCTCAGTCCTGACCTTGAAACTGAGGAGTTAAAATACAAGTCAATGCAGCATATTAAGTCCATATTAACTATATCGAAAAATCCCTTGTGTTAATGAATGGATATCACACGCATTCATTTTTTTTTTACGTAACTTACCTCACAAGTAAAAATCTGTAAATACTACTTTGCATTAATTAAAATTTTTAGATAATTCCTTAACAACACGAAGCGCTCGTGGCCTAGCCGAACCGAGTGATTGGAATCAATCACTTGAGTAAAGCAACAACAGGCGCGGTCAGGTGCAGGATGGGCGACCGTCCCGTGACTACCGCTAGTAGCATTTTTTCCGAGCGCTTCCGCGCTTCGCAAGGCACGTTAAGCCGTTGGTGCCGGCTGTCATATAATGGCAGTCGTTAAGCAGTGTCAGAGGCCTTATGGGCGGCTTGACATCTTCTGACGGTAAGGCCCGCCACTGTCTTACAACCCTCCACCAACCCGGACTTGGCCGTGGTGGAGTATGGCCTAACCTTCCTGCGATGCAGGAAGAGACCCGTTCCCCAGCAGTGGGGACATACAAGGGTTGATATCGAAACACACACACACACACACATACACAAACCCTGAGAGGTAGGTAGAGACCAGCTAATGCCACTTGCTACAATCTAGAAAGATGTCCTTCGCTTCGTCATCAGTTGTTGCAAGCATGCATACTGGTTTTGGATACATTTTATCTTGGTGTTTAGTCAAAGTACGACATAGCCCTCCCCGAATGAGCGCCATAGCGCCCTGTCTTCAGCTTGCCGCATCCAGCATCGACCGGCAGTTTTTCGCAGATCGCCATCCCACCCGGTCGGAGGGCGTCCTACAGGAGGGAAGCTCCTTTAGGACGGGAGCTTCCCTTCCTGGCCCTAAAATCCGTTAGATAATGTTTTGTTTCCTAAATAATCAAAGAAGGGTTTCGGCGGTGACACAATTAATTAGGCAGGTATTTCACAGACGTATATTAAAATGCTGTCATTCCTTATTCCGTTTTAATATACCAAATAACTGTTACGTGGAACGTTACTGTTGTGTTTGATTGTCAATCTTTTTAATAAAAGTTGTTAGTAACAATAATAGTACATTATTACATATGTGGCGCATTTTATATTATTATTACATATGTATCTGCTGTGTGATGTCGGCCTAGAGAATAGCACCAACCCAAACTCATCCCGCGGGTGTCGTAAAAGGCGACTAAGGGACACAAACCGGGGGGTGGGCAGCAGCGCCCCCTGCAGTACAATTCCACCGAACTGCGATCCCCAAACCGCATGCCCAGCGTAAGGATTATAGGCATTACCCCCTATGATAGCACAACGTGGCGCTTCATAGGGGAGGGCTATGTCCAGCAGTGGACTAGTATAGCCTGACGACGATTACATATGTGCGGTAAGTTGAAAATTACAGCCGAGGTGACATTGCTATAAGAAAGCAGAGGCTGTAATTATCATAGTGCACGTATGTGATACGGCGTTGTATAACACATTTGCGAGGAAATAAATAAAACTCGGACTTTTTTAAACGAATAAATCTTAAATCACTTGCTAAACCAGTTAGAAAAATTTGAGCAATTTGTAAAATTGATTATTGCGTTGCTGTGGTTGTCAAGTTATTAATAACTCATTATTGGGGCCATACAAGGGTTGATATCGATATCGAATTGTTTGTAAATGTAAGATACCCTTTGTTCTAAGAAATTCCTGGTTATTCATTCATTCCTTTATTTCTTAATTTTAATACATTAATTTAAAGCGTAACTTGATGCTAAGTGTAATGTATCATCTTTATGAATAAAAATACTTATTTTTTAGTCATTCATTAAATCACTCGTAGTTCATTCATTCATTCATTTATGCCTACTAAATTGAAGCAATAGCAAGGTATAGAAATCTAGTGTCAATTACTTCTTATTGATTGTAATAATAGTTACCTAGTTAGAAAGAAATATTATTGACATTCAAAATGTCTTAGTTCGCTTTTACGTAAAAAAAGAGTCGACATAGCCCAGCGGATAAGTAAGTTGAAGTGGCAGTGTAGAACTCATGGCCGATGGGGCCAAAGTGTTCTCGAATGGAGACCATTATATTGGCAAGCGCCGTGTAGGATGACCAGTCACTATATGGTCAGAAGCGTTCGTGGCCTTGTCGAACCGAGTGATTGAAATCAATCTAAAATTATCTGTCGGAATTCAATGCCTCTAACAAAGCCGTGACGAACGAACGCAACGAGTTCACAAGAGACACCACGGTCATGGTACCAAAACGATAGAACAATTTTTCTGTAGCGTATTTGTCGAAACGACGAAGGTTAGGTGTCTTGGGTTAAGCCCACCTTCTCTCTCTTAGAGAAAACCTGTGTCCTGCAGCCTGTGCCCAACGTTTATGGGCTGCATCAAAAATAAAAAATAAAGCAGACTCGCGGGCGAAAGCTGTAGTTTAATAAACAAACTCGGCGCTAATTAAACAAAAGGTTCCCTTTAAATTGTGAATGCCAATCCTTTCTGAAATTTAGGGGTTGCGCTTTGTTTTGTTACCTAGCCGTTACTGGTTGTGATCGGGCCGACCGACTTCAGTGTATTCTAATATTGAATTATATTTCCATTAAAAGTTTTAAATTTCCTTTGTCTGAATACAAACTGGGTTAGCTTCTTTTCTCGTATTATAAGGAGATTAAACTGGGTCATTTCTAAAACGATTAACTCCTGAAACACCCCAATTCATGTTTTACCGAAACTTTTCATCAATATCAACCCTTTTATGTACCCACTGCTTTGGCACGGGTCTCTTCTTGCATTGCGAGAAGATTAGGCTATACTCCACCATGGGGGACCAGTCCGGGTTGTTGGAGGATTGTAAGACAGTGGCGAGCCTTACTGTCAGAAGTTATGAAGCCGCCCATACGGTCTCTGAAATGGCGTAACGACTGCCTTTACATTACAGTCGGCACTTCGCAAGGCTTAACGTGCCTTGCGAAGCACGGAAGCGCTCGGAAAAATGCCACTAGCGGTAGTCACGGGACGGTAACCCGTCCCGCACTTGACCGCGTCTATGGTTGATTAACTCAAGTGACTGGATTCAATCACTCGGTTCGGCTAGACCACTAGCGCTTCTGCTTTTGTTCGATTTTTATTTATGTCGAAGCATCGGGGCTTTATATACTATAGTTTCATAAATTTCGTGCCTTTGGCGTTTGTTAGCTTCTTTCATCGTATTATGAAAAAAATAAACAGGGACCAAAATTTTTGTTACCTCTAATGCCCATTCGTGATTTACTGAAATTTTTGTTAAGTTTTTTTTTCCGTGTGTAATTTATGTCAAAATATTGGGGCTTCATATATAACATAAAAAAACCATCACGCCTGTATCCCAGAGGGATAGGCAGAGACCAGCGACTGTCACTCGCCACGATCCTGTCAGAGCACCTTCGCTTCATCAACGTTCATTAGTCATTGCATGCACGCACAGTGGTTTGGCTTACATTTTTTCTAGCCATTATTCGTGTATTATGTATTACACGAGTAATATATTATGTATTTTAGTATATTCTATATAGTTTAGACTGAACGCGTAAAAATGTTTACGTGTATTTTACCAATTTAAAAAAGTAGCCTATTATTTGTTATTAGCCTATTGTTAGTGCTATATCGGACTGTAATCTATTTCTGTGCCAAACTTCATCTTGATACGTTTATCCGTTTATTCGTTCAGATGTTAATTTATGAACATCCATCCATCCAAACTTTTTCATTTTCATGTTTTTGTAATGCTCAAGTTGTTTGGCTTTTACTAAGAAAACACATTTAAACAAATACGTGTAAAACATGCTGTCGACATATGTTCTGCCGAGTCAACTAGATATGTTAGAATTAAGTGTACTGATCAACCTTTTGTATGTCCCACTACTGGGTCACGGTTCTCTTGCAGTCGCTAAGCCATTTCAGAGGCCTTATGGGCGGCTTAATAGCTTCTAATAGTAAGGCCCGCCACTGTCTTACAATCTTCCACCAACCCGGACTTGGCCCCCGTGGTGGAGTTTGGCCTAACCTTCTTGGGATGCAGGAAGTGTACTATTTGATACCTATTTGTATAGCTGTTTGGTGTTGCTAATAAATAAAATAAATAAACGTGAGTAGAACAATAGATTCGGAAGCGAGAAACACAGATTCGATCCCCAGTGCGGACACGTACCAATGACTTTGTTTAGTTACTCTGGGTACTCGCTAACGGTGTAGGAAACCTGAGTGTCAGAGGTACTCAAAAACTGTAGCGCTTAAAATTGTCAATCCGAGGTGGGCACGCGTAGTAATTAAGCCCGTAGTCACTCTCTCTGAGAGAAGGCTTGTGCCTGTGACATTATTTAAAGGTTACATAAAAAGTAGACCTAATTTCTAGTCAAATATTTTATTTTATCTGTAAAACAGCTTGCGCACCCTAAACCACGTCTTACAATGCGATTTATTCGTAAAACACTCACTACTCTAGCGGCACTGGCAGCGGTACTGTGAACAAAATATTCTTACGTGAATTTCTAAGTATAAAGAGTTGGGAGGATGGTAATGATAAAGATTACAAAAACGTTTATTTCGGCCACACTATTGTACAATCTGCTACGCAGTTTAATGAATTATTGATAAAATTTATCCCTTAACCAGGCAATACTTCACATGTCCACATTAAATTTAACTCTATCAACTTGAAATAAAGTCCAAAACCAATAAAACATTCATACTATCTATGCCTAATTAAGAGTTAAAACTCTGCGTCTGATTGGAGAACGTTGCGGACTGAAAGAGGATGTAAGGACTAGAATTGATGTTGCGTTGGTTTGGACAAATGAAGAGCATGAAGGAAGAAACATTGACGAAACAAATATTTTATTTATTGCGAATGTGGGTGGAAGGTCCGGTAAGGGGATGTCACTACATACTACGACCATTTAGGGGATGTATTAGCAAAATGGAAGATTAAAACTACCCAAAACCGACGTGAGTGCATGCAACGACTCATGAACGTTGATGGAGCGAAGGTGATCTGTCACGATCGTGGCAAGTGGCAGTTCCTTCTCTCTGCCAACCCCTCCGAGATACAGGCGTGAGGTTGTTATGTTGAGACGATTTATACAGCGTGCAGTGGCACCTTTATTCACACTAGATAGATATGATAGATATATTTGTAGATTTGCCCAGCACCTATACCATCCTGATAGCTTAGTCGGCCTAGCCCACAGGATGCCACAATAATGCCGCCAATTTTACTCCGTATATTTACATGTTTTTCATATCATGTGCACTGATGTACAATCTTAAATAAATAAATGAGTGAATGAAATGCACTAACCCGTGCTAAGCACAATTTTAAAAACCTATTTAGAGGCCAAAAAGGGAAAGGTTGTAAAGAGGTTCGGGTTCGAGTCCCGGCATGGGTGGAATTTTTGACCTCTAAATAGGTTATGAATAATCTTATCTTCTTCTTCAGGCAATATTATGTAGTCCACTGCTGGACATAGCCCTCCCCTAATGAGCGCCATAGTGCCATCCTTAAAATTTCAAAGGCAACCTTAAAGATCAATTATAAAATGTTACTGACAAACAGTCCTCACTATAGTTGCCTATACTATTTTTATTTTTAATGCACTAACCCGTGCTAAGGACAATTTTAAAAACCTATTTAGAGGCCAAAAATTTCACCCATGCCGGGATTTGAACCCGCGACCTCTGGCTATCCGTGCCAGCGTTCTATCCAACTGGGCTAATGGGCGACTCACCGGCATCAGTACGTAATATAGAGAAATTTGTCCTTAACACGGGTTAGTGCATTAAAAATAAAAATAGTATAAAAACTTTTTTGCCTGCTACCACTATTCTTACAGCTTCAAGGGATTGTCGTCCTTATTGCTCCACACCAACTTTTTCTCTAACCATCCAGCGGCGTTGGCGGCTGCGAAGTAACGCAGTGTGTCGTTAAAATTTATAATCCCTAAAAGGTTGGGCCAAGTGGCGTGACTGTTCCACGCGAGGCGTCACTCGAGAGGGTATATTGCAAAATGTATGGCCTAGAGCTGCTATTAAGGTGGTTTCTGACTACCAATGTGAATGGATGGTGGGTAGTGGTGCCAAACGAGTGTTGCTTGCTTGTGGCAGGCTTACATAGAGTAAATTAATGAGTTAATTAATATAATGAATAAAGCAATTAGGTGATTTAATTAATAAAACAATTTATTCGTGTAAATAATACATTAACAAAAATCAATAATTATTTCATTAATTATATTAAACAATGAACAAATTAATTAATTAACCAATGAAACGAATATATAACAAAAAGAGTATATATATATATATATATATATATATATATATATATATATATATATATATATATACACAATATATATATTTAATATATAATATATATATTAAATATATTCACCCCGTTTACCATACTTATTAATTCCACGCAGTGCACGTTCGCCCTTACCAAAACACAGGGGTACCGTCAACAAATTAGGGAGGATTTCGAGGACTTTTTCAACTCCATTAACTGAAAGTTTACACGCTCATCTACTTAAAGTTAAGTGGAGGTTCGACTAAAATCACAAAATGCACTCCTGGCAAGTGTGTAGAAGTTTGTGACTTGACTACTTATTTGTTTGGAAAGGTATCTTGAGACCGATCTCCTACGCAGAGAAAGTTGCTTGTAAAGAAGACACTAACAAGCTAAAAAGCTGTATTACAATAACAAAAAATAGACTGATTTATTAGGTCTGTTTTCCACCAAAGCGGACTGGATAGGATAAGCCGAGGATCTGCTGAGAAACGCTCGTGGCGAAGTCGAACCAAGTGATTGGAATCAATCTGTTGGTTAAGCAACAACAGGCGCGGTCAGGTGCAGGATGGGTGACAGTCCCGTGACTACCGCTAGTGGCTTTTTTCCAAACGCTTCCGTGCTTCGCAAGGCACGTTAAGCCGTTGGTACCAGCTGATAGTCGTTAAGCCATGACAGAGGCCTTATGGGCGGCTTGATAACTTCTGACAGTAAGGCCCGCCACTGTCTTACAATCCTCCACCAACCCGGACTTGGCCCGCGTGGTGGAGTACTGGCTAACTCTCCTGCGTTTCAGGAAGAGACCCGTGCCCCAGCAGTGGGGACATACAAGCGTTGATAACGATATCGAATCTTAGATAGATAGAATATTCTTTATTGCATGTACATCAAGGATTACATAAGAGACTTATAAAATAACAGTACAGTACAAGTGGCGGCCATATTACTAAATGTAATTTCTTCTAGACAACCATTGACGGAAAAGAAGAAACGGAAACTGAAATACGAAAACTGAATCTTCTTCTTCTTTCTACTTTTAACTCCTAGGGGAGCGTTGGGCCTCAACCACAGCTTTCCACTTCTGACGGTGGTTCGCGGCAGCTTCCAATTCGGTCCAACTAGTGCCGATCAACTTTACCTCTTGGTCTATCGATCTTTTCCATGTGGTTCTTGGCCGCCTCCTCTTTTATTTTTTTTTTATTCCTACAGGTGGTTGGGGCTCCACCAACCCAGACTCGGGCCCCATGGTGAAGTGTGGCCTAACCTTCCTGCAATGCAGGAAGACACCCGTGTCCCTGTAGTAGGGACATACTGGGGTTGATGTCGATCGAATAGGGGGCTTCTTATGCAATTATTTTTGTCTTATCAGCAGAGCTGTTTACAGAAGATTATTGATATACTAGAAACCGTGGAACAAGGCTATTATTGCAAAACCTCTATAAACAAGAATTACGCCGCGTGAACATTATTTTTTAAATCCCAATGCCAAACGCACTGTATTTTGGGACACGATGTTCCGAACGTACAATTCGCTTTGAAATGCAAATTTTGCCTCTATCTGCCGGTACATTCACGACCTATCAGACAAATGTGGCAGCCGCAGTATTGCCGTTTAATCTGCGATATTATTTACGATTCGAATTTCGTATCTAAATTAGGCGCGTTAAGAGCTATTTTAGCATCCTTCGCTGTATGAGAGGCTATACCATAGGAGCAAATAATTAATGACATTCTGCGTTTAATTCGCAAACTGTAATTTGTCAAGCTATTAGTTATCACTAGCCAATGTGTTATTGTGAGCGAGACGATTAGCTAGATAATGCTTTGTAACTATGTAGATAGAGGTTAGTTTTGCTTGGAGTTAGGAAGACTGTTGGCGACAGAACATTTTATTCTTTGGTTTTTCTTTACTTATATATATTGTGGCGGCGCGGTTACAAAAATGTGAATTATTAGTGACTGTATGCGGTTAAATTATATTTGAAAAAGTGGAGCTGAACCCTGGGGTGAGGATAGGGCTGCCGCGGTTGAGGTCGGGATAGAAAGACAGCCCTGGAAGGAAAAGAAACACACTGACCTTTGGCTTCACTTGGCGGCAGTTGCGTATTCGAAAACAAGGCGGACCCGGCCAGCTGGATAACCTCAGCTGGTGGCGATGGGAGTCCAAAACTGCTAATGGCACTGGTGCAGGCACAGTTCATAAGCTGTTACGGCGGTTTTAGGAAGCTTCTCGCCAGCGCGATCTTCGTGCATCTCGCTCGCGCACATATTGTAGGCGTGTGTGTGGGAAAAGGATACAAATGTGGGCAGGAAGTTGGGTATCAGCTCCCTACCATAGTAAACAATATACATTTTTTTAAACAATACATGGAACTAAAGAAACGCGGGAAGATTTGAATTATCATTGTTAATTAACCATATTGTTAAATTTTTTTTAATGCACTAACCCGTGCTAAGGACAAATTTAAAACTATAAGGTTAGTGCATTAAAAAGAATATAATCATGTGGGTACAGCGATATCATTCCAATGTAAAACCTAACTGGAAAGTAAGGTACTCGGGCCTGCAAGTAATTCAAATTACTTCAGCCAGATGTCGCTGCCTGTACGTAATACATAGAGTATTGTAAAGAGGTTCGAAATTTCACTGATGCCGGTGAGTCACCCATTAGCGCAGTCGGGAGAGCGCTGGCACGGTCAGCCAGAGGTCCCGAGTTCGAGTCCCGGCATGGGTGGAATTTTTAGCCTCTAAATAGGTTTTTAAAATAGATATTGTTTTAATACATATTCTAAATTTTTACAATTAGTTAGTTCTAGTTTTATGTCAATGTATCGTATAAATAGCCTTCTTTTATCTGTCCTACATGCAGTAGGGCCCGCCGCTCTCAAATCTGGACCTCTGGCTATCCGTGCCGTCCTAGGCACTGTTTGAATCGTCCGTAACGGACGCAAAAGCTTATGATGATGAGTATTAATAAACAGTTGTAGCGTTGCAGATTCAAAGTTTTACAAAATTTCATAGAAAAGAAAGGTCATGGCACCTATACAGTGCTCGACAAATACATTGGTATACAGTAGATTTAAGGGCCGGCTTCTGAATTAAGAATTTCCCTAAGTAACTTATGCTTAAGTATCGTTCTGTCACGCTCAATTCTGAGAAATTCGAAAGTACTGAGTGCTTAGTGCGAGTTTTTTAACTACTCGATTGCGTTAACGTAAACTCATATTTCTATGGCATCGAGGAAGCGCCACCTAGCGACAAGTATGGAAATTTAAATTGCTGAGTGCGAGTTGTATTGGTTTACGTTGAGAAGTGAACACGTTTAGCAGCCAAAACACGAATAAACGCGAGTGCGAGTTGTACTGTGACAGCGTTTTGCCAGTTCGAACGGTTAACTTACTCATACTCGCTACTCAATGCTCGATTATCGCGGTAGTAAAGTTATTCGATTGGATCTGTCAAACTCGCACTAAGCACTCTGAACTCATATAATACCTACAGTTTTAAAGTTACTGATATTTTTCCTGACTTACATAATAATAAATAAATAAATATTCATAGATATATTACACAGATCTCGTTAGCCCAATACTAAGTACACCGAGGCCGTCAAAATAATGTTTTCGTAGATATAGGTACTGATGACGTACACAAGCTGCATACGATTAACAACAAAATGTCTTCTTAATTAAAGTAGATATTCCTATATCACGGAGCATCCTTAAAAGGCAACACTACATACATATTTACTTTACGGCAAATACGAAAGCCACATGAAAATGCGGGAAAAAATTACGAACAAACTCACAGCTACATCCACACAGAGCGAAAACAAGCAAACCGTCTTTGCTAACGAATATAAATTACAGCACACAGCGGTAGAGATTTATTAGACGTTTGAAATGAATGCAATTAGATTGCGAGTTTTGCTTATTTATAATTACTTAACTGTATGTGAATATGAGTGGAGAACCTGTTCTTTGTTATCTCCTGAGTTGCTGTTGGTGTTTGCTCAACTAAAATATAATCATAATTATTTTTATTAAAATTCTTTATTCCGTAAAAAAATTGCGCATAGGCGAGCTTAATGATACTTAGCATTATCTACAAGCTAATCTAAGTGTTTTTTGAAGCGCTCGTGGCCTAACGGAACCGAGTGATTGGAATCTTTCGCTTGGGTTAAGCAACAACAGGCGCGGTCAGGTACTGATGGGGGAACATCTCGTGACTACCGTTAGTGGTATTTTTCCGAGCGCTTCCGTGCTTCCCAGGGCACGTAAAGCCGTTGTTGCCAGCTGGTTAAGCCATATCAGAGGCCTTATGGGCGGCTTGATAACTTCTGACAGTAAGGCCCGCCACAGTCTTACAATCCTCGTCCAACCTGAACCTTCCTGCGATACAGGAAGAGTTCTGGATGGGTGAACATCTCGTGACTACCGTTAGTGGTATTTTTCCGAGCGCTTCCGTGCTTCCCAGGGCACGTAAAGCCGTTGTTGCCGGCTGGTTAAGCCATATCAGAGGCCTTATGGGCGGCTTGATAACTTCTGACAGTAAGGCCCGCCACAGTCTTACAATCCTCGTCCAACCTGAACCTTCCTGCGATACAGGAAGAGACCCGTGCCCCAACAGTTGTCCTGTACTATGGCTTCCAACACCCTCCTTCGGTAATCGTTAAGTCAAATTTAAATTTGTAGAAATATATAAAGCGAATCTAGATAAATCAAATAATTTATTTGTGGATAGGTTTGAGAAAGATTGCCACTAAATACACGTAGATGCTTACTGGTGTTCTTTGCACTAGGCCGATAGAAGATAGCCGATAGAACCGATAAAAGATGTAGATAAAACTACACTTTCTTTCTTTTTCTTCAGTAACAATAGTCTGTTCCTACATGACACGAATCATCCAAAAAGAGAGAGAGAAGTGCATTCATCTCTTTCATATTCAAACCGTTCTTAAGTCTGTGATCATCACCACCACAGATGAAATAAAATTATTAAGAAGAAATAAAATTATAGATGGTGATAAATAATTTTATTTCTTCTTAGTAATTGTATTTCTTCTTAAGAAATAAAATTATTTATCACCATTAATAATTTTATTTCTTCTTCTTCTTTCTTCAGAAGCGACTCAATGTTTAAAGATTATTAAAGACAATTCTTTAAGAAACGTTAAAAATTGTATGGATCGACTGTCGACTGGCTCTACAGTTTAGCTGATTTGCAAGTACTATTTCAATTCGTTACACCGCAGGTTCTGTTTGCACTATAAAGTACCGAAAGTGTGTGTATTTTACCGTGAAAATTATATACGTTGCTCAGCGCTTATCGATGAATTTGACAATGAATTGAAGCCAGCGGATTTATTTTGCTGTTGTACGAGTATTAATGCTGAGTAGCGCTCTCGGAAAAGCTACGATTTATCGTCAACGAAACTGAACGGGCTGGTACAAAACACGCAGTAAAACTGAATTGAATTTTTTTTCTACTGTGACCACTAAATTGGAGACCGGAAATCAAACAGGCATCGTATTTTAAGACTTGAATTACAGTATTGCTTTTAGAGCTTCAATGCTTAGCGTTTTAGCGGTTGATTTTTAGTCGGCCCTAGTTAATTGTCATAAAATAAGAATATTCTTTATTGTACACTGGAAAAACAACAAATAGAAAACAATTGCAAATATAAAAACCTATTTAGAGGCTAAAAATTTCACCCATGCCGGGATTCGAACCCGCAACCTCTGGCTATCCGTGCCAGAGCCAGAGGTTGCGGGTTCGAATCTCGGCATGGGTTAAATTTTTAGCCTCTAACTAGGTTTTTAAATTTGTCCTTAGCACGGGTCAGTGCATTAAAAATAAAAATAGTATAATTGCAAATATACATAGTACAATTGGCGGCCTTATTGCTAAAAACAATTTCTTCCAGACAACCTTACGATGGAAAGTTGCTGAAGGAAATTAGAAAGACGGGTACCCAGTGCCAATTTGAATATTGATACATACTTATACTTAATAATAATACACTTACATACCGTTTCTTATGTAAACTTATAATTTATTATAAACATACATATATATCTTATAATAAAGTATAAATAGTAATTACTAAAAATATGCAAAGGTTTTGAATCGATTGTGAAAATCACAAAATTTACGTTTGACGTGTTGTCTCCGTCACATTTCTATTTCTTAATGACTCTCGGTGCCCATACATAGAAATCACAAACATAAACACATTAAACTGGTCATATTGCGACTGTTTATAAGGTAAGAAGTAATTACCGTTACCATTTACAATTACATTCAGTAATTACTTGAGGCATTTATGTGTCAATATAACGTATTCTGACATTTTCAAGCAAAAAAAATACAAAAATACTTCACAGTTGTGTCATTGCTACTATAACTTTACGAAGGTACCTTTAGTCTTAAGTCACTATTGTTATAACATAATATGGGTACATTATGCCTGAAATAAAGAATTTTTATTTATTTACAGAACTTTTTTTTTCTTCCTTTCTTATCTGCCATAAGCTCTTCTAGCCATAATCAGATGCGGTCGACGGTCTGAGGGTATTTAATATTGGGACGTTTTATAACTTTTATAATAATAAATAAACTCTGGAACGACTTTAGGTGTGCTTTTATTTGTAGATATAGTATAATATTTTAATAACACAGAAAAACTGGATAAAAAACGGATAAGCAGGTGAAAAGTCAGATCTGGTCAAAGGGTAAAGTAGTAGTGATGAAAAATGAGGGAAATCGAATAATGTGTGACGTAATTTAAATATTTGAAAATGATAGATAGAAAAAGAAATAAAAATGGTGTGAAGAGGTTTGCACCGTTACAATATTACTAGTTGATGCTCCATTAAGCATCAAAAATTCTTTTGTGGAACTACAGAACCTAGAAAACAAAGTCATTGGCGTATTATGGCCGCCGATTCAGTCTTTTTGTTCAGTGTCCGTAAAATAACTTGAGAAACATAAAATACTTGCTGTGCCCTGCAGTTTATTAGAAAAAAAATATTTTGTATTAACAGTAACAGACTTGGGTGTGGCAAAAGAAGCAAGAAAGTAGAATTAATGCAGTAGAAATGAGGTCCTTGAGAAGTATGCGTAGTGTTACTTTGAATGACAGGATACGCAATAGTCTGATTAGAGAACGTTGTGGACTGAAAGAGGATGTAGTGACTAGAATTGAGAAAGGAATGTTGCGTTGGTTCGGACATGTGGAGAGGACGAAGGAAGAAAGATTGACGAAACAAATATATATTGCGAATGTGAGTGGAAGGGTTGGTAAAGATCGTCCCAGGCGGACATACATCAACCAGATAGGGGATGTATTAGCAAAGGGAAAGATAAAAAGTACCCGGAACCGGCGTGCGTGCATGCAACGACTTATAAACGTTGATGAAGCGAAGGTGATCTGTCAGGATCGTGGCGAGTGGCAGTCCCTGGTCTCTGCCTACCCCTCTGGGATACAGGCGTGAGGTTATGTATGTATGTATGTATGTATGTATGTATGTATGTATGTATGTATGTATGTATGTATGTATGTATGTATGTATGTATGTATGTATGTATGTATGTATGTATGTATGTATGTATGTATGTATGTATGTATGTATGTATGTATGTATGTATGTATGTATGTATGTATGTATGTATGTATGTATGTATGTAGTAAAAGATATTTTCCCGGGTATACTTGTAAATATGTGTACCCTGATTTATATGTTGGTACTTATTCTCATCCAATCGGGTTTAATGCGAACTCTATCACGCTACCTTGTGATGTGAATGAATGATACCACGCTACAAAGAATTTATAATGGAATGCTATCACCGCGTAATTTCTAAAATTCTATTAAGACACAAAACAAAATTTATCATCATCACACTCAACCCATTATATCCCCACCGTGGTGCACGGGTCTCTTCCCTTGGAACGTTGTATTTTCGTTATCAACCCTTGTATGTCCCCACTGCTGGGGCACGGGTCTCTTCCTGCATCGCAGGAAGGTTAGCCCATACTCCACCACGGGGGCCAAGTCCGGGTTGGCGGAGTGGTGGTGGTTGGAGCGTTGTTATTATTTATAAATAATAACGAACTCTGGAACGACTTCAGGTGTTGTTTTATTTGTAGTAATATTTAAATAGAAAAACTGGATAAAAACGGGTAAGCAGGTAAAAAAGTCAGGTCTGTTCGAAAGGTATGTGGTATGGAAGTAGTGATGAAAAATGAGGGAAATCGAAGAATGTGTGACGTAATTTAAAAATTTGAAAATGATAGATAGAAAAAGAAATAAAAATGGTATGAAGAGGTTGCACCGTTACACCCTGAGGCAGTATAGGCCATACTCAACTACAGTGGCCAAGTCCGGATTGGTGGAGGCTTATGCAAGACTAGTTTCTTGTCTTACTGTCAGAAGTTTTCAAGCCGCCCTAAGGCCTCTGACTTGGCTTAACGACTGCAATCTACCGATGACAGCCGGCGCCAACTGTTTAAGTGCTTTGCGAAGCACGGAACCGCGCGGAACAATGCCACTAGCGTTAGTCATAGACGGTCACCCATCCATGCACTGAACGCGCCCTATGTTGCTTAATCTTCGTGATCGTTTAAGATCACTCAGGCAGCCGGGTTTACGAGCGATTCTGAAAACAAAATTGGTTGTTCTCAACTTTCGCTAATTGGACGAACACAGAGCCGTAAATCGAACTTTCGCCATTCATAAGACCGCACCACATAAATCAGTAAACATTAATTAAGTAGCAGTGTCTTCTGCTCCGAGTGTGTGAAGTAAAATGGCCCCGATCCTCTCACTCAGTCACTCTGAGCTTAATCAACAAAGTCCTCAAGACAGCCGCGACACTAAGCTCCGATTTAATGAAAGAGTCGCCTAGAGTTGTGAGAGCCGTGAGCTACGCTCTGTGACGCTAAAGTAATGTAATACACTGTGAATATGGTCTTAAAGAATTTATGGACCCGTGGGAATGTTTTTCGAGAATTTTCTCGCATGACGACACCCGAGAATAGATAAAGCAATTCCGCGTTCAATTATTTCTTCTCAGTTTATAAACTGCAATCTGTATTATTACTTAAAATTACTTTTACAAAAATATATGCACACTTTTTAAAACTAAATTTTTATTAAGCGACGACATCCTCCCTCACTTGTCACCATACTCGTATTAGAAGCGAATTCAATGCACTGTAACTATATGATGTTGTGAAAAAGAAATATATAGAACTGGGAGAATGTTCTCCGTTCTCCGGGAATTTCCAAGCATGACGAGACCTGAAAACAGATCATGTCCGCTTTAATTATATCTCCATATTAATATTAGGTAACTTTCTTTCAAGCCATGGCTGAAAATTTTTTTGGGTAGTTTAGGATAACAAAAAAATTATGACTGTAGCACTTAGTTTTGTAGGTCAATGTAGTTAGAGCTTTTTTGCAAACGCTTCCTATTCTTTTTTGAATTAATGGCTATGCTCTGAGTGGTCATATACGGTACAGGCTGCAAACATATACAAATAGCTGGCTATTTCGATAACCACGGGAAAAAACCTCCTATACAAAGTTCCCCGGCAAGAACAGTGGATAGATTAATGTACCCGTTAAGAAGGACTCACTGACTGTAACGGGGTAATGTTGGAACTGTTCTTTGGTTGAATGGAGAGCGGATAAGGGTTGATTCACACTTTTGACCCCCGGGTGAACTGAAGATGGTTTTATTGCTTTCAAAGTTGTAGGACGTACAGAATTATAAATGGTATGGCGGTTAGACCTGAGATTTCCACACTTAGTCTCATAAATAGGACATTGAGCGTAGCAAGCGCTGGAGCATGTTAACACTTAAGATACTAGGGTTTTCACACGAGGTTGCACTATTAGAGGTTGGAAGAGTTACTAACTTCATAAATGTACATAAATTAAACAACAAAGACTAATAAAAACTATGCTAACTGTAACAAAATGCTGTATGGTTTAAAAACCTATTTAGCTAAAAATTTCACCCATGCCGGGATTCGAACCCGCAACCTTTGGCTATCCGTATCAGCGCTCAATTGGTAGAGCGCTGGTACGGATAGCCAGAGGTTGCGGGTTCGAATTCCGGCATGGGTGAAATTTTTAGCCTCTAAATAGGTTTTTAAATTTGTTCCTTAGCACGGGTTAGTGCATTAAAAATAAAAATAGTGTAATGCTGTATGGTGTCGGCCTAGAGAATAGCACCAACCCAAATTCTTCCCGCGGGTGTCGTAAAAGGCGACTAAGGGACATAAACCGGGGAGTGGGCAGCAGCGCCACCTGCAGTACAATTCCACCAAACTGCGATGCCCAACCCGCATGCCCAGCGTGGGGATTATGGGCATTACCCCCCAATGATGGCACAACCCTGCGCTATGGCGCTCATTAGGGGAGGGCTATGTCCAGCTGTGGACTAATATAGCCTGAAGAAGAAGTAATACTGAAACTGTCGCCCACGATACAGGCTATGCCTAGTGTGGGGACACTGTTACTCCTCCAATTTATATTTTGTGCCATTCTATATTTGTTTAAATTATTAGTTCTATAAGCTTAACAAATTTATAATTATGTACATTCACCTGAATAAAAAAAATTTCACTTTCACTTTTCACTAATAAAAACTGTATTTGCAGGGATATTTACTCGTTTAATTATACATATTAAATTTTTTCGACGTTTCGGCACTTTTGCAAGTACCGTGGTAACGGAAGACGTAGGTGATAGGCGTATTTTTGAAAGCATTAACTCTGTTAGTTTACTACCCTCGACAAAATTTACAAACGAAAAATATGAAGTTACGTAACTTCATATTTTTCTTTTGTAATTTTTGTCGAGGCTCCAAATCAAATCAATTTTTTTATATAAAGTCATATTGATTTTTAGTCATTCAAATTAAAAGGAGAATTACCAAAAACAGTCTATGTTGCGCTTTAAGCATTTATCCCTCAAAATGTTTCTTTTGAAAAAATATTTCATAGTTTTATTTGATAAAATAAAAGTAATAATTAAAAAATATCTGTATTGATTGTATAACCACGTTGACATCCGTGTGTATAGCTAAAAAACTTCAGTACAGATTACATTACAAACACAGGTTAGACTAAATTATTGCAAAAATCAAAGAGTATTAAACACGGATGTCAAAAAAGACGGATGGAACCTTCTTCACATGCGCTATCTGCAAAAAGTCGCAGTATGTATATGCCTAACACGTCCTTCGCTAAAGGCATAAATAATCTGTGGCATAAACACCAAACCACCAAAATTTACATAACTGAGTCTTTTTAATCTGTGGTCATAACCTCAAAACATGGGCTCAAAATTAAGATTTCTCGAAACTCCCATCTAATATTTATATAATATTTTTCTTGCATAATCTAGAGCTAATTTTTTATAGTTTACCGTTGGTTTCATCAATGCGCAAGAAGGCGCAAAAATAGACTTACTCCTATAGTAAATTGATCATTCTCCTTTACTCTATAGTCACACTTCTAGCAAGGGGGTCTCATGAACTTAAGCACTGGTTTCTATGCTGTAGGTGTGTTCCAACCACAAAAGACATCGATACAATGTTTAGATGTCTTTTGTGGTTGGATGTCATGATGTCATCATCGTTGATATTGCAACTGGTCACTTGTCAAAAAATTATTTCCGTTTTTTCATCAAATTTACACGAAAACATAAAAGTTTTAAAAATAGCAAGACACCATAATCCTCACACATTCTTGCTTGTATTTAGAGGCTAAAAATTCCACCCATTCCGAGATTCGAACCCGCGACCTCTGGCTATCCTCTTTCTATCCATCGACTCTATTTATTTGTACGTAATACAGAGAGTATTGTAAAAAGGTTCGAAATTTCTCTGATACCGGTGAGTCGCCCATTAGCTCAGTTGGAAGAGCGCTAGTATAGAAAGCCTGAGGTCGCGGGTTCAAATCCCGGCATGGGTGGAATTTTTAGCCTCTAAATAGGTTTTTAATACTCAAGCCCATTTAATGCGTTCATTTTGTATGCATAGTAAAATGAAGTTAAATAAAAAAGTTTATTCAAAGTAGCGCAAAAACTGCCGCTTAATGAACGTTACAATTCAAACTAGGCGTCCATTTCAGAATCTAGATCATTTTGGAGAAAAAATGGACTAAACAACTCCAAGCTTAGTCTTTTCAAAGTTCTTTTTGGAGATGCATTCTCTTTGGAGAGCAATCCAGCACATGACGTGAGTGACGCTCGTGTTTATAAATATTCGTTTGTCTACAATAAAGTCAGCTGGTGCTGTTTTCGAGTATTTGGTTCGTATTACTTCTGTGCGTAGCGCTGCTGGAGTCCAAATATTGCAAAAGTTCTTAATTAACAGAGTTAACATAATTATTATAAAACGTAGAACTCATGCATTATTATGTATTTTTGTTATTATGAAACATAGAACTCATGCATGGCTTTAATTCCACATGTCATTATCACCATCTTAATAATCCTTTAGGTATAGTTGGTAGCCCTTTTGGCACAAAGTGTACTTAACACATATTTTGAACCGCGTTCAGGCAAACTTAGGCAAAATATCTTTAGGGATTTAATTATACAAACGTCTACAATGCCCCATGAAGGATATATACACGATAATATTTAAAATGTGCCATTCTTCAGACATCCCAATTAGACAGTTATAATATTAATGGGTGTATCATCATCAACAGGCTATATTAGTCCACTGCTGGACATAAGATTAAGAATAAATAGTTATTTGATATACAAGAGTGCAAAGTTGTTTTTTAACCGCGTGTTCAATTTTGATGACCGAGCAAGCGAAGGATTCTTAAATTGAATCACGAGCGCAGCGAGTAACTTTTCATTCCACCTCAGCGAGGAGATGACTAAATGCAAAAAAAAACACGTTTACAATCACAAGATAGGTACACTTTTATTTTAGTTTAGGTATTAATTACTACATTATGACAGGTAAGTATTACAGAATAATCTTAAAATTATAACAAAATAATACTAAGGTATAATTAAGAAAATTTTAAATTAACGTTGCTACAGTTATTTAAATTGAGTTAAATATTTTTTTAATTCACAAACTTAGGGTACACGATGTTCTAAATTAAATTTACTTGATCCTCTAGAAAATAAAAACGGCTTTTCCACTCAGATATTGAAGATTAAAAATACTCTTTCCGAGATGGTGGGATGAAAAAGAATTTTATTGCCTCATCAAAAACAACTTAAACAAAGTAAGACTTAATAGCCATGAGTATACTATCAAAATATATAACTAGGCAAATAATTTTATATATAATTTTGTATGAGCAACGTGAGTTAATAAAGAATACTATGAGCCTTGGACTAAATAATAGGGTTCTGTTTTTATAATTTTTTTTCGAGAAAATATGTAAATGTGCCTTAGCTGAATAAATCGATTTGGGCTGCTTTAATAGATTGACAGCAAATAAAAGAACCAGAGTTTACAGAACCGGAAGTGAAGTTGCGTGCATTAATATTTAAACACGTAAAAAACTAATTTTTTAGCCTCTAAATAGGTTTTTAAATTTGTTCCTTAGCACGGGTTAGTGCATTAAAAATAAAAATAGTGTAATCATGTGGGTACAGTGATATCGTTCCGATGTTAAAACCTAACTGCAAAGTAGGTAGTCGGGGCTGTAAGTAATGCAATTTGCTTAAGTCAGATGTCGCCGCCTGTACGTAATACAGAGAATATTGTAAAGAGGTTCGAAATTTCACTAATGCCGTGAGTCGCCCATTGGCTCAATTGGTAGAGCGCTGGTTCGGATAGCCAGAGGTTGCGGGTTCGAATCCCGGCATGGGTGAAATTTTTAGCCTCTAAATAGGTTTTTTAAACGTAAAAAACTAGTCACATTAACCCCCGGTTTCTCGTACACTAACAACCTTCTAATCTACAGTTAACAGATGTCAGTTATTTTTTGTACGCACTTTAGCCAACGAACAGCTGTTAACAGTAGATTAATAAAATTAAAGCTGTTTTAGTACGGATTTCACTCGTTTATTATATTTTTACTTCTTGATTAACAGCTTGTTACATGGGTATATATTGATGATATATTGATATCAACCCTTTGTATGTCCCCACTACTGGGACATGGGTCTCTTCCTGCATCGCAGGAAGGTTAGGTCATACTCCACCACGGGGGCCAAGTCCGGGTTGGTGGAGGATTGTAAGACAGTAGCGAGCCTGTCAGAAGTTATCAAGCCGCCCATAAGATAGGTAGGTAACCGTTGCTGTCTTTCGCACCCTTCATATTAATTTTAAGTGCTTTTAGTTATGTTTTAGTTAAGTTTTATATAGGTCCCTAATACTAACTTGTGATAAATGTATTTGTACTAACTTTTATATGGGCAAGGCCTGAAATAAACGATTATTATTATTATTATTATTATAAGGCCTCTGACATAGCTTCACGACTGCCATTACATGACAGCCGGCACCAACCGGATTAACGTGCCTTGCGAAGTTATATATTAAACGGGTCATATCGCGATTATTTATTAGGTAAAACGTAATTACTTTATTTCGCGACGTTACGGCAGCGTTACAGTTGCCATGGTCTCGGGTAGACTAAAGTGGCGAGTACAGGTGGCTAGTGTAGGTGGTGGCAAGTGGCGAGTGGTGAGGAACGGTTTGTTATTTTTTTCAAAACCGGGGTTTGTCCTCTTTTACCTTGATGTAAAAGAAATTGACTATTTTGACTTTTTTTTTATTAAGCGCACGTCACGTTATCATCTGAGATCCTATTTGCTGTCATTTCGATTCTGTTCCTTAATTTTTGAAAATAATAAACGTAGAGATTCTTTGTCAGTTTCATCTCCACATAATCTATTAATAGTGAAACTAACAACTTTGACGTTAATTAAGTGACTATTTTGTTTTTAAAGTGAAAAAAAAAACTTTTTACTGTGACTTTGATTGATTGACCGATCGATCAACAGCGATATCAACCCTTTTATGTCTCCATTGAGGCACGGGCCTCTTCCTGATTTGCAGGAAGGTTAGACCATACTCCACCACGGAGGCTAAGTCCGGGTTGGTGGAGGATTGTAAGACAGTGGCGAGCCTTACTGTCAGAAGTTATCAAGCCCCCCATAAGGCATCTGACATGGCTTAATGACTGCCATTATATGACAGCCGGCACCAACGGCTTAGCGTGCCTTGCGAAGCACGGAAGCGCTCGGAAAAATGCCACTAGCAGTAGTCACGGGACGCTCACACATCCTGTACCTGACCGCGCCTGTTGTTGCTTAAGCAAGTGTGATTCCAATCACTCGGTTCGCCTAGGCCACGAGCGCTTCGGACTTTGATTAATAGAGTTAAATTTTAAACCTAGGACCAATTTAACCATTCTGTAGCCATCCTAAACCGTGAACATAAGTTCTCCAAACGACTCGAATTGACCTATTGGGTGTCCACACTTACACTATGAACCCGAGTTAGTACTTACTTGGCATCAGTTCAAGATCGTACCGAGGGAGTTATTTAGAAGGTTCCAACAAAGTAGTTTGGAAGTGCTATTCGCCTGATCTATCTTCTGTTGGGTTTAGCCAAATGAGTATGTACGTAGTTACTAAGTGACTGCTTCATTGTACAATTTAGGTCCGAATTAGCATTACAGCACTTTAGGATGCCAACTAGTGACGTTAATGGAATAAAAAGCATAACCTGCTTTATAAAACGTTTTTTTTCTTTCATAAAGTAACCATCATTAATCTTTTCCATTGTGACAACTATTTTTAGAACCTACAATCTAAATGATTTGGAATTTATAGCAGAAATCAATGGGGAGTTTTTCTTTTTGAGTATTAAAAAAAAGTAGTTCTCAAGAAGTATGTAGATGGCGCTAAACTGACTACGTTACTAGCCGTGTCTTACGATTTGAGACGATTGATAAACATTGATCGACTAAATATTGTTATTTACATAATCTAAGTTTAGTTTTATGATCAGTCATAAAACTAAATCAAAGAGAAATAATAAAACAGTAATGTGGTTTTCCGTACCTTGCAGTAACTTACCAAGTTCAGCGCCATCTATCCAGCGACTAGGGAAGTATTTAGAAAACAATAAAAAGGAAATCCCTCATTAAAGTCATAGGGTGTTGATACTACGTTCTAGACTGTATGTTCTAAAAATTAATAACAGAAATATTAAGGGCCTGTTTCACAATCTGCAAATAAAGTTCCGGATAAGCTATCCGCAACCAGGGAGCGCTCGTGGCCTAGGCGA
Organism: Yponomeuta sedellus; assembly: GCA_934045075.1. NCBI lineage: Eukaryota > Metazoa > Arthropoda > Insecta > Lepidoptera > Yponomeutidae > Yponomeuta > Yponomeuta sedellus. Next base: position 5,840,830 of record OW203734.1, read on the forward strand.
ACCGAGTCATTGGAATCAATCACTTAGTTAAGCAACAAAAGGCGCGGTCAGGTAACGGATGGGTGAGCGTCCCGTTGTAACGGTGCAAACCTCTTTACACCATTTTTATTTCTTTTTCCATCTATCATTTTCAAATATTTAAATTATGTATGTCACTCATTCTTCGATTTCCCTCATTTTTCACACTACTACTTTACCCTTTGACCAGATCTGACTTTTTACCTGCTTATCCGTTTTTTTATCCAGTTTTTCTGTTTAATATTACTAAGTACATACAATTCTACAAATAAAATAACAGCTGAAGTCGTTCCAGAGTTTATTTACTAATTATAAAAGTTACCCAACGTTTCACTGGCGCCCAACGATAATAAAGAAACCCAACGTCACCCCACGGCTTGATACGCCGAGACGACAAAGCCCACCCACCGCGACTACGCTGCGAGTGCGAAGGCAAATACGAGTACGATTACCACGAGTATACGTGTGCACAATCGTCGAACTGCTACTGCTGTTTCATACCCACGACCCACGACCTCATACATCACAGACGCATCCCTTGGAGCTCCCCAGCCTTGCTCAAGGGTTCTGTCGGACTTCTCCGCCGCCCCCAACTTTACCCACAAGACCTGCAAGATTTTTTTTTTGTTAAGTGTTGAGTGTTTTATAAATAAAATATTAAATTAATTTTAAAGTGCGACTTGACTTCTGGACCACAAGGTAATTCATCATAACTACTCATTGACCATTCTTCACTAACTAGATTCACCCATAGTAACAAATTTTTTCGGCCCTAATAAAAGTCCTATTCTATCTATCTGCACCCCACCTAACCGAAACATACCACAGTTAGTATACACCAACAGTATACAATCAATAACTTCTACACGCATTTATCAGACAGTTACACAACCACAGGCTGCTCATTAGCAGTTCCATAGACCTCGGTAACCTGGAATTTATAATTCCAGGTGGGACTGGTTACTAACTTACGTTGCCTCAGGAGAGTATCCTGGGTAATTACACGTAGACAGCCTAGCTTTACCCTCTAGGTCTTCGAGGCCGACTCGAAGGTAAGGCGAAACTGCACTCATACAGTCTATTGACAACAATATTATATTAATAAAATTTAAATTATAATTATTTACAAAATCTTTGCAAACCAAATTTCTAGACGTCAGTAATTCTGACACCATTCATTGTCATAAAATTTTTCAAAATTCTAAAAACAAACCTCCACAGGTTTAACCTATAAGGAACTCTTTGGCAATAAAATAAAAACTTCACCCTCACCCCATCCTTACCTCATTACTAAAATAATTTCTTAGTAACCTCTTTTCTTATAATCCGTATTCTTTTTAAATATTTTAACTGTCAACTTGTACAAAACCTACCAATGCCACCTTTTTATAGTTCTAATTTTCTGTATATACCTATAATCACCACATTACCTTTTCGGACACATTTGCGTCATACTATTTATCTATTTATTTATTAACTATACACTTACACCACTATCCTCCAGGACATTTGCTAACCAATTTTTTTTTATAACAATCCAAACATTCAATCAGGTGCGGCGACAACACGTTAAATAAGCCTAGGTCAATTAATTTACTTATCGTTACTTACCTAAAGCATTACGGTGTTTACCCCACCATAGCTCTGAGAGCAAAACTACGACGGAATCTACCCCGTCGGGTACTATGTACCCAATATTATAAATATTGTTAAAATGTAAATAACTTTCATAGAGCGGATTGTGACTCAATAAATAAGCCTTACCACTACCGAATACCAGCGGGTGGTAACTGGCTAAATAAGCCTATTACTAATTTAGGCCAGTTTCTGGATAAATCTAATTAATAAAAATAGATTTTGTCTATACTGAATGAACGTCTTCACCTTCACTTTAGATGAAGACAATGCTAGGTGATGCATGCTAGGGATGAATGATAGGTGATGAATATAAGTGGAACTGCCTAATGTAAATATTCATTGTAAATATCACTCCACACACTCTAAATTTTTTTCATCGCCCATCCTTTATATTTTATTTTAATATTTAAGAATAACCATATTTACTTACCATCCCACATCCCCGACCTTCATCGACCTTACTTTGGATTCTCGACTTTAAATTTTAAATTAAATAATTTTACTTGACAATTTTTTTATAAAAAAAAATTTTTTTTTAAATATATTTTTTTTAAATAAATATATTTAAAAAAAATGTTTTTTTTTACCGGTTGCCCCCGGGTAGTGTAACGGTGCAAACCTCTTTACACCATTTTTATTTCTTTTTCCATCTATCATTTTCAAATATTTAAATTATGTATGTCACTCATTCTTCGATTTCCCTCATTTTTCACACTACTACTTTACCCTTTGACCAGATCTGACTTTTTACCTGCTTATCCGTTTTTTTATCCAGTTTTTCTGTTTAATATTACTAAGTACATACAATTCTACAAATAAAATAACAGCTGAAGTCGTTCCAGAGTTTATTTACTAATTATAAAAGTTACCCAACGTTTCACCGTGACTACCGATAGTGGCATTTTTCCGAGCGCTTCCGTGCTTTGCAAGGCACGTTAAGCCGTTGGTGCCGGCTGTCATATAATGGCAGTCGTTAAGCCATGTCAGAGGCCTAATGGGCGGCTTGATAACTTCTGACAGTAAGGCCCGCCACTGTCTTACAATCCTCCACCAACCCGGACTTGGCCCCCGTGGTGGAGTATGGCCTTACCTTCCTGCGATGCAGGAAGGTTAGGCCATACTCCACCACGGGGACATACAAGGGTTGATAACGATAACGAACCAGGGCTGCCCTGCCCTGGTTGCGGATAGCTTATCCGGAACTTCATTTCATCGTCAGGCTATACTGGTCCACTGCTGGACATAGCCCTCCCCTAAAGAGCGCCACGTTGTGCTATCATAGGGGGTAATGCCCATAATCCCCACGCTGGGCATGCGGTTTGGGGATCGCAGTTCGGTGGAATTGTACTGCAGGGGGCGCCGCTGCCCACCCCCCGGTTGGTGTCCCCTTAGTCGCCTTTTACGACACCCGCGGGAAGAATTGGGTTGGTGCTAATGGAACTTTATTTGCCGATTGTGAAACAGGCCCTAAGAATATTGATGATTACAATATTATGTAAACAAGTGGTCGTCAGAAAAAAATCCTGAGAAAATTTGGGTGTCTGAGGAGGACATACTTCAGTGCTGGAAATTTCCAATCCACGATGGGTACGCGTGGTAATCGAGCCTCTCTTTTTTTCTCTAAGAAAAAGCCTGTGCCCTACTGTGGTATGTATAGAGAGTACATAAGGAACAGTAATGTTTAGAAAAATCGATTTCTCTTAACCCTAGACACCTAACCTTCGTCGTTTCGATGAATACGCGACAGAAAAATTGTTGTATCTTTTTGGTGCGTGTGCGGATAACCGTGGTGTCTCTTGTCAACTCGGTGTTCGTCGCGGGTTGGCGAGAGGCAATAAATTCCGGCTGCCAAGTACCATGTTTTTTCGAAATTTTACAAAAATACGTACAAAATCGCAATTTGTCGCGAATATAAATTTTATTTTTGTACTGAATGGGCGTAAAGAAGAACATTTTTCTTTTTCTAATGTCTACAGTTTAAGTTTTCCCTTAAAATAAACAACTACTTTTTTAAATTTCGGTTGTAATTTAATTTTTCATAAAAATGTCGGGTTTTATCTGTAGAAACGCGTGCCATTTTAAACAGAAAGGAAAATAAGTAAGAGTATGTGATAAATAACAACAAATTATTTTATTAAACAATATAAAGTATGCTTGAAATCTCAGTGCAATAAACGTACCAAAAACCACAAATTTTTATTTAAAACTTAACACTTCAAAAAATGGTCGTCGAATTGACGAATGGTTAGGTATAATGAGCTATGTGAGAAGGTTAGGTGTCTAGGGTTAAACACTTTTGCTACTCAAATTGCAATTGATATTAACAACAAAACATAAATATGTATTAACAGAAAGATATAAATATATATGTTTTCAAAACAAAAAAAGAAGAGCGAATAACCACACAATTAAAAGAAAACGATGGGAAAGCCACCGATCGATAAATTACAATCGAAGCAGATAGAAGGAAAAATATCACCCGAAGCATATTTCAGTAAACTCCCCTCATTTGTACAGAAACCTCATTAGGGACCGCCGTCAAAGATGTACATTTCTCTACGCGACACAGCGAGTCTGTCGTTTCTATTCTCGCCCTTACCACAAACACGATAAGGTCTACCAGAGGACCTACTTGGGACGAGGAAACGAGACAGGCAATCGCATGTAATGGCACCGCAATCAGCTAGACTATCATTGTAGAGTGTATTTTTTTGTAATGAATGACTCCCATCCACCGTAGGTTATGGCAAGGAGGAACGATGTTTCTTTGCGATAAGGAGGTTTTTTATGAAACCGCATTAGTGACACGCGGTTAGGATATTGCGTGACTTAAGTTGCGAATCAAAATCATGCATAAGAACCATTGCGTCATTTTAAAATTTCAACATCCTTTCAATAGAATTCCCGGGGCCTTTTGTACAGTATTCAATATTATATTATTTTTAATGCACTGACCCGTGCTAAGGACCATTTTAAAAACCTTGTCGTCCTCGTCAGGCTATACTAGTCCACTGCTGGACATAGCCCTCCCCTAAAGAGCGCCACGTTGTGCTATCAATGAGGGATAATGCCCATAATCCCCACGCTGTGCATGCGGGTTCGGGATCATTTAAAAACCTATTTAAAAGCTAAAAATTCCACCCATGCCGGGACTCGAACCCGCGACCTCTGGCTAACCGTGGCGTTAGGATTAGATTAGGATTTAGCTTTTAAGTAGGTTTTTAGTGTTCAATATTGTTATATTGGTATTGGTATAAATGTCCCACTGCACGGCACAGGCCTTCTCTTAAAGAAAGAGTGTGGGCTCAATTCCCACGCGTGCCCACCGTGGATTGGTAATTCCAAGCGCTGAGGTATTTTAACACGTCAGAAAGTCATGTTTAGCCACGATGTTTTCCTTCACAGTTAGTGAGGGTACTATTTTTATTTTTAATGCACTAACCCGTGCTAAGGACAATTTTAAAAACCTATTTAGAGGCTAAAAATTCCACCTATGCCGGGATTCGAACCCGCGACCTATGGCTACTACGCCATAAGCCATAAGTCGCTGCCGGTACGTAATACAGAGAATAGTGTAAAGAGGTTCGAAATTTCACTGATGCCGGGAAGTCGCCCATTAAATTAACTCAGTTGGAAAGAGCGCTGGCACGGATAGCCAGAGGTCGCGGGTTCGAATCCCGGCATGGGTGGAATGTTTAGCCTCTAAATAGGTTTTTAAAGTTAGTGAGTGGCCACTAGCTAAACCAGATTTATTAGCAAAACCACATGTAAATATCTTAGAAAAGAATGTCATTGGTACATGCCCGCCCTGGGAATAGAAGCTCCGCCTCCGCCTGTTACCGCCGCCGAACGACAATGAAAAGAAAAAAAATCAGAGCAGCAAATGCTCTTGTTAGTTGGTAGTCTTACTAGTTGGTAGTCCTAATAAATAAAATAAAATAAATGCCACCCTAAAGGAACGCACAGTTGGAAACCCTTTTAGGACTGAAGGGGTTCAACAAGAAATATTGTCTATTTACGTTGAAATAAATATGTGTGTGCAGTATGAGGGGGTTTTCAGGGCTCCTTCAATAATTTTGTTTCTTCGTTTAAAAATTTAAATTGGTTTTATTTCAATAGACGTTAAAACTCGAATGGTAACAGACAAGCGAGTAGTGAGTCGATAAAACAATGTAGATCCCCAGCGACAACGTATCGGTAATAGATGCCGATACGTGTTGCACCGCCATGAATCTCCAACAGATGGCTCTAGGCGTCAAGTCGTAGAGAGTCGTTGCGCCGACAATGTGTAATCAACCAGTCCAATGAATCAAATAAATCAATCCACATTAGCCCACGGTCAGATTACCTAATGGATGGATCTTTGAAATTATACTAGTAGTCACTCTCCAGAGGCAGTTTATAACTCTTATCAGCCATTTAAAATTACGCAAATGCTGCGCCGCTTTTATTTTAACGCGGCAATAAATTACGCACATGAGGGCAGGAGGGTGGGTACAACAACGATATAAAAGCATTCATGTGTTGTAGCTAATTAGCATTAAAAACAACCCGCTGCCGTTGCCTCTCGCAATAGGCATTAAACGCAGACTGGAATGGGCTGTTTACTTATCTAGAATCATAATTATGGGTCTATAGCAAACGATTTGCCTGCGACTCTGCCCGTGCTCTGTAAAAGTTAGTTTGAAATCTGCTGGGTGTATACGGGGATACATTTCTTTCGCATAATTTTTTCTTCCTATCTTTCTTTGTCATAATGAATGTCGCATATATTGTTTTTTCATAATGATACTTTTGCATAAACGTTCTTTGGCATAAAAAGTCTTAAGAATAATGGTCTGTTATATTATATTCATCTTGACTATTGTTGTAACGCATATAGTCTTTTGCCCTTTTGTTATTTTACCTTATATTAATTTTCCATAACCACACATGGCATAAGTTGCAGTTTCGGTTTTTAGAGCAAATGCTCTAAAAACCGAAACTGCAACAACAAAAAATATAGGTGCGACGTAGCGCGTAGCGTAACGGAGCGCGTAGGAGCGTGTTAGGTTGAACATGTAAGACCAAAAACAGACTCAACTTTGTTGGGTAAGTAAATTAACAATTAAATTTTTATATCGTTTGATGTTTATGCGATGATCATTATGCTATGCTGTCGTTATGCTTTTCTCAATCTCTGCCTTACAATATTATGATTTGTTATCCTTATGCCACTTTTATTTATGCTTGTCAAAATTATGCGATAACAGTTATGCGTATAGTTTTTATGGGTAAATATAATTATCCGTGAAAACGTTACTCCTAATTAAAATATTACAAAAGTCGTTATGCGATCGAATATGGACCTGTTAATACGAGTACAACGATTGGTATAGCAATCGGTCTCCACGATACAGGTATGACCTAGTGTGGAGACCACAGTAAATAAGAATCGTAGTAAACTCTGCCCTAAAAACTGTAACACCTTTATAATATACCTTCTAGTATTTCCTGATGATTCGCGATACTCAGCGTCGTCGTCGTCGTCAGGCTGTACTAGTCCACTGCTGGACATAGCCCTCCCCTAATGAGTGCCATAGCGCATCATCATTGGGGGTAGTGCCCATAATCACCACGCTGGGCACGCGGATTGGGGATCGTAGTTCGGTAGAGTGTACCGCAGGGGGTGCTGCTGCCCACCCCCCGGTTTGTGTCCCTTAGTCACCTTTTACGACACCCGCGGGAAGAATTGGGTTGGTGCTATTCTCTAGGTCGACACCACACAGCAAATACTGTCCTTTTTGTAGAATATTTACGTCCTACTTCAGGACCCAGCCCTACTCTCGAAAAAATAATGTATGTGCTTAATTATCTCACTTAAGTCTCAATTTTATAAGCAAAACTTTAGCGACACTAGAGAATTAAGTTTGTTGCTTCAGGCTTTTTACACAGAATTCTTAGCAGGACAAAACGCTACAACTGATAAGTCCAACCAGGTGCAACGAAGACAAAGGATAAACACTAACTTATAGTTAATAGGACTATCAAAAGCATCGATTTTCTTTTGAGCTCGTAATAAGAACGTCTTAGCACAAGTTACTGCTCACAGGAGACTCGCTAGACTGTGTTCCGGGGATTATAAAAGAACAGCTGTAGCACTCCAGATAGACCGTTATCTAAATGGATTCATCATCTTCAGTAACCGATTATATCCCCACCGAGGGGCACGGGTCTCTTCCCTAAGGAAGGTATAGGCCATACTCCACCACGGACGCCAAGTCCGGATTTGCTGAGGATTGCAATACTAATGGCTGGTCTTACTGTCAGAAGTTTTCAAGCCGCCCTAAGGCCTCTGACTTGGCTTAATGACTGCCATCTCACGACGCCAGCCGGCACCAACTGCTTAACGTGCCTTGTCGGAAAAACGCCACTAGTGTTAGTCGTAGACGGTCACCCATCCATGTACTGAACGCGCATTATGCGGCTTAACCTTCGTGATAGTTTAAGATCACACAGGCAGCCGGGGCTACGAGCAGACTAAATGGATTAACCTCACTGAAAGCCCGGTACAGGAACACTTTTCAATTGATCCAAATCGGCTAGAGGATTTATTACATAGATTTTGGTCACATAACTTAGAAAAATTCTTTTTTTTTTAAAAGAGTCGTCATGGTCAACGAAAAAATCGTGTCATTTTTAATTATTTATTTAGTAGAGCAAATTTTTGCAAAAAGGGTTAGATCAATCTCTCATACATATTAATAGGAATTTTAAAGTTTTAGTGTAACTCTGTTAATTAGGGACTTTGAAAAGACTAAGTTTGGAGTTCTTTTGTCCATTTTTTCTCCAAAATGATCTAGATTTTAATATGGAGGCCTAGTTTGAATTGTAACGTTCATTAAGCCGCAGCTTCTGCGCTACTTTGAATAAAACCTTTTCATTTCATTTCAACTGACGGAGAACCTAAGAGTAGATAATTTTATTACCATAAACGACCGTGTAGCACTAATATTATCTAGCCTAAGATCCTAAGAAATAACTAAATTATTTGGATCAATCTCTAAACTGTTTAAGTTCAATGATCAGCTAATAATGTCTGAAATTAATCTGTACATTAAGTACAATCTAATTGCCAAAGTACCTACAGGACCACCTACTTTGGCAATTAGTTGAATTGATAACTGTACCATTAGCCTTTAAGTGATTTTGTAAAGCCCTCAAGGCTTATAATACCCCGCCTGTATGTTGCTCTTTATGGTGAAAAATAAACTTTTACTTTACTTTACCCGTCACGCGCATAGTGTTCATACGTCTGTACACTAAGCGCGTGATGGATTGCGCGTACAGGAGATGCTTAGTGTTCAGACGTATGAACACTATGCAACGCTCAGATTGGACTCTTTTTATCTTTGCTCTGTGCATTCTCTATGGACAATATCTGTCATGGTTAGTAAGGATTACTTTTGCCAACAAATCAAATGAAGGGTCAAAGAAAAAAAAAAATTCTCATCGACCTGGTCGGACTTTTTCGATATAACAACACCCGTAAGTAGATCCGGACTAAAAGTCTACAATTCTCATCGAAACCTCATAAATCTGCTAGGTTGCATAAACCTGCTGCATAAACCATTTTACGTTTTCGTCGTGAGTTGCTCCGCCCGCTAAAGTTTTATAAATTATTTCGAGAAGGAAACGCTGAGTATTTGTTTACGTGTCATATATCAAATTACTGGGAAAAGTGTGTAGATTATGTTTTAATAATAGTTTCGTTGTATTTGATGGAAAATAAAGTGAAAAAAGACTTGAACTTTTAGCCCGGATCGTGCCGCTCGTATGGGCGGTAGTGTCATTTTACCTCTTTGTGTTAATTATTCATTTATAGCTTTATGTTGGTGAATTTGAGTATGAAAATTGTGTAAACAGTTATAAATAACATGCAGATCATATGATAAGTGTTAGTTCAGTGCTAGTAAATGAGTAATTAGTGAAAATAGTGAAGCAAAGTTCAAAATAGTGTCAAAATGGCGTGAATAACGAAATTTATCTCGTCATTTGAAAATTAAGTGAGTTTTTCGACAATTTTATTAGCATTACAAGTATAATAATTGGATAGCGAACTATCGTGTCCGTGTCCACAAAAAATTTGCAAAAAAATGGCAGTGCAAAATGACCAGGCGCTATACGGCACATTCAAACTTTCCGAGGTCCGAGCGCGGCAGTCACCTGAAGAGTTAATGATCAGCGTCGATATATGTACTTTATATCGTAGGTCATTATAAACAATTATACTCTCGCACTCTTTTACTATTTGGTATCAACATATTTTCGATTTAATTATTTATGTTCATGCACGTACCGACTATATTCTTCATACAATCTAATCCATTCAAAAGTTGTCCGGAAGAGATGGCTCTTAGCAATAAGACCGCCAATGCAAAATAACATTACTTAGATTTAAGAAATCATGATTGTAATCTTTTTTCTGGTTTTGCAATAAGGTGTTCTCTGTCTATCTATCAATATCTGGTACGGATAGCCAGAGGTTGCGGGTTCGAATCCCGGCATGGGTGAAATTTTTAGCCTCTAAATAGGTTTTTAAATTTGTTCCTTAGCACGGGTTAGTGCATTAAAAATAAAAATAGTGTTATATCTGACACTTTTTTTCTAAAAATGATTTTTGAAAGAAGACATCAACGTGGATAGCTGGAAGAAAATACTATCTAATGTTAAGTTTGCTTTTGTACAAATTTGTTTTTAATGCAATAAAGAATGAAAATTCTTCATTCATATGGTTTTTCTTTGGTACCACTAGTAATCTCATAGATTGTAAATTATGTACAGACGCGATTCCTTTTACGAATAGTGCAGTTAGTCTCCAATAAAATATGGTTGGAGTCACTTACAAATACCGAAAAATCTGTGTTATAAATAATTATTTATATACATTCGCTAGAGCAAAAATACGAAATGTGCGAGTTGGGCCATACAAGAGTGGGGCTTCTTTTTCTCGTTTATGGTTTTACCTGTTGTACAGAACTAAGTTTTTCTTTAGTAATTTGCTCGCTTATTACTCGTTAACTCGTAAAGTCCACACAGCCATGACAGTTTTTCTCTATACAAGTGCTACTGGTCTGAACAACTTCAATTTACTTAAGACTGTCCTATTTATAAAACACGATTCCACAAATGTTGTGGAATCGTGTTTTATAAATAGGACATTATAGTGTGTAAATAACATTTTGCTAGATAAAAAGTACGCGAAACCGGCGTGCACAAAAGATCTGTCAAGATTGCGGCAAAAGGTAGTCTCTGGTCTCTGCCTACCTATCTGGAGTACATGCGTAAGGTTATGTTATGTTTACACGTCCTAATATGCAGTGAACTATCTGTTCTGTGAAGCCGCGTCTCGACGGGACAGAAACGCGCAATATCCGGCCCGAGCGCTTCCTAGACATACAAAACTAGACGCGCGGACAACTCTGGCGGTTGCCCGGTATTGCAACGTAGTATAGCAATTCACATAGCACGCTATGCAGTTGGTGCCGGCTGCCGTCGATAGATGGCAGTCGTTAAGCCAAGCTAGAGGCGCCACTAGTCTTGCAAGCTTCCACCAATCCGGAATTGACGCCCGTGGTAGAGTATGACCAAAAACTTCCTTAGGAAAGAGACCCTGACTCTTGTCTTGACTCGGTGGTGACATAATTGTTTGATGATGACGATAGCGATTCAAAGTAAAAAATATTCTACTAATAACCCAACCTAACCTTCCTGCTATGCCGGAAGAGACCCGTGTCCTAGCAGTGGAGATATACAAGGGTTGATATCATCATATCATAATCAATAATATGAACTTAAAAGTTTCTAAAGATGTTTGTTTCTCAATCACGCAATAAAGGCTTAACGATGTTACATGACACTTTGCGTAGGTTCATATAGAGAACGATCTGAATTGAGACAAAGGATCCTTGATATCTCGATAACTAGTTCCGGTGGGATAATATTTCATTGTTACCATAATCGGTTTCAAACCTAAAGCTAAGATATTTATTTATTGCATTGACTTGGCAACAAGAATCGTTTAGACGAATTCTGTGGCGGCACAAAGTTTGCCGGGACAGTTAGTTTACTGTAAAAAGAAAATGTTTACCTACTGATCGTCAAAGCCGTTAGTTCCACAATTATTGTGGAAATTAAGCTTATAGACAAACTCCATGTTTATCCTTTTAACTCAATCAACAGAGTTTTGAACTTAAGTTACAGCCGATTTCTAGTTAAAAAGTATTGATTAAGCATTCTACTTAATGCCCGAATGCTATATGCGTATACGAAAGTAGACGCGAGGACAATTTTGCTGGTAGCCCGGTATTGCGACGTACTATAACGATTTTTTAAACTAAAATTGGCAACATACCTAAGTAGATCCGGACTAAAAGTCTACAATACTAAAACGATTGCAGCCGATTCATGGTACACATATATTTTAATACATAGTAGTTTGTTGTTTTTAATAGATAAACTACGTAGATACACTAGCCAAGAGCTGAGACACTTACCTGGTTCTGAACTAGGAAAGAGTTGATTGTCTAATACAAATACTAGAGTAATAATGTGTCTGCGGCTGGTCAGTAAATATGAAACTAGACTTCCTATAAACCATTTTCAGACACATTTTATCGCTTAAAGTATCGCTGTCAGCTTTGGTATTGAGAATTTTACTTAGTAAATATTGGGCGGAAACATAAACAGCTATATTTACGTTACATTGTTTTCAAAGTAGATCGTTTAGATAAGTGTTTGCAAGTAAGTTGCAACAAGATACCAGTCTTTATTTGTTCGGTTTTATTTCACTAGGCAAGCTTTTCTCTTGTTTCAATATCGTAATCATGACTTTGAATTCTAACTTATGTACGTATGTGAAATCATAGTAGTACGATTAATACCACACCCTGAAGGTGATAGAAGACATTGTGAGGTAACTTGAGTGTTTGAGGTAAAGGAAACGTATGGTACTTAAGCCGAGACTGTCTTTTAACTTTCTTAATTAAGCATGTACTCGTATTATTCATGTAAATCTGAAATTATTTGATTTGTTTGAACATCTTTTTCTTCTCCAATATATTGCTCCTGTCCATCCGAAGGTTGTCTGGAAGAGATCACTTTTAGTGATAAGTACTTGAAAAAAAATGTCACTAGTGGTAATCACCACAGGATGATCACAAATCCAGCACCTGACCGCGCTTTTTGTTGCTTGACCCAAATGATTAATTCCAATCACTCAGTTCCACTGGGCCACGAGCGCTGTTAATAGATAGATAGAAATATAGAGAATACTTTATTGTTCATTGGACGGTTTTCTCAAAAATTAAAATTGGAAAGCCTGCGTACATGAGTTTGTACTAAAAATGGCATGTTCCCATTCAACTCCAGAATTAAGGACCTGAGAATAGCACAAATGTAAAGAACGATCGCATATCAACGTAAATACTATATAGAGAGTAGATTTACACTTTTTGCGGAAATTCATCTGTGTCATTATAATATATTAGGTAACTATCAGCCCTTTGTATGTCGCAGGAAGGTTAGGCAGTACTCGATCACGGGGGCCAAGTCCGGGTCTGTAAAAAAGATAAGTTTAATCTACGCTAGTGAACGTTGTAGAGCTCCTCAAAGGTATTGGCATCGATTTTCAGAGCACTTTCAAAGACACGAAGATAAAAAGCGACAAAGTTTTCATAAAATTTAATATTCATAATTAAAACGTCCAATCCCTTCTTCCTTTGCCGCGCTAAAGCAACATTTCATCTTAATGTTACTGGTGGGTATAGTGGGGAACATAAGTGTCTATCTCACTAATAGTTCTAGCCGGAATGATACCAGATAAACCTTGTTTTGCCCAAAAACAATCGTCTAATACCTTATTTAACCAAGAGGCAATGGCTAAAACTAGGAGTAGCCGCGCACATATACATAACATTAGATATTTGGATACAAAAAAGATATTGCGTATCGCAATTTTTCTTCAGCTCTTCAAATATTTTTTTTTTACAATATTTGTAATACTTTGCGTAAATTTGCTGTTTTATGAAGCTTGCAGTTGTTTTTATACGGCTTGAAGGAGCAACACAACCGATAGATGTCATAATTATGTGATTGTTTTAGCCACGGGTCGAATCGGTCTTTATCTTAAATTTTCTGAGCATTCGTATGATAAGGTTACTATTAGGCTTCTAATAGACTTCTAATCTCATAATTATAATCTAATCTTATAGTCATGAGCAACAGTCGAATAAGTTTCTTACCCTCGTTACGGTATGAGTTCGGGAAATAGGAACTTTTCCGATCGATTGTACCTACCTACCTAGATCCTGCGAGGCTCATTCATCCAGGCTGCCAACGTCACTGGATGCCATCTGAAGTAATAACCCCCAGTTAGTTACTACTTGAATTTAATTTGGAGAAGTAGGTACCTATGAATATTTATGTTTTTATTTAACAACGTACTCCGTATGGAAACATACCTTCACTGAAAAGTGGTCTAGGTTATTAACTTATTTAGAAATTGAATGTTTTATATTATTAACATAATATACATTGCTTATAGCCTCACACTGGGATATTTTTTTTATAATTTATTGTACACAAACAGAGAATTTAAAAACCTATTTAGAGGCTAAAAATTTCACCCATGCCGGGATTCGAACCCGCACCTCTGGCTATCCGTGCCAGTGCTCTACCAATTGAGCACGGATGAGCACGGAGCGCTGGCACGGATAGCCAGAGGTTGCGGGTTCGAATCCCGGCATGGGTGAAATTTTTAGCCTCTAAATAGGTTTTTAAATTTGTTCCTTAGCACGGGTTAGTGCATTAAAAAATAAAAATTGTATAACAAACAGAGAATTTAAACAAAACATAAGCGTACAAATGAGTACATAGGAGAGCTTATTTCTATAAAAATTCGTCCAGCCAACCCAATCAGTGGTGAAACGTCTCCTGGTTGTTTCTGCGATCAAAAATTTATTCTACGTTTTTTTAGCGATAGCCTCGAGGATTTGCATCCATTCATAAGGGTTAACCTTATTAAGTAGTGCATTTTGTAAGTGTACTATTTATTAAGTTCTTCTTATTTTTTAAGCATTTTCTTCACAGACCTTCTCTTAGACAGAGAATATGGGATTAATTTCCTCAGCAATTACTAGCGCACAGGTTATGTGATCACCTCTGACAGTCGGGTTTCTTCACAGTGTTTTCCTTCAAATTCATCGATCCAGCCGCTGAGTGACATTGTCGGTCTAGTCGGTCTGTCAGTTCTTGATCTCCACTCGAGAACTCAACCATTATCAAGTGGTATTGCTACTAAAACTAATCAGAAAATAAAACCATTGGTAGGTACTGCAGCGCACTAATTATAAAACATTCGATTAAAAATAATACTTTCTTTTTTATCACGAAAACCTAGCCTAGCTGAGAGTCTTAACACAACTGACACCTACATAAACAAGACGTTACGATATTCTTCAAATAATTTAAACTCTGCCTAGATGGCTGCGTCGGCCAGCTACTATAAAGAAGTATCGTTACAGTACACGCCAGGATTAGAAACAACGACCTTCTGAATGTATATGTCACCGGAAAATAACAAGATCCGCCAGTTTATAAATTTCCTAGGAAAATTATAAACTTTCGTAGGATTGTAAACGAGAGATATATTGTATTATCTTGTGCCCACATTTTTGCAAATTGATAAACTTACCAAATTCAAGCGTAAAATAATAAGTATGCCTTAACGAAACGCCACCTGCGCTCTGATGATCTGCGGTTCAATAAGTCACGTGTTCCTGCTCCATCTAGAAATATCGTTGATGAAGTGTTTACCACAGAGCTACGCAAGTTTTATAGTGGTCATGACCAAAATAGTAAGAAGTCGATTAAAAAAGTCGAAAATTAAAAAAGACATCGGAAAATTGTAAAAAAAAAATATAATAAACGAGTGAAATCCGTACTAAAACAGTTTTAATTATGTCTAGTACTCGTGTTAACCTTAGAAAATACTATAAGTAGTATCAATTCAATTTATTTCAACGTATTAAAATTAAATTCTGCTTGCTGAATGTCAATGTATAATGTATAATAAAAGCCGCTGCCTTCGGGACGAAATGAAGTGGAGAATAAGGCAGGGGGAAAAAAACTCCACTCTGATATTTTTTTCTCAAGTCATCTGAAACCAAATACATAATAAATAAAAACACCGATACATTGTGATATCAAATAAAATTATATCAAACTAAATTTAACTATATGGAAGCTTAAGTAGTAACGACATGAATAGAATTTACGTAAGTTTGAAAAGTATTGCCACTAAATACACTTATTCGTCTTCTTTAGGCTATTTTATTATGTTAGGCCACTGCTAGACATAGCCCTCCCCTAATGAGCTCCATTGCGTCCTGTCTTCAGCTTGCCGCATCCAGTATCTGCCTGCAGTTGTTCGCAGATCGTCATCCCACCTAGTCGGAGAGCGTCCTACACTACATTTGCCGAGTCGCGGTCTCCACTCAAGAACACGTTTACTCCAACGGTTGTCGGTTCTTCGCGAGATATGGCCAGCCCACTGCCATTAAAACACAGTTTTGTTTAATTTTAAAAATTTTATTGTTATTTAACAGTATTTGTAGCTTAAATATTTATAATAATAATTAATAATAAAAATGGAACTAAACCTAAAACATTCTAATTTAAATAAAATATTTGAGCCAGATCGCTGTCGGGCGGCAGAGTACCAAGAAGGCTGGCGGCATTGCCTCGCTGTATGGCTAGGCTTATTCTTTGGCCAAAGTAAGCACCAGCCCTCGGGTCTCCTGAAGCGTCGACTAGGCGCGACGAGATCTCCTTAAAGAGGAGTCTCGCCTCCGGACCCTATGGCCCCAGAGTCTCGACTCCGAAAGGCACAAATATATAGCCCTGCCCTATGGCTGCATATTTGTGCCTCTTATTCGACTCTGCGTTGGACGCCGCTGCCCCTGCATGGCAGGCGGTCGCATGGATATGGGACTGTGCAAGCGTATCAACACAAGTTGCGTCCCAGATCAGCGACCGCCCATTCTTCCATGGAATGAGAGTCATTCCGTCAGGCCTCTTGCCATCGTCGCGCGCAATCCCAGTGGGCTCCAGGACTGCAGGCACGCCTACGCTGGCAAGAGCCCGACGGATTATGTCATTCAGGGCAGCGTGTCTAGACAGACGTCCAGCGCTACGGCAGCATGCCAGGCCATGGTGACCTAACGCACCGACGCCTCCACCGCAGCGGCAGCGATGTGGCTCGTTAGTCCTGGCTCCCAACCTCAGACCAACTCCCAAACTAAATGTGGTTCTCTCTAAGAGAGTACCTATGCTCGCCGATGGGAGGGCCCTCAACCAGTAGCCTGATTCTGGCTCGCAGCTGGCTAAGAGACGAGCACGCTCCGCGTCGTCGCCTGCGGTTTCAAGGAGTTCTTTACGAACTCGCATGCTGAGCGGCTCATCCCAAAGCCTCTGCGATCCCAGAATCTTTGGCATTACCTGGCTCGGACCGGCTGCGTCGGTCCAGGCACTCCTGGCCTCAGCTACGCACGCGACCTCTACGTCTCCAAGAGACGGGGAAATAATTTTACCAATGAGGTCGATCGTGCTATGAACCGAGGACAGGAACGCCGGGAGGGCCACACTTGATGCCGTTCTTATACCCAGGCCACCGTGACGGATCGGAAGTGTGGCCTGGGTCCAGCTCCTATCCTGTAACGGGTAATTTAGAATTTCTATTATAGTAGTTTTGATAAGTTCGTCGAGACAAAGTAAAAGATCTAAATGATTCCAAAGGGTTGAACACCTTAGAGCATACGTGAATTTAGGGACAAAAAGGCAGTATTTGATGATCCAGTAAGCCATGTGTGGATTTATCTCCTTGAGACGACCAGACGATTCCTTAAATTTAGTTATTTGATCACAAACGAAGCTTGCATAGGAATCGTCCAGAATTGGGGCACCTAGGAGGCGAAGCGATTCGTTATCAATTATTTTAATGTCAGGTGCCAAACTATTGAATTTTGATATCAAATGTTATTTACTCTCGGAGGAAGAAACATTTGTGTACAGTTCACACTTTGAAAAATTTAGATCCAACCCTATAGACTTGAATTTCTCGATTAAATTTTTGAGATCTGAAAGTACACAATTCGCGTCGCCTCCTAGGGTCCCATCGTCTAAATACCACGTTGAATTTTGATACCAAGGACTTAATTTGTGTGTGAATAGCCAAACTAAAGATAGCCGGTCCGAGCGGGTCGCCTTGCTGACAGCCAACTGCAGAGTGCAGTAGGTGGCCGTTGAATGTAAGATTCGTCGGCCTACTATAGCACTGCTACAAATAGGCATATGTAGCAGGTATATTTTTTTTTATTTCTGTCAGCAAAGCTCCTCGGTCCACTGAGTTGAAGGCGTTTTTTACATCCACCTTCAGAAGCACATCGCCTCCGCCGTGTTTCAGGAAGGTGCGAGTTGCATGTACGGCGGCTTCACATCCTCCCTTGGTCCCGAAAACCAGCTGTAGAGGTTGTACTTCTGCTGCTAAATCAGGCAAAATATATCTACAGCAGATCTTTGAGACCACACGGCGGATTGTATTGCCGATAGCAATGGGCCTGATACCACCGTCTTTTTTACGGAGCGCACATAGGTTTGCGCCGTATAAAGTGTCAATAATATCAGCGCAAACCTTTCCCGAGAGCATGACGTTAACAAGCCGCGTCATGTTTCCCAGTAGGGTGGTGCTGGCGTCCCCGGCCACACCTAAAATCAAATCTTTAAAATGTTGTGGTGTGAGACCGTCCAGGCCGCCAGCTGAGCCGGGCCTGAAAGACATGATCGCGGCCTGCACGTCCTCTGAGGCGGCCTCGAGAGTGGGCTCCGATGCGTCGGGGGCATCAGGCAGTTGAAGTGTGGCCGCTGGAGAAGGATGTTTCGATTCCAATTCGGCGAGCGTCTCCGGAGTGTCAGGAGCAACTGAATCACTCGAAAAAAGGAGTTGAGCAGCTCCTTTTATGTCACCATCGTTAAATTTGTTTTCAACTTTTTTGGAAATTTTGGTGGGTGTTTTTAATCCTGAATTGTTATCTAAACTAGGCCTAATGTTGGTTGAGCAGTTGTTTTTAATTTTTTGAGTTAAGGAGCCACTATTCCTTTCTCGCTTGTTTACGTGCAGTGTGCGGTATGAGAAGGTCAAAGGGCTCTCCCAGCTACTTTTGTCATTTTGCTCTACTACAGCCCTAATGTGTGAAGACAGAGAAGTAGCCACACTGCGTCTAGCTCCCCGTAGGATTCTCTTTACTAGAGGGAGGGAACTTTTAAAATTAATTATTTCTTCCCAAAATGGCGAAACAGGCGGAGAGTTTGGGTTTATTTTTGAGCGCTTCGGGGGAATAGAGACTGTTGTTGGGTTTTGAGGAGTAGAGGCATGACTAGGTTTGTGGCACCTACCCTTGTGAATGTTAAGACCTCTCTGTCCTCTAAAATAGCGTGTCTGCGAGCAATCAGGACACTGCACGTAAATTTGGCTCGACGATGACACCTCGGAGTGGTCTTGGGAGTTGGTTTGGGTGGGAGCCAGGCATGTCCGAGTAAGTAACATAAAAGAACACTACACAACGATTAAAAACACCTATCAATCGAAAAAACACCATACAAAAGACACGGGTGTCCCTTAGTTCATAAACACATTTTTTGTTTTGACGGAAGCTGTTTTCATGACTGCTGTCTAAACGTCACGCGCGCGCAGCGGTGACAGGGCAAGTGGACGCTTTTATTAGCCGCCGCCCCCTGCCGTGTTGACGTCGTTGCTAGGATACCAATCCGCCGCCATGGCAACGCCGGGCTGTCACCACACTTCAAGACAGACTACTCTCACAATGGTGTTGGCTTTGAACAGCTGATTCTGATGCTGTCCTGCACATGCGCCTTGCTCCCACAAGAGACAGGCTACTTGAAATTTCGGCGGCGCTGTTGTCACTCTTTTCCTGTACAATTCGTACTTAATTTTGCCAAAAATAAATAAAAATTGGGAGCTGTTAATGATTCAATGTTCTCAAAATTCTCCCACTACAGTTATTTTTAATTGTTTTTATTTGATTATTAGGCGAACCTGTCTTGCAAGAACTAGGTCAGCAAGTCCTGGACTTTTCCTACGCTATGGCCTGGGGCACACAGGAAGAACGTAGGACGAGAGTGCGAAAAAAGACGCGACCGTGCATTGTATAGAGTTCGCACCATCGCCTCGTCTCGTCTGTGTAGGCTTCATCCCGTCCCTCCAGTATATTTTATATAACAGCGAATTGGAATAATGAGGCGTCTTTTCTGCGACGTCACCCCATGTCCTTACTTTTGTTGGTGTGGTTGTTTGGGTTGGTTGGTTGATTGATTCGTAGATATATAACATTACATTTACATACAGGCACATACATTGCTTCTGGCCCTACACTAGGATACCCTGTGTTATGGAAACCAGAAACAACGACATCACAAACATGTAAACATCCTGGGGTTTTTTTTCCTAGCCGTGATTCGAACCCGTGTCGGTTTCTTCATGCTCTTGCATGGTAGGTAAATGCGCTACCACTACGCCACAGAGGTCGTCAAATATCTGTGCAGGTTCATTTTTTATTTTTATGTAGAACTAGTTGTGACCCGTGGTGTTACCCGCGGACTATCGATTTTCCCATGGGAATAAGATATTTTCCAGCAGTAAAACGTAGCTTAAGTGATAATCCGGGGTCTCAGCTGACTCCATTTCAAATTTTATTAAAATCGCTCTAGCTGTTTAGACGTGAAAAAGTAACAAACACAAAAACTTTCGCCTTTGTAATATTAGTGTGATATAGAGTGATGTGATATTCTCAGTCCTTGAAATTGCCAATCCATAGCACGCGTGGTATTTGAAGCCATATTCGCACCTATTATTAAATCTATCGTCGAGTTAGCACCTATAACACAACTCATTTAGTTGTACTTAGTATAGGGCTAACGAGATCTGTGTAATATGTCCATGAATATTTATTATATTATATTATGTTATATTATATTATATTATATTATATTATATTATATTATATTATATTATATTATATTATATTATATTATATTATATTATATTATATTATATTATATTATATTATATTATATTATATTATATTATATTATATTATATTATATTATATTATATTATATTATATTATATTATATTATATTATATTATATTATATTATATTATATTATATTATATTATATTATATTATATTATATTATATTATATTATATTATATTATATTATATTATATTATTCTATATTAAACTATTACATTACCTTCTGAGATAATGAATCTGCCCTGCAGTAGGACGGAAATGCCGGAATTCGTACCCATGACCTACCGAATGGTAGAATGAGAAGCCAAAGTTCTACACCGCTACCATAGCTTTTTTGGTATTTACCTACTAATATTTGTTCTCTTCTGAAGCGCTCGTGGCCTAGTGGAACCGAGTGATTGGAATCAATCACTTGAGTTAAGCAACGACAGGCGCGGTACAGGATTGCTGACTGTCCCGTGACTTCTGCTAGTGGCATTTTTCCGAGCGCTTCCGTGCTTCGCAAGGAACGTTAAGCCGTTGGTGCCGCCTCTCATGTAATAGCAGTCGTTAAGCCATGTCAGAGGCCCTTAAGGGCGGCTTGATAACTTCTGACAGTAAGGCTCGCCACTGTCTTACAACCCTCCACCAACCCGGATTTGGTCCCCATGGTGGAGAATAGCCTAACCTTCTTGCGATGCAGGAAGAGACCCGTGCCCCAGCAGTGGGGACAATAAAGGTTGATTGATATAGTTTTTTTCTCAAAGCAGTATAAAACATAACGGCAACAATAGAAGACAGCCCCTAATTCACCATTACACTTTCCCGCTCCGTAGATTACTCATCCCCCTTGAAAATACTTCAAAATCTACCCTCCTTCAGGAACGTACGTGACTTGGAATATTGCGTCTCGTTCTGGCTCTATCACATTACGGCGGATTGAAGAGTAAAGCGATAGTTTTATCTTTTGGTAAATCTATTATGTTATGCATTGAATTCAAAGGTTCATAAACGGTACTGGTTAAAAGAGGTTAGGTTGGGTCGAGTTTGAATTATGCCTAAAGAGGACATCATAACATAACATTGACATACAGGCACATACATTGCTTCGGGCCCCACACTAGGATACCCTGTGTCGTGGGAACTAGAAACAGCGACATTACAAACATGTAAACATCCAAGACATGGGGTTTTTCTTGTCTCCAGCCGGGGTTCGAACCAGGGACCTGCCACATGGTAGGCAGGCAGTAGGCAGCGCAACCGGTCGGTCCAAATGGAAACCGAACTTAAAGAATATTTAAGCTGCAAGTGACTTTCTAATGGCGCCGGTAAATCTTATTGTTGGTAAATTTTGTTTGATACTTAAAATAGAATAGAAGCGAACAGAAAAAGTTAAAATTAATACATTTAAGACAATACAATTATATTAAAACCTAAAAATCCTCTTGTTCTCCAAAATTTTGCGTAATATAAATTAACAATATGATACAATTCCAAAAAAATTATGTTAATATCGTGCCGATATTCCTACTGCGATTGTGAAAAGTACCCAGATCAGCCTGCCTACAGGGTATAAACAAAATGTTCTGTAACATACGTAGCAGTTTTTCCTCTGTGGTAGTACCCGTAGCTACCAGAGACTAAGACTTGAAATAGACACGGCCCACGCCGAGATTGAAAACCTGAGTATTGTCAACTTTTCATTACAGAGAGAGAACAAGGAAACTGCAGCTCATTAAATCTGTGGGTCTAACCGATTTACATACAGGAAATACATCGTCACCCAAAAGATTTTTTACTCCCCAGTACCGTAAAATACGAACAAATTCAATGAAAATTGGTTTTCCCAGTACCTCGCAAAGGAATCTGACAAACAATGTCATCAAAACAATCGACACTACCGCAACTCTTCCTTACAAATCTCATTCGGCCGATAACAGCGAAATTGTAATTGCAACTTCTATGGACTCCCGTTGTCACTCAGGCCCTCTACCCACATTCGATATTGTCACCAAAAATATAGAGAAACATATCACCTTAAAAACGAATACCGACTGTAAAACGGAACATACTCCAATTTCAAAAAATAATTATAAGAGCTCTACAGAATGCAAGCCTGAGGAAAAAAAATTTAAGAAAGTTAGGCTTTATACTGATGAACGAGGAAGAGGATTAAGATCCAGCCTTCAACATCTTCTCGGATCCGGCTTCAGCATAAGCTCCATGATCAAGCCACATGCATCTATAGCTGATGTATTGAGTTCGTGTCAATTGGAATGCAAGGATTTCACAGACCGAGATTTCGTAATTATTTTAGCGGGTTCCAATGACAACGACCCCTTGTGCTTGCAATCGACGCTCTATTGTTGTTTGAAGGCTCTTAAACACACTAATGTGATATTATGTAATGTTGGAATAGCTAGGTATCTTAACGAAAATATGATTAACCAATGTTTTAACTTCGTGGGCTCACGTTTCACATATGCCACATTTTTAGATGTATACGACACAAAACCTAGATTCAACAAAATTTTTGGAAGTAGATGCTTATATAGGGAGATCTTGCGCCTAGATTATAAAGCGGAGTTTACCAGATATCAGCGTGAACTACTCAGACACGGCAGTCTCTTAGCGGACAATAAACTTCCAAACCTGCAAAACGTGGAGACCCAGACTGACTGGGAAAATATAATTCTCCACAAAGGATCACAGACTGTAGTGAACATCGAGACAAGTTACAAAAATAGTAATTATGAAAATAAAGAAACACAAACAGATAATGATGTGTTTTTTCGTCAATAAAGTAACAATATCAGACGAGAAAAATTCAAAAAGTGAAACCTATCGTAAAAAATGTATTCTCAACTTATATCATCAGAATCTGTGCGGTGTTTTGAGCAAGAAAGATGAGTTGGAACTCTACTTGGACGGGCTCAAGGACAAACAGGATTATGTAGGCATTACTGAACACTTCCTTAATAAAACCAACGCTCCTCTGTTTAGTCTATTAGATTTCAAAACTCAGGCTTTTTACACGAGAGATAGCAAAAAAAGAGGGGGGTCTATATTGTTAGGCAGAGAACATAGGGAATCTGAAGAAGTATTTTTTTGCAAGCAGCTGCACAAAATAGAATGTTTCGAGTTATGCGGCATTAAAGACTCTGAAACTAATTTATGCGTTTTCTGTTTGTACCGAAACCCCATAGATAAAAACTTTGACGAGTTTATAACTAGACTAGAAAAGTTACTTGAATATTCTTTTAATAAAAAGTGTATAATTTGTGGGGACTTTAATATAAATATTAACAGTGTAGGCAATGATTCCAAACTTAATGAGTTTGTCAACTTGTTAAGATGTTACAACTTCCGGTATCTGATCAAATCAGCAACATTTATGCGAAACGACTCGGAATCATGTTTAGACAATTTTTTAACAAACTTATCCGAGGACGATGTTTTAAGCACTTGCGTAGATCATAACAAGTTAGGTGATGGGCACGGCGCAATTTTTTGTACACTACAACTAGAAAGGACAAAACAAATAGAAAAAAAAGAACAAGTATATTACACAATACGAAGATCATTTAACAAGAGAAATAATAATTCTTTTAGGCAAAATATACTAGATGTAGAATGGGAAAAGCTAGGCATAAATCAATTTATAAAAATTTTTAATGAAATATTTAATATCAGCTTTAAAAATATTAAAATAAAAATTCACTTAAAAAAAGAAAACGCACTTAAATGGGTTACTAAAGGCATTAGAACCTCGAGCAAAATGAAACGTTTTCTGAGTACCATAGGCACTAAACATACAAGCAACTGGTCAACATACAAAAAAACATACATAAAAATCTATAGAAAAGTAATTAAAACAGCAAAGAGATTGTCACTTTATAAAGAAATAAATGGAGCCCAAAATTCAAGCAAGAAAATTTGGAAAATAGTTAACAAATACAGAGCTATAAAAAAAAAGGATAATACGCGAAATCAAATAATACTTAAGGTCAAAGAAAACATAATAGACAAACCAATGGAAATAATAAATATCTTTTCTAAACTATTCAATAAAGGCACTGAGGCAGTTGAAACAAAAGATAAAGATTTGGCCCGCGCGCTACTTGAACAAACTACGGAAAGAATTGAACAAGATATGGAGTTGGAACCTCCTGGTGTAGCCGAAATAATTGAAATCGTCAGAGGAATGGAGAAAAAGCCTTCTTGTGGCTATGATGACATCCCTATCACTGTTTTTAAAGAAAATGTCGATATACTGGCTTGGCCATTGGCTTGCTTCTTTGAAAAGTGTATAAAAAACAGTTCGTTTCCGGATCAACTAGGAATTGCTAGAGTTTTACCGGTGCACAAAAAAGGTTCGAAAACTGATCCTGATAAATACAGGCCCATTTCCTTACTCCCCACTATCTCAAAAATTTTCGAGAAAATTATCAAGGTTAGATTGTTGAAACATTTCAATGATAATAACATTTTAAATAAGAGGCAGTTTGGCTACAGAGAAAAAGTGGGCACGGTAGATGCCATCGATAGTTTGATCAATGATGTGTTAAAAAAATTAAATGATAAGCACAAAGTCGCAGCACTCTTCTTAGACCTAACCTCTGCATTTGACATGGTAGATCACGACATTTTGATGGCAAAGTTGGACCACTACGGGGTTAGAAACAAGAGTTTAGATTTAATCAAATCATATTTTTGTAACAGAATGCAGTTTGTTGAATTTAAATCTATTGAAAAGAGTGTTGAGACCACATATAGATCTAAATTAGTAAACCTCACGCGAGGAATTCCACAAGGCTCCATTTTGGGACCAATATTTTTTGTCATTTTTAATAATGATCTTATAAACTTTATAACAAAATCACTCTCCGATAACACAAAAGTAGTTATATTCGCAGACGATACAAACGCGGTAATTTCAGGCAGTACAATAGAAATACTTAATAAAAACCTAGACATTGCTCTTAGTCATTTTGTACAGTGGTTCAAAGTGAACAATCTTAAACTTAATAAAAGCAAAACTCTGGCCATGCTCTTCAAATCTACTGCAAATAACAAGGATTCCATAAACGTACACTTAGATGGAGATGTGGTAAACGTAGTTGATCATGTGAAGTTCTTAGGAGTGAATATAGATGCCAATCTAAGCTGGCAGAATGAACTAAATGCTCTTGAAAGCTCGATAAGCTCAGCATGCTATGCAATAAGAAGCCTGAGAGAAGAACTACCCATTCAAAGCCTTAAGATGGTATACTACAGCCTGGTTGAATCTAAATTGAGATACAGTATTCAGTTCTGGGGGAATAGTTATGCGAAGAATATAAATAGGGCATTTGTGCTACAGAAACGTGCAATAAGGACAATGGTAGGCATATCGCAAACGGAATCATGTCTCGAGCATTTTAAGAAATTAAAAATCTTGACTCTTCCGGGGTTATACGCTCTTGTCGTTATAGTTTCTTTGGTAAAAAATCTCGGTGAACTCGAAACAGATGAGGAAAGGCAAGAGCGTGAGGCCACAAGAAGATTGGATATAATTAGGAATCTAGTTCCAAGACTAAGGGTTGTAATGCATTCAACAAGTTTTCAATCTATAAGACTGTTCAACGCCTTACCCACTGAGTTAAAAAAATTGGCATATCATAAAAGTTTTAAAATGAAACTGAAATCGTACTTACTGCAAAAGAATATGTATAGCATTAAAGAATTGTCTACAGGAATAAATTAAATAGTGAACTTGTATAAATGTAAATAAATTATATTATTGAATCTGTATAAATGTAAATAATTTTAATCATTAACATATTTTTATAACTATCTCACAAATTCTATCATACAGTTAATTAAGTTAGTTTAAGATCCTTTTATTTCACATACGATTAAAATTGTTATTGAATAAATGAAATGAAAAATGAAATACCAACTAATGAACTAATCCATAGGTCGCTGGTTCAAATCCGGCTCGAAGGACCATAAAGATGTACGGTCTCTTGTTAGACACGTACACCTTGACTTGTTGTGTTGATAACTAAAAAGATCGATTTATAATTCAGATCCTTTATTCACTTGATTGGTATACGACTGCACGTCACCGTGCTGTGACGTGAGTGAGTTATTTTACAGTGTTGTACAAAACTATAGCGCACCGTGTGCGATTGCTAAATCGTACAGTAATAAATGACTTCTTATGAACACAACCACTTATCCCGGCCTTAATCCAGGATAACTTGTGGTATGGTAACTATGCAAATAACTACTTCCTCATCATGACGCCCACTGCAGAACATAGGCCTCCCTCATGGTTTTCCAAGCTCACAGTCTTGTGCCGCCCGCATCCAGTGACTCCCCACCACCAGGTCTTCAGAACATCTGGTGGAAGGCGTGCCTACACTGCGGCGTCCGGTCCGGGTTCGCCATGTCAAAACTTTCAAGTACCTACGTCACAAACATTGAATTACGTCCAGACCGAGGTTGTTGGTACAAACGTACGGCGACCCCAAGTGCCCGCATAGAACCCGCGACCTTCGGCATGCTAAGCAAAAGTGATACCGATATACTGTCAACGAAGTATATCCAATTTATCGTCATCTACACGGTGTTGGCAGTTTTGTTCACTGTTCAGAAAAAATGCGCTTCAGAAGTTTTCCCTTTAAAAAGCTTACTGTCTAACCATAACATTATGCTAAGGACCAGTTTCTGAATCAAGAATCTTAGTAATGCAGATGCACTATATGCATCTGCATTACTGAAATTCTTAATTTTGGCAACACCACAGGATGTACTCAGTGAGTTTGTCCTGTCTTATCTTGTATTTATGGGAATTGTTCTTGTTTTCTATGTATTTACCTATGAGTGGTATGCCTTTTCTTTCCTTAGATGTGTTCATTTGTTCCAATAAATGTGGGAGTAAATAAAAACTGTTATTTTTACTTAGTCTTACGTCTTTTTATTTTTAAGAGAATTAACAAAAAACCACTTATTTGCACGTCGTCCGTCTTTAGCAAGAAGAAAAAAAAACTTATTATCTATCCTACTCTATGTCGTTTTACAGATCCATCCATCTCTCTCGCTCACACAATCAACACGTTCCTTTTCATACATCTCCCTAACGTTCCATTCATCACACATCCCACATAAATGTATTTCTTTTTTCTTTCTTTCTTTATATTTCAAGTATTTAAGCGAATTTCTCTATTCAGAAACTGGACCAAAGTATTGCATAAGACAACTCACAGATGAAACGACAAAAAAAACAAGAAAATGTGTACAGTCTATTAGCTTTTAGAATATACCTCGGCTATTATCGGATATATTCGTGTAATAGAAATATCGTAACTAATATGACACTTAACTTTACATAACTTTTCAAAATTTTTATACAGAGCAGGAAATAGTATTATACTCGTGTGAAAACCGAATCCTACTCTAAAGCCCGAGGTATATTTTAAAAGCTAACAGACTGTATGTCATATTTGTCGTCTACGCCTGTATATGCACCCTCTTCGGGTTGACAGGAAGGAATCACTCACTCTCATACAATAGATCGCGGGAGGAATTCATACATTTTCTTTCCCCTCATCAGGGATGACTGTCATAAATCAAAGATATAGCGTCATCATTCAATTTGCCCTGCCATCCATCGCCGTAGGACTGTTGGCTAATCTTGTCCGGCGTTGATTGTCACTAATTTTTGGGTTGCTTCTCGCAACTCACAGCGGTTATGTGCTTACTCATATTTACATTTATACTTATTACATCTACACTTATATTATAAAGAGTCAAATTTGTAAATATATACAGGCTAAAATCTGGGTGATTTGAAAGCCGCAGTTCTGTAATTAGTTATTGAAAATGGCATTTATTTAGACTATTACCTATAAGAACAAACGTCTTATAACATAAAGGAACCCTTAATATTGTATTCTGTTTCATACCAATGTATTTACTTATTTTTTGATAATAGACCCACCATTTAGTACAGAGATAAAAATCAACAAAACAAATAGTTTCGGGCCTGGTCTGTACACAACTAATAGGCATGGAACAACATTTGCAAGTAGATCGCATAGGTTCGTCGTAAAATATAAAAAAAATTGTCGTTAAAATATAAAAAAACTAAAATTTTAATAGCAAATAAGTAAATGATACTTACACTTGTGGCAACATTGTAATTATCGTTCACTCACGGGCACGATGGATTTCCATCGATTGACCGCTCACTCATTCAATTCAATCATTCACTCGGTAACTCGGTCAATCGTTCTTCTCTCCGCTACGTCTGTGACAGCAGGACGTGCTCGTGGGATTTTTGGTTATAAAGAGACGCTATAACCTCAGGTGAATAGGAAACTATTTCTGATTGTCATTGTATTTGCTGTTGTGTGCTGGTGTGAAATAAAAGCCTTAATTTTGTAAAGAGACTGACGTTATTGACGCCGCCATCCTCTAAAGTGGTGACCCCTGACAGAACACTGTCACGCGAGGTTTTTGTTACGCCGCCGCTCCGTCGCACCGCGTTCATACGATGACGCTCAACAGAAAATGGGGCTAATCGGCCCTGCCCCGCTGCTGCTCCGCTGCCACGCCGCGCCGCCCTGCGCCGCTAGGCGCTTACTTCAGCGCGCCGCCACGCGGCCGCCGCACTGCGCCGCCACGCGGGCGCCGCCCTGCGCCGCCAAGCGTTCGCTCCATCGCGCCGCCACGCGGCCGCCGCACCGCGCCGCCCACGGCAGCCGCCGCCACGCGCCACCGCGCTGCCACACGGCGCCCGCGCCACCGCGCTGCCACACGGCGCCCGCTCCGCCGCGCTGCCACGCGGCACCCGCGCTGCCACGCGGCGCCCGCTCCACCGCGCTGCCACGCAGCCGCCGCCCCGCGCCACCGCGCTGCCACGCGGCGCCCGCGCTGCCACGCGGCGCCTGCTCCACCGCGCTGCCACGCGGCCGCCGCCTCGCGCCACCGCGCTGCCACGCGCCTGCCGCGCCCGACCTTTCGTGCTGCCCGCCCTGCTAAGCCCACGCTGAGTGCCTGCCGCGCCGACGCGGCGCGCGCCCTCTGAGCCACGCCGCTTGTGCCCGCCGCGCCCGCCGCATCGGCGACGCTCGCACCGCTTGCGCTGCTCGTGCCTGCGCCGACGTTGCGCGCGCCCTTGTGCCACGCTGCTTAAGACCGCGTCCGCCGCACCGGCGCCGCCGCACGTGCCGCTCGTGCCAGCACTTGCCGCGCCGGCGCCGTTTGTGCCGCGCCGGCAGCACTGGCATCACCTGCACCTACACCTCACGCCGCGCCGCGCTGAGTGGCGCCGTCGACGACTGATCCTCCGCCTACGCGCACCCGGCACCCGTTGCTGCGACGTGCGACGCGTCCTGCCTGCCATCCGGCCACGCGCGCCCGGATCGATGGCCGGCTGCCACGGGACATCGTGAACCTCGTTTACAACGGACGCGGGGTAACCCTCACTGTATTTCGCTAACTTTATACTTAGATTATCCTATTTTTAGGTTATTTAGTTAGTGTATTTACCAATCAAAATGTTGCCAGTAACGAAATCACTTGACAGTAGTGTGCAGGACGGTCGGGATAGGTATGAGGGACCGCAGGTTGCCAAGGTGGCATGTAAGCTACCACCATTTTGGTCAGGAAAGCCAACCTCGTGGTTTAGTCAGGCAGAGGCATGTTTCGCCTTAGCTGGTATCACAGCGGAGGACACTAAATATAACCACATTGTGGCCAGCCTCACCGAGTCCGTGATAGACGTGGTAGAAGAGGTAGTGAACAACCCACCGGCCGAGAACAAGTACACTCATTTAAAGTCAGAGCTAATAAGTAGGCTCTCATTATCTAAGGAAAAAAGATTAGCACAATTGTTAGGGGATGAGGAATTGGGTGACCGGAGGCCTACCCAGTTTCTCAGACACCTTCGGACCTTGGCAGGGACTAGCATAGGGGACGACTCCATTGTACGCCAGCTGTGGCTCCGCCGCCTGCCGGAGCATATCCAGGCCATACTGGCTGCTCAGGCAGACCTACCATTAGATAAGGTGGCCGAGCTTGCAGACCGAATCGCGGAGGTTTCGCCCTCTACCAGAGTCATCTGCGCGACCACTGCTCCGGACCCTCTTCAGGACCTTGCCCGCCAGGTAAGTGAGCTGACTCGCCAGGTGGCAGCACTGCAGAGAAGCAGGTCGCGCAACCGATCTCCATCAGCGACTCCAAACCGATCCAGAGGGGCTACACCAACGCGAAATGGATGGTGTTGGTACCACAAACGTTTTAGAACAAAGGCCACAAAGTGCACTGGTAATTGCAGTTTCACGGAAAACACCCGGAGCAGTCAGTAGTGGCGGCTACTGACTGTCTTCCTGCTGGCCGCCGCATCTTCGTTACCGAACAACGCACTAAACGTCGGTACCTCATTGATACTGGATCGGACCTCTGCTGCGCACCTCGCAGCTGGTTCCCAGGTCGCAAGCAGTCGCAGGACTATGGCCTAACAGCTGCGAATGGCAGCAGCATTAGAACATATGGTTTGGTTTCCCTACATCTCAATTTAGGTCTTCGACGCGAGTTTGTGTGGCAGTTTGTCATAGCGGATGTTGACATTGCCATAATTGGCTCAGATTTCTTGGCTCATTACCATCTTCTGCCGGACTGCCGTACCAAGAGGTTAGTGGACGCTTCTACTGGACTCTCCTCGCCTGCTACCAGCGCTACAACTGACCAGGCCAGTATTAAGTCCATAATCTCCGGAAACTCGAGTTTCACACAATTGCTAGCCGAGTTCCCCGATATAACTCGCCCGCACGGCCTCCCAAGAGTGATCAAACATGAGACTGTACACCACATTAATACTACTAGCGGCCCACCCGTCTCCTGCCGTCCCCGCCGCCTGGCTCCTCAGAAACTTACTGAGGCCAAGAAGGAGTTCGAGGACATGGTGAGTTCCGGGACAGCGAGGCTCTCCAAGAGTTCATGGTCCTCTCCATTGCATATGGCCCCTAAGAAGGAAGACGCCTGGCGTCCATGCGGCGATTACCGCGCCCTGAATGCCAGGACCATCCCTGACTGCTATCCGGTACGGCACATTAATGATTTTTCTCACAATTTAGCCGGAGCCACGATATTCAGCACGATAGATTTAGTTAAAGCCTATCATCAAATCCCTGTGAGCGACCCTGATATTCCCAAAACAGCTATCACAACCCCCTTTGGGCTTTTTGAATTTCCTTTTATGACATTTGGTCTGCGCAATGCCGGCCAGACGTTCCAGAGATTTATTGATGAGGTTACTCGGGGACTGCAATTCTGTTTTCCTTATGTCGATGACATTTTAGTCTATTCAAAGGACAAAAGTCAACACATAGAGCATCTCCGAATTCTTTTTCAACGTTTGCAGGATTATGGGGTCGTAGTAAATCCAGCTAAGTGCATCTTAGGAGCTAGTGAGGTATTATTCTTAGGTTTTCATATCACCGCAGAAGGTACTCGTCCTCCCCCAGACCGCATAAAAGCCCTTGTAGATTATGCCCCTCCCAAAACTGTTCAAGGCATGCGTCGATTTCTGGGAATGATGAACTTTTACCGTCGTTTTATCCCTCACGCTGCTAAGAATCAAGCACCATTGATTAACGCACTCACGGAGCTCCAAGGGAAAGGTGCGAAGCCATTCATATGGACACCTGACCTCCTTCAGAGTTTTGCGGCCTGCAAGGAGAGCCTAGCTCAAGCTACCTTGCTGCAGCACCCCGTGCTTGACGCTCCGCTCGGTCTTTTCACTGACGCGTCGAGCATCCACATTGGTGCTTGTCTACAACAGTTGGTTAACGGTCAGTACGTCCCTCTAGCTTTCTTCAGCAAGAAGCTTACACCGAAGCAAATTGAGTGGCCGGCCTACTACCGGGAGCTGCTCGCCGTTTACGAGAGCGTGCAACATTTCCGGCATATACTGCAGGTCCAGCATGCCACGATTTTCACTGACCACAAACCGCTGCTGTACGCTTTCGTCCAGCGGCGAGAAAAGCTACCCCCTCCACAGCTTAACCAGCTATCCTTTATCAGCCAATTTACCACGGACATCAAGTATATAAAAGGTGAGGACAATGTGGTAGCTGATACGATGTCACGTATAGAAGCCATCGCGCTCGAGCAGGACTACGAAGCCCTAGCAAAATCACAGGAGACTGACACCGAGCTCGCAACACTGACTGGTTCCTCTGGACTGAGCTTGACTAAGGTAAATATTCCAGGAACCAATGTCTATGTCACTTGCGACGTATCCTCGGGAAAAGCTCGCCCGTACCTAACTCCCTGGTTTCGCCGTGCGGTGTTCGACAAGTTGCACAACCTGAGTCACCCCGGCGCAAGGGCAACAACCAAGCTGGTTACCGAGCGGTACGTATGGCCATCAGTTAGGAAGGACTGTAGAGAATGGGCC
Organism: Yponomeuta sedellus; assembly: GCA_934045075.1. NCBI lineage: Eukaryota > Metazoa > Arthropoda > Insecta > Lepidoptera > Yponomeutidae > Yponomeuta > Yponomeuta sedellus. Next base: position 5,874,065 of record OW203734.1, read on the forward strand.
CGGTCTTGCCTAGCATGTCAACGCAGCAAAGTGTCGAGACATATCTCAACGCCGATGGGCAGCTTTAACCAACCATCTGGGCGTTTCATGCAGGTTCATATAGACATTGTAGGTCCCCTACCAGTTAGCAACGAGTTCCGCTACCTCCTCACTGCCATAGACAGAGCGTCCAGATGGCCGGAAGCATGGCCCATGCGCTCCATCACAGCAGAGGAGGTTGCTGAAACATTCACCCGGGAATGGGTCTCTCGGTTCGGCGTCCCCGTGACACTAACTACAGACCAAGGTACGCAGTTTGAGTCGGATCTATTCCGCCGCCTCATGGTCCAGTTTGACACCAAACGGGTAAGAACCACTTCATATCATCCTTGTGCCAATGGCATGATAGAGCGCGTGCACCGACAACTTAAAGCGTCCCTTATGTGCCACGAAGGCGCATGGACCAAGGCCCTACCTTTGGTACTGCTGGGTATGCGTGCAGCCGTCAAGGAAGACCTGAAAGCCACTGCAGCTGAGATGCTGTATGGCGAACCCATCCGCCTCCCTGGTGAGCTACTAGTTCAACAAACTAACCCAACCTCCGTCGACAACCCAGCTGATTTCGTCGTACAGCTACGGCGGAAAATGGCTGCCATTCGTCCGGTACCTGCTGTACATCATACCACAAAAACGCCATTCGTTTTTAAGGAACTGGCCACGGCGACACACATCTTTTTACGCGATGACACCATCCGCCGGTCCCTGCAACCTCCATACACAGGGCCCTACTCGGTTATAGGGCGTTCCAGAGATGGTAAAACCATTACTATCAGTCTAAAAGGTAAAACAACAGTAGTTAGCGTAGACCGTGTTAAGCCAGCGTTCCTGGAACGGACCCCGCAGTCAGGTCATGGGGACCAGCCTCCCCCGCAGCCGGTTTCTGCCAAGCAGTCACTCGTGCCACCAACCCAGGTGGGCTCGCCTTTCTTGCAGCCTACCATGGACCCATCCCCGGTCCAGGTAGCGCCGCCTCTACCTGTGGTCCATTCGCCTGTACCGACCCTACCTGCATTCATTAAACGCACCCGTTCAGGGAGACAGGTTAGGTTTAAAAACATAAAAGATTGGTAAATACAGTAATTAGGCATCTTGTATTCTTTTCATTTCACAAAGGTGTAACACATGTTGTGCAGGAGTATAGTTATGTAAATACTCAAAGGTAAATAAAACAAAGTTTGTATAATTTTGGAACAATATTTAATAATTTTGTTTTTGTATCCACAAGAGGTCTTTAATAATAGGCTTGCATATATTAAGTTAGGATATGTTATAGTAAGTTAAACATGTCATGTTGTTTAACTCCCTACTGTGTCTAAGCAAGGCTGTATGCCTGATTTTGCTGTGTTTAAGGTAATATTAAGCTCGCTACATTATAGTCATACATACCTTTTATGCCATTCTAAATAATATGTATTGCTATGTTTTCTGTAATATTAAGTTTGCCATATACAGCCAGTATACTTACCACATAAGTCTAGGTAAACATTTGCAATGTAACCTTTATAGTATATCCCACTTACCATTCTCCGTAGGGGGGTGGTTGTGGCAACATTGTAATTATCGTTCACTCACGGGCACGATGGATTTCCATCGATTGACCGCTCACTCATTCAATTCAATCATTCACTCGGTAACTCGGTCAATCGTTCTTCTCTCCGCTACGTCTGTGACAGCAGGACGTGCTCGTGGGATTTTTGGTTATAAAGAGACGCTATAACCTCAGGTGAATAGGAAACTATTTCTGATTGTCATTGTATTTGCTGTTGTGTGCTGGTGTGAAATAAAAGCCTTAATTTTGTAAAGAGACTGACGTTATTGACGCCGCCATCCTCTAAACACTATTACTGTTTAATTTAGTTGTGCCGTGACCTGACCAGAGACCCGTGCCCTAGCAGTGGGGACATAGAGGGTTGCAATGGAAAATCAACACGAACCCCGATTTGTACCAAGACGATTTTGCTTTAAAATTAAAGTACATTTCTTGCAATATCATCTAGCACTAGCGCGTATTATATTATTTTTAATGTACTAACCCGTGCTAAGGACAATTTTAAAAACCTATTTAGAGGCTAAAAATTCCACGTCCCGACGTGGGTGGAATTTTTAGGCCCTAAATAGGTTTTAAAAACTAGCGCGTATGTAAGAAGTCTTACTCAAAACACAAACAACCAGTCGGCACCAGGAAATAATCAACGCGAAGCTCCGTACATCGTAAACATGGTTTGTGTCACCGTGTATGTCCCGGCGAGTTGTCTCAATCAATCTTACCGAGGCTTTGTCAGGCTCGTCCCCACACAGTACAATGAAAACCGGCCAATCTTTACATTCTAGACTTTGGACCTTTCTTGTTCCAAAGGCGTAGAGTTGAATTTGTATTGTAGTTGTAGAAAATTAAAAACGTATTAACTAGATGAGCAGGTATTGAATGAATAATCAATTGCTAAATCAAATATATTAAAGTGTTGTATAAATCACGATGGTCAGACGACATCGTGAGGGTTGCGGGCCAGAGATGGATCAGGTTAGCACAGGACCGTGAGGAATAGCGCAATAAAAAAGAGACCTATGCCCAGCAGTGGGTTGATGTGGGCTAATTATAGATAGATAGATAGATGGATAGATAGATTTTGTTACTTACTGCAGCAATAATATGTGTAAAAATCTCTTAAAATTGACATTAAATTATTTTATTCTAATTCAAAACAGGGCGCCGCTTATTAAAGGAGGGCTATGTCCAGCAGTGGACTAATGTATCCTGAAGGAGAAGAAGAAGACTTCGAATTTTTGTAAAATTCCCAAGTTGGAACATGTTAATTAATTTATCAAAATATTTTAATCAGTAGTTTAAGCTACATTTCCTGCTATGCCCTTTTCATTTGGTGTGTAGGTGCTATTTGAAAATCAGTGCTGTTTCAAATAGAAACAGCAGACGCTGAAATAGCATCATTGTCACACGCACACTTTATTAATTTTATAATTATTGTTATGTAATAGTACATTACACAACTAGGTGGTAATACAAAGAAAGGCCGAGATCGCAGAAGTTTGCGGCCCGAGCTGCAAGCGAGGGACGTAAATATGCGATCGAGAAGTTTTTTTATTACCTCCCGTGTTGTGTACATCTTTTTATGTCTACACTTGGCCAGAAAGCGGCTTTTTCCGTACGCGCAGCGTGCGGAAAAAGCCACTTTATTGCCAGGTGTGGCATAAACATAATTATTTGCTTGTGGCAAAATAAATCATTCATTCATTGTACCCTACTTCAAAACTCATAAGAGTACTGAATATTTTAAGATAAATTAAGATAACAATATTCTTTATTGTACACCAGAAAAATACAAACAAAAAATAATTACAAAGATATAGTACAATTGGCGGCCTTATTTAATTTGTTACGTATCCCTTCCCACGATACAGGGTATCCTAGTGTGGTGTCAGAAGCAATGTATGTACCTGTATGTAAATGTTATGTTATCTATCTATCCATGACTTCGCAAAAATGTTTTTGGACACATTATAAGTGTACAATGCCTCCAGAAATGCGGTCCACCGGTTAAGAACCACTGCTTTTGAGGTTAAAACGCGATTCCTCTATATATTTATATATATCTACATAGATAAGGACGTAAATCTACTTTCTGTTAGCGATCTAATACAACGAACGCGGAGCACAGAGCGTCTGTTAATAGAGATTAGTCGATAATCAAAGATCGTGTCCTCTGTCAAGGCAAGCTTCGGGCGCCCCGGCTGATTGATGGCGCCACTGATGATGTATTAGACTGACAAGGGTGTAAGAGCGAGGAAGGCGACAGACAGGCGCAGATGTTCCACCCGACTGCGGGGGAAAGTTACTGTTAGTGGCTTTTCTACAGATTTCTTAGTTCCTTATCGAAATAGTTTATTTTATGAACGTAAAAGTTTGTGACGATGTTTAGATTATATTCTTTTTAATGCATTAACCCGTGCTAAGGACAATTTTAAAAACCTATTTAGAGGGTAAAAATCCACCCATTCCGGTGCTCGAACCCTGGTCCTCTGGCTAACCGTGCCAGAGGTCGCGGGTTCGAGTCCCGGTATTCCGAGACATTCCATGGATGGAATTTTTAGCCTCTAAATAGGTTTTCAAAAAAGATGTTTGTTACTAAGGGCCGGTTCCTGAAGTGAGAATTTCACAAAGTAAATACTTAAGTAACGTTCTGCTTCGGTCTTTTCTGAGGAAATCAAATGGAAAGCACTACAGTTAACTTAGCGTAATTCTCAATTCAAAAATAGTCCTAGGGCCGGTTTCTGAATAAAAAAGTTCACTAAGTAAATACTTAGGTAACGTTCTGTTACGCTTTTGTCTGAGAAATTCAAAGAGACATCGCTACAGTTAACTTCAATGCGTAATTCTCCATTCAGAAATAACTGCTAAATTGTAGTTTATAAAAGTTGGCAAACAGATAGACAGATATCGGAATTGCGACCTAGATTACTTGAAATCGCGGTAATGCGTTCTCGCGGGATAATATTTCAGAGAATAGAAATAAGAATAAGAAATTTATTGCGTTACGAACGACTGTATGACAAAAAAAATACATGAATTGGATACATAAAATGTAGGTAGGCGTGTTGTATTGTAGTGTTTGCACATCGAAAACCATACTAGGCAAGCCTTTATTATGGCTTTCGACGCCTCTCACCGAGTCTCAAATACACTTCACTGTTGTGGGTATGTTGATAAAATTTAGATGTGCCGAAACATGATAATTTATTAAATGAAAATAGGTAGTATTATGATAATTTATTTTACTTATTTTGATTAAGGGTTAGTTACAAGCAAGCCAAATCATCCACTATTCATTGACTTAAGAGTTACCGTAACTTTTGTTTTACACATTCTAAGATATTTATTTATTGCGTTGCTAACAACTACGTTGGTAATAAGAAACCAGAAACATGATTTCGAATAATAAAATTTGTTGAAGATGATCTGTCAGGATCTTGGCAAGTGGCAGTCCCTGGTCTCTGCCTACCCCCTGGGATACAGTCGTGAGCTTATGCTATGAATTAGGTTTAGGGTCACAAAAATCGTATTTATGAGTGGATTCTGTGGCGTAATAAGCTCGCTGCGACAGATAGTTAAGAATAACTTATACTTAATAATAACAGACCTCATTATCTGTCAAAAGCAGTTGTGATAATTTCGTCGACAGGATGACACATAATTAAAGTTGTTTTCCGTCCACTCAGTCGCCCCAGTGTTCTCTGCAAAGTGGACTTCGATGTAGAATCTGAAGCCATCCTGACACTTGCATGTCACTGCTCTATTCCTAGCACGGCTGGGGCTAAAACTAGATGTCCCTGCAATGACACCTGGTGCTTGCTTCATAAAACTACAATTCATGGTTCACTGCGACAACTCGATGAACATTGCACAGTCGATTAACCCACAGATTAACAAGTGGAAGAGTCGGCTTGGATCTAGGAAGACGTTTGAAATTCACACTGTACAGCCTTTTTAGAAAACGTTTAGAATGCATTGCAAACGAAATCTTATTATTTAAAGTTTTTTCACGTTTTTTCAACTTTATTTTCACTGTTTCATTCAGTCAATGCAACTTCGATCTAAATTTCACGCAAGTTCCCCATTATTTCAGTATTGCATCCTTCTCGCTCGTATGTTGCCACATTTTTAATTGTTGTAAAATATTGAGTATGAGTACCCATACTACGTAAGCAAATGTGGTCTAGGCGGCATTTTAAACAAAGTTACAAACATTTTAGATATTATATTTTCGCTCGTAAAACAAGTGTTTAACAACAAACTTTTATTTATTTATTTTTATTATTTATTGCACTAATTACATAATTAAATGTACAAAGACGTGCTTAATGCTAAAAGCATTCTCTTCCAGCAAACCTTTGGTGTTGAATTGACTGGCAAAGGGTAGTGCAGGAAGAAAATATGAAATACAATAGTAAACTTACATAAACATAATTAGATACATTAACTTAGACCATTGGACCTACAGTACATGTCCAAATAAAGTAAAGATATTCTCAAAAAACATTTCTCTTTTTAAAAGATAACAATAATTATCTAATTAATGTTCGGTAATTTTTAAAAGTTGTACAGTATGCGTGTGATAGGGACGCTACACGTAAGCAAAAGTTTTGAAACTAATTCATCGGACTTTATCATGACCATCACCAGCAATTTCTCACTGGATATAAGCTTTTCCCTTAAATGCCGCAGCCACAGACCTTTTGCCGCCTCAGAGATATCATCCGACCATCAGACTGCTGTTCTGCCTACTGGGCCAATTTTCTTAAAACATCATTTGGTAGTTTATTACGAAAATTTGACCGACATTGCATAGCAGAGTTTAATTGTTCTTTATAATTATTGTGTTAATCGTGTTTAATTGTTGTGTAAATCGAACAACACAAAATATGTGCAAACAATTATTGTAACAATAAAGCCAAGAAGCGCTCGTGGCCTAGGCGAACCGATTGATTGGAATCAATCACTTGGTTAAGCAACAACAGGCGCGGTCAATTACAGGATGGGCGAGCGTCCCGTGACTACCGCTAGTGGCATTTTTCCGAGCGCTTCCGCGCTTCGCAATGCACGGCAAGCCGTTGGTGCCGGCTGTCATATAATGGCAGTAGTTAAGCCATGTCAGAGGCCTTATGGGCGGTGGTAGTTAGCCAATGTCGGCTAGGTCTACCTCACGATGGGCTGGTTGAGAGAGCGGAATGGGAGGTGAAGTGAATGGACTTACTTGGTGATGGTGGATGATGGCTCGCTTTAGCAGTTGGGCAGATGATGAGCGGTGATGGATGAGCTGATGCGTCCAGCGCACGGAGAACACTCCTGCACTGTTAACTTATAGTCTAATATTGTTCTTTGAGCTGATAAAGTTAATTAGTCAACAAATGTCTATCACTTCACGAGAATTCGAGCACTTATGACGCGCGTATGTCACCGTGCGAATGTGTATGCAGATGGATGGGTAAAATTAGTAGCGAGCGAGCGGCACGAGCGACGGCACCGGAACGACAGAATAATGAATGAATGACCAAATATTCATGATTACGTCACGCGATCGATTCTCGCGCGAACAGGCGGCTTGATAACTTCTGACAGTAAGGCCCGCCACTGTCTTACATTCCTCCACCAACCCGGACTTGGCCCCCGTGGTCGAGTATGGCCTAACCTTCCTGCGATGCAAGTAGAGACCCGAGCCCCAGCAGTGGAGACATGCAAGGGTTGATAACGAAAGCCGAAAATAGATTTCACTTGTAAATATTACTATACAATATCAAGCAATGGAGAAAATTACATTAAATGTTTATCTGTGGTTTAATCGAATTTGCTATGCACGTCAAACTTTTATAGTAAACTATGAATAGTTTTAATTCTACGAAAGTTCAAGTTATAAGTCCAGGCAATAGACCCCTGATCATTATCTCCCACTTTCTGAGAGCCTTAGTCCACTTTCCGTATTCCCGCCTCACCAGGTGTCCAGTCCATTTCCATTTCAGTGTCGAGGCTATTTCGCCAATGTCGTCGACCTTTGTCGAGCCAATGCCCTCAATTCTCAATGCATTATTATTATTATTAAATTATTTATTGTACCTGTAAAGACTGTTCAATTGGCGGGCTTAATACTAAATAGTATTTTATTCTAGCTAACCAACAGGTGACGTGGAGAAGGTGGGGGTAGTCACAGACGGTGAGGTGATATTTTATTGTCAAATATCTTTTTTTAAATTAAACTTTGTATTAATATGTACAATAATTATTGTACAAAAATACCATACAAACATAAACACATACCAATATAATAAGTAAGCACGTGTATAAAGATAAATAGATAGACTTCATAAAGATATAAATAGACTTCATAATATATTTTCATTATTGACATGAGGCATCTTTGTTATGCAACACCGATTAAAATCTGCATAGAAACAGTTCATTATCTTTGATTAAAAATGCATAGTCAGTCCACCTCACCACCCAACGTTTCTAAGCTACGAGTAAACTGTACAGTCGCCGGCGATGCATGGAACAATTTTCCAATAAGGCACCCTGTGCACTTGACTGAACAATTTACTTAGTACAAAGCTCTCGGGGTATGTAAGCGCTAATAAACAGGGTGTGTCAAAAGAAGCTTTCATGAGAAGCGGGAACTGATTAATCTTTTGCAGAAGAGAATTTATTCGTCAAAATCACTATCTTTAACTATTTTTACATGCAAGCACATACATTGCTTCTGGCCGACACTAGGATACCCTGTGTCGGGGGAACCAGAAACAACGACATCACAAACATGTAAACATCCAAGACCTGGGATTTTTTTTTGTTCCCAGCCAGGATTCGAACCCGGGACCTCTCGCATGGTACGCAGACTTGCCACCGCTACACCACAGAGGTCGTCATGTAGTTACTGATACCGGTACTGATATCAACTTATTGTATGCCCCCACTGTTGGGGCACGGGTTTTTCCTGCATCGCAGAGTGTTTAGGCCATACTCCACCACGGGGGCCAAGTCCGGGTTAGTGAAGGATTGTAAGATAGTGGCGGGCCTTACTATCAGAAGGTATCAAACCGACCATAACGCCCGCCTCTGACATGGCTCAACGATTGCCATTACGTGACTTATTAGATTCAATGCGTCAAAAATCACAATACCTATATTTTATTTATCAGATCACATCACATCACAGTAATATTATAAAGGCAAAAGTTTGTGAGTGTGTATGTTTCTTACTTCACGTGGCTGCTGGAGCGATTTTGATAAAATTTGACATAGAGATAGCTGACACCCTGGATTAACACATAGGCTATAATTATTTTTTGGAAAAATATTTTTTACTGTTCATAGATAATAATTTATTTTCGTCGCGGGGCACAGCTAGTATTTACTAATAAAGCAAAACAAAATTGTTATTTAATGAACGATTAGGTTAATATTTCTAAAATTAACGCTTTAGATAGATAAATAGATAGATAGATAAATAGATAGATAGATAGAGAACACTTTTTTGCACAACCAGAAAAATAATACAACCATGATTTCTAAAATCTAAGTAATGTTATACAAGTGGCAGTATTATCGCTAAGAGCGATCTCTTCCAGACATTGGAATGGAGTGTAAAACGCTAACAAAAGAAAAACACAAATAATTTTACGTAATACAGAGAGTATTGTAAAGAGGTTCGAAATTTCACTGATGCTCAGTTTAAAGAGCGCTGGGACGGATACCCAGAGGTGGCGGGTTCGAATCCCAGCATAGGTGGAATTTATCGCCTTTAAATAGATTTTTTCTAATAACATCATTATTTTAAAAAAAGCAGATTCAACTAATTTATCAGAGTTTTGAACTAAAATATAAAGTTCCGTGTAAATCACCCTTTAGCTCTGTAAGTCTCAAACGGTAATAATGGCCAGTAATAATTCACGTTCCTTTGGCCTGCACTGTAGGAATGTTTGTGAATACAGTAAATCGATATGGGGCGACAGTCACCTGACGAGATGCTCTCGTAATATAACTTTCGTTTGGCCTCACAAACCAAAACATAAACTCTCCTCTGTATCCCAGGGGGTATAACAGGCAGTGACCACGGACTGCCACTAGCCATGATCCTGACAGATCACCTTCGCTTCACAAAGTAAAAAAATATTGAAAAATATTTATTATCAAATAAATGATGTTACATGCATGTGAAATAATAATTATTAATGTTAATTTCAATTTAAAGCCAAAATAACAATTATATTTATAACAGTAGGCTGAGTGGTCGTGGGCGACGACATTTACAGGTTACAGGTTTGTAAACGTGCAGTGCTTATTTTATACACTTCATTGTCAATACACACCAGATATATATTTTTATACATATATAGATAGATATATTTTTATATTATAGGTATATATATATATTTTTTTTATTTATTTTATTTTTTTATTTATTTTAATAATTTATCAAAGCCCACAGCACAAAACAACATAAAATAAGTGAATAAATGTAGGCCAAACATAGGTCAATTACGGACTAATATTTTTTAAACTAATATTATTTAAGAAGCACACAGCAGGCAACAGAGTTGCCTTGAAGTAGCCTCGATTGTGTCCCACTGCTGGAAAAAGGCTTCCCCTTTTGTCTTCCACTCTTCCCTGTTCATGGCCTCCCCCTACCAGCCCGGCAGAAAGGTCGTGAGGTCGTTCCGCCATCTATTTTATATACCTATATATAAAACTATAAATGAAAATGAAATTAGATGAAGCACAGAAATTACTTAATTTTTAAATTAATTAATCACCAACATTTATTGTTCAGTCCATGCATGCCCGCCGTTGGTGGGTACTTTTTATTTTGCACTTGCTGAAACATCGAAGAATGTTCTGCGACATCCTTTTTTGGCCCTTCCAACCAAGATCGCTCGTTTTATTTGTTTCGCCAAACTATCTTTTTCCAATCTCTCTACTTGTCCAAACCAATGCAGTTTTCATTACTCAGTGGTTTATCAGTAACCAGAAGATGAAACAAAAAAAAACGGAAATATGTGTTTTCATAAATACGTTTTTGAAATTTAACAAAAGGATTCTTTAAAAGGACTTTTCTGTAAAAGGACAGACAAAGGCAAAAGATTTGCTGCTGTCTTATCTGCACACGTATTTTACCTTATTGTTTTGTTGTTGACACTGCTATTATTATTTCAGGTAACAAACCATTCAGGTCATAACTCACAAACTTGAGTTGTGAACAAAATACTCAATAAAACATTTAAGGTAAAAAAAAATCCCACCTTATAGCAAATACGAAAGGACGTGTAGCTAAAAAACGTAACATAATGAATTCTCGTAGCAAACGTCTACGCGCTACGTTCATTGGGTGCTACGAGTTTAAACGTTGTAGCCTTCGAACTCTCGTAGCAAATGCCTACACGCTTCGCTTGTTCGCTTGTTTTGTGTGTAGCTAGAGCACTGTGTCAACTTCGCATTATCAACTCCAAAATTCCTGCATCGTGCAAGCAACATATTACACACGACATACCATAAATATAGCGTCTGACGAACAACAGTTGGATCGCCGTCTCCAGGCACACAATCTGCCCTTTACGGCCCTTTAATATCCCTTTACAGTGAACGAGCATGGTCACCCGCTCTACCCGATAAGTGCTACAAAATTGTGGAATTAATTTAAGTCAAAATAAGTAAATAAATTAATTAGTTAATCTGGCACGGATAGCCAGAGGTCGCGGGTTTAAATCCCGGCAGGGGTGGAATTTTTAGCTTCTAAAGAGGTTTTTAAAAAAAAATTGTCCTTAGCACGGGTCGGTGCATTAAAAATAATACAATGAAAATAAATTACTGTCAAGGGCTTGCCTACATAAACTCGTGAATCACACATACTTCAGGATATTTGCGATCAAGTTAACAATAACCTAATCGGTTAACTAACCGCTTTATTGCCATGTTTCTCTAAGTGCAACAAAATCAATTGAAACGAATGTTTTTTATTTAGAATAACACAGAATCTGCGACTTATTAAACATTTTTAGTAAAATTTGGTGTCAATTACTAAATTTAGATTTTGATGAGAAAAAGAGGACAAAAAACTCAAAAGTAGTTGACTACCCCCAGTTTTACATGGACTTGAATTCTAAATAAAAATTCGAGCGACAGCCAAAATCTGTATCCTGAACGCCATGCTTTATTGAATTCGAATGAGAAAATAAATGTCTAATGACTCTGCTGAATTATCTTATGTTATTTTATGCGACAAATGTCTATTCAAATGTCCTTCGAATATTTTTCGTCTACGCGTTCAATTTGGATGGACGAAAATCATCTCTCAGGTTTCGCTTTTTGAAACCTGGTCGGATTCTTGCGTCAGAAAACCTAGTACGTTTATCCAGTTACAATCTAATAATGTGTAGTACTAACAAAGTTACGAAGTTATATTTTTCCAGACGTACATAATATCAACTCCGAAATAACTCGTACAACTGGAATGCTTCATCCGCAACGCGAACACCCCCACCGGTCACAGGTGTATAGTTTTATGCATCGCGACGCTCGCAGGTGAGCGAGCGCGGAAATAAAAAGGACACTCCACTTGAATATTTTATCAAAATAAATTGCCCGAGCGAAGCTGACTTGAGTAACGGGAGTGCAGCGCGAATGGTCCCAAATTGTTTTTGGCAACTTTGTTGCTGTATTCTGTGTATGATACTTTGTGTACTAAAGGAGACGATACCAAGCCTGAGCTTACGTGTACATTAGGTGACGTAAGTTAACACTGTAAATTAAAATTACTTTGCTGAATTCCGCCAAAAATCCCACAAGCACCATGCGGCTAGCTAATGCACCGCCCTCCCTCCCACTTTTTCAAGCAGAAGCAAGACAGGAACACACCACCACCAACACCAATACTTGTGTGAGAAAACACGCGACGCGTTTCGCCTCTAACACGAGGCATCCTCAGGCTCACAAATGCTATTAACTTTTTAATGCTATTATGGATTTCCGCAAAGTAACGCCTGATTCTATACAATACTTGTCTAGCGACGGTAGCCGAGCCGATATCAACCCTTGTGAGTCCCCACTGCTGGGGCACGGGTCTTTTCCTGCAGCGCAGGAAGGTTAGGCCATACTCCACCACGGGGTCCAAGTCCGGGTTGGTGGAGGATTGTAAGACAGTGGCGGGCCTTACTGTCAGAAGTTCTCAAGCCGCCCATAAGGCCTCTGACATGGCTTAACGACTGCCATTTTATGACAGCCGGCACCAACGGCTTAACGTGGCTTGCGAAGCACGGAAGCGCTCGGAAAAATGCCACTAGCGGTAGTCACGGGACGGTCACCCATACCGCACCTGTCCGCGCCCGTTGTTGCTTAACTCAAGTGAACCAATCACTTGGTTGGACCAGGCCACGAGCGCTTCAGTGGATAGAATAATAGACTCGGAAGCGAGAGACCCAGGTTCGATGCCGAGTGCAGGCATGTACCAATGACTTTATTTTTTAAGTTATTTCTAAGGGGTGGGCAGCAGCGCTCTCTGCAGTACAATTCCACCGAACTGCGATGCCCAACCCGCATGCCCAGCGTGAGGATTATAGGCATTACCTCCTATGATAGCACAACGTGGCGCTCTTAGGGAGAGGGCTATGTCCAGCAGTGGACTAATAAATTCTGAAGAAGAAAAAGTAGCAAAACCACTCGCTAACGTGAAAGAAAATATAGTTTAGAAATCTCAATGTCTGAAGTGTTCAAATACCTCAGAGCTTGAACTTGTCTATCTGCGGTGTATATAGGGTCTATGTTCTGCAGTGGGACGGTTATAGGCAGAGAAAAAAACTTCCGTGTTGTTATAGTTGGCAAAAGAATAAAAATTTAAATGTGGTGTATTTTGATTCGTTATCAAGCCTTGTATGTCCCCACTGTTGGGACACGGATCTGTTCATGCATCGCAGGAAGGTATTTTGATTATTTGGTTAATTTTAGCTTATTAAACTGAGATTATACGATTTGACTACCGAGTATTGAACTTTTAAGCAGGTGGGACCCAAATACGACAATGGAACTCATTGCAAGGAAACTAGGTTCCTTCTGCCTGCTTATACGTTTTTCTCCATTTTCAAGAACACGTTCCACGTTCTAACACAAAGCAAACAAATGACTACATTCAGAAAAAAACCAAAGAGAATCGAAGATTTTTTCTTTATTAATATTACAAATATGTATCTGACTTATGCCTGCCAGTATTTATTTGTATATGTTATCAAAGAGTTTGTCGTTCTCACTACTTTTTGATCCCCCCTTGCAGTTAATGCCAGAAGTTTTTTTTTGTTTTGGTTTTTGTGTTTAGTTTTTCTTTTTATTTCAGTTTCGCTTGTTTTTCTTGTGGGCTAGGCCGACTAAGCTGTCAAGAATGTATAGTTGTGGGGCCAGGCACCATAGCCCCACAGTAGTGTTAGCGAAGGTGTTATTGGACGCTGTATGAATCATCCTCATTACATAGATGCAGAGCCCAATAGTTTTTTTTGCTTGTTTTATTGATAGCGCATAAAAATACTTCTGTAAAAAACAAGTCTGTGGAAAGACTGTTTCAATAGAAGTATTTTTATGTAACCTATAAACGTTCATCTGCAGGGCACAGGCCTTTTAGAGTGAGAATATGGGCTTAATTACTACGCATGCCTAGCGTGGATTGGCAATTTCAAGCTATAATAGAGTTATTTAATATAATAAAAAGATATATTAGAACTATTTTATCTTTTTATTGCATGTTAACAAAAGACTGTCCTTCGTATTTTGTAATAAAAATATCATATTATTTTCGTATTCTCGTTTATTTTCTTCATAAACAGTCTTATAATCGAGTAATGGGTTACAGATTTTGGCGGTTTCAAGCGAAGAACGGTTATGATAGCCTATGTTATTATGTCTTTTGTAATGAGCTTGTCTATTAAAACGGGACACTTGTATTAACTGTGGTAAAAATAAATAGTACAATCTTTATAAAGGAACTTGCAAACCAAAGTGTGACGTGACGGCCTGTGAAACGGATGGTCTCGGGTTCGATCCCCGGCCGGTTCAAGCCAGGAAGCGAACCTTTCTGGTTTGTCTCGGGTCTTGGATGTTATCTGTGTATTTATTGTGTTAAATATATCGTCGAGTTAGCACCTATAACACAATTCGTTCAGTTGAACTTAGTATAGGGCTAACGAGATCCGTGTAATATGTCCATGAATATTTATTTATTTACATATAAAAAAAGTGGTCACGGTTGCCGCGGCGGTAGCGGTCAGTTTCTGTCGGTAAATGGTTGTTTTGTTTTGCTGTTTTTCGTGTATTAAGTTGGTTTACTTGTTTATTCCGTGACAATTTTTAATGTCTTCCTATCTTCTTTTCTTCTTTCAGTAATATTTCGCATCATCTGATATTAGTAGTCGTCTCGTCGAAATACTACTTATCAAATAGTAATATTAGTCTCAGTACGGACTTAAACAAGCCAATGCCTTCTGACCACGAATGCAGTAATAATTTGTATATCGGTCAATGAATTAATTGTATCCATACAAATACTGCTTCAGAAAACGACCGTTGTGGTTTGGTGGCGTCTCTTGGTTTGTGAGTACCTTTATTGATATTATGTGACATTTATCAATCTAGTAGCTGTGTCTGCAACTTTATCTGCATCCAATGGGGTTTAAATAAATCCATGTTTTTCCCTAACCCATAACAGACAGGTTGTGCACAAAAAAAATTTTTTTTGGCAAATTATAAACAAATATAACTTATAACGTGTAGTAAAAAAAAGGTTTACAAAGGTTTAGTTTTTATTTAAAAAAAAAATATTTAAAACATCAATTACTTCCATACACGTAAGAAAAAGAGTTACCTATATCATTTTGTCATTATTAATCTCATGCACAATTTGACCTATGAGACCACCATTAAAAGTGGTCATCCCAAATTGATGGGTGTGACCAGATTATTTTTTTGTAAGAAAGGTTAACACTTAAATAGGACAAGAAGGTAAATATATATCGAATAAAATGAAAGAATGAAAGGTAAATCACCTTTTTGTGATGTCGCTTAAAAACACGTTACTCCGCTGCGTTGGAAAAACAAACAGACTTAACCATTTACAATATTACCATTTAAAATATTAATAGGGATCTTGCATTATTTTTATACAGAGTACCATCTTAATCTAATAGACAAGCTCTACATACCAGTGTCTTGATAATACAAGAAGTCGTTGCCTTACCTTATCGATTCTTTTTACATTAACATTTGTAAACAATTACGTTCTTTAGAAATATTTACAAAATAAAAAAAGTAATAGACATTTTTTCGATTGTAATTGAATTACGTTCCCACCTTAAAGCATTTAATATTGATTTCATTTTACTAAACAAAAAGCGTCCTAATCCTTTGTATTCAACATTGAAACATTTTGTACCGACTTTCATAAAAATGATGTCACCTACAGAGAGAAACTACTTCCCCGGAACAAATTATATAAATACTGCTACGTTTATTTACAGTTTTTTTTTCTCTTTACTGTTATAATAGAACTACGTCAACTTGCACAAATAAACGTAACAAATACACAAAATTAACAACGTCCTATGACTTAAGAATTGATTCGTTGAATTTCCCTTAGCCGCTTCGGTGAGACCTGAAAAATACACGCTTTTTACTCGCAAAGAAATATGGAGGCTATTTTATTTTGTTTGCGTTATTTCATGTAAGTAACTAGGGTCTTATGTAAAATCTATTTATGCCACACCTGGCCATAAAGTGGCTTTTCCGCACGCTGCGCGTACGGAAAAAGCCGCTTTCTCGCCAAGTGTAGACATAAAAAGATGTACACAACACGGGAGGTAATAAAGAAAGTTCTCGATCGCATATTTACGTCCCTCGCTTGCAGCTCGGGCCGCAAACTTCTGCGATCTCGGCCTTTCTTTGTATTACCACCCTAGTTGTGTAATGTACTATTACAGAACAGGGTGGGATGGTAAAATTTACTGTTAAAAGTTGTCTGCTGTCCATTTGGCTTCTAGTTTTGCATAACATAAATTTTCTACAAAATTCGTACTTAATACAAATATCCATATATGACATTCCACATATGACATAACATGTCTGATATTACATTAAATGACTCGAAATGTTATGTTACCTCATGGTATGCTACGTTTATAAACGTATAGGTATATGTATTTTGTGGAAAATAAATAAATGCTACGCAACATACAACAACAACAAGAATAGTATGACTATGTCACAGTGAAGGAATTAAGACTACTGCAGAGAAAGTTTGAGACTAATTTGCAGAATAACATAACATTTACATACAGGCACATACATTGCTTCTGGCCACACACTAGCGTACCCTGGGATGGGAACCAGAAACAACGAAATCACGAACATGTAACTATTCAAAACCTGGGACCTCTTGCATGGTAGGCAGATGCGCTACCGCTTCGCCACAGAGGACGCCAACAACAACAACAGCAATAAAAGCAAGGAGAATGTTTTTTTTAACATTGAGTAGGATCACTTTCTCAATAAAGCGTGAAAAAATATAAGATTTACTAACGCGCCTCATTACTTCGTGAACATTTAAAAGAAAAAAAAATAGGTTCTTAATTGGAACTGTACATATATAATAGTAGTGTAAGGAATAAAAATCCTGTAACGAGACTGCCCAACTTCAGGCCCGCAAGCCACGTGACCAGCGAATGCAATTGCATTTGCTCACCTATAGTAGCACACCTATGACGATTCGGCCGCTGGCCCCACGCGAATAAAGTTTCGTAAAAAATCTTGCTATGCTATGGCTAGGTCGCCAGATGGTATAAAATCTAAATTAAGGCACACCTTGAAAGTCGGTTGGGCACCCTTGCTGTAACAGTTCATTACGAGGGGATACACTAAAGAAATAAAACTCTAGGAAATGTCCTTCAAAACAAACGGAATTTTATATCCTAGGTAGGAAAGGAGTTAAGGAATATCTACTTGAAAGACTTGTATAATTACCTCCAGCAACGCTTATCTGATTGGTGAAGTCTTCCGAATAGGAATTGAGCTTTATTTCTGAAACAAATAAATGTCTATACTATTTTTTTTTTATGCACTAACCCGTGCTAAGGACAAATTTAAAAACCTATTTAGAGGCTAAAAATTCCACCCATGCCGGGATTCAAACCCGCAACCTCTGGTTATCCGTGCCAGCGCTCTACCAATCGCTCGCTCAATTGGTAGAGCGCTGGCATGGATAGCCAGAGGTTGCGGGTTCGAATCCCGGCATGGGTGGAATTTTTAGCCTCTAAATAGGTTTTTAAATAAATGTCTTTTAAATATGAATTAGTTGTAAAATATTTCTAAAATAGATTAGTTTTTAACAGTCTTTATCGCACACGAAACATTTTGAGAGTACATGAAAAACTTAAATATCTAAGTTACATAGTATAGAAATAGTTACAATTATGGGAAAAGAACAATTTGCTTATGAAAAAACGGGGATCAAACCGGGCGAAAGATTCGTAAAAATTGTGTTCCTGTCTGAAACTAGAACAATGGAACTCACTTGCTTACTCGCAACCTCGAGCAGGTGCAGGTGATTGAAATCAAGAAGTTCTTTCGGAAAATGCGCTCGCTTTAACACAGTTACTAAGCGACCACTGCTGGTGCCTTCTGGCCCTTACGGTAATATATTTGTATCTTAATCTGTTAGTCGGTCAAGATGCAATAAGATACAATCAAGTGTACTACAAAATATACTTGTGCTCTGGACTGTAGTCCAAGGAATGTAAACATAGAAGTTTGAAAAATGTAAGTGGTAAAAAAAAAAAATATTTATATATATTCATGGATATACTACACAGATCTCGTTAGCGCTATACCAAGAACAACTAAATGACTTATGTTATAGGTGTTAACTCGACGATGCATTTAATACAATTAATACATAGATAACATCCAAGACCCGAGACAAACTAGAAAAATTCGTTTCCTAGTTTGACCCGGCCGGGGATCGAACCCGAGACCTTCCATTTTACAGAAAGCGTGCTAAACCGCTGCGCCACCGAGGCCGATCGGATATGCAGTGCCTAATGTAAAACATAAAGTACAAAATCTATAATATAAAGACGAATAGCTGAATGTGTTGGTAAGTGCAAATCTCGAGAGCAGCTGAACCGATTTCGCTAATCCTTTTTTTGGATATTCCTTAAAGTACGAGGATGTTTCTTACGGAGGGGAAAATAAAAAAAAATAAAGAATCGACTGTTGGGCGGTACAAAGTTTGCTGGGTCAGCTAGTAATACATAAAGAAGTTAATTTAGAATTAAGGATGCCGTGATAAATTAATTGATAAAGCATTTGAGGAAGACGGGTTTAAAGGTGGTTATGTCATATCAAGTTAAAGGTATAGAGAAATCATATTTATTTTATTCTGTTCACTTTGGTTTACATGTACATTAATTGTCGATAAAAACCATTAAAATATGAGACTAACTAATGACTATCAGGTTGTTTGCGTGCGCTCATTAATTCTATAAATATCAACCCCGATTATTCCTTTTCCTTTTCTTCTTCTTGTTCAGGCTATATTATGCCACTGCTGGACATAGCCCTCCCATAATGAGCGACATAACGCCCTGTCTTCAGCTTGTCGCATCCAGCATTTGCCTGCAGTTTATAGCAGATCGTCATCCCACCTAGTCGGAGGGCGTATTATTATTAATTCAGGTAAATTTCCACGTTTTAGATGTCCTATCCTGGCTATTTTAATATCAATTGTATGATTTTCCTTGATCTAAAATCATCCGAACTGACATGAATCGTACACATCAAAATTATTTGTTTTACGCAACAAAATAACTGTATATTTTGTAGTCTCGATAAAAATGGCCGTATCTCATGTGTACGAGTATGTGCATTGATAATCATGAAATGAAACATAGAATAATGTTACTGTTAGTCATTATCACATCACACGTCAAAATTATGATTTCAACGAGAAAAAAAAACGTAGTCAATTCAGCGCCATTTAAAGACTTTTTGGAAACAGTTTTTTTAAAGAGTTTACCTTCTACAGACTACTGGGTTTTTAAAACTGCTGAGAAACATTAGGCGTGACTAGCAAATAACTTTATTGTTTGGTGTTAAAGAGAAGAGACTTATGCCCAACAGTGGGCTCATACCATAGTGTCTAAAAACTGCCTTTGACAGTAAATCACAGGTCTAGCAACACAGAGATCATAGATCCGATTGCATGTTAATATATCCGATTGTATTCACCAAATAGCTTTGAACATAACAATAGGTTTATCGGGACTAATCACGACTGTATTTGTACGGCCTTATATTATTATCTGCTCACATACTACAGCTATATGAAAGAAAAAATGTATTTGAACGTGGTTTTACGCTCACCGACTTTGCAACTTTGTATTCTTACACCTCTTAACCTAACATCTAAGAACACACTAAAACTGGAAACATTATACATATAACATAATTTAATTTAAATTCAATTCAATTCTGTTTCATGGACTCAGTGCACTGATTATCCAGTACAACTTCGCCAATATCACGTGTTAGACAAGACTAAAGCCAATCACAAGCGAACAAGGCTCGGTCAGAATTTTGAGTCAATCAGAACTGTTTGTCTTTTTTTTCCTTTATCATTGTTGTAAAATTTTGAAAAAACTAAAAATTGATAGTATTTTCAGTTTTTTGTATTCTTTTCTTTTGCGCTCAGCGACTCTGTAATTAAGTTTTTATCCCTTAATTTAAAGTCTAAGGCTTTTGCTGAAAATCAGCGTTGGCAGTGGTGCATGTTCCCTGGCGACTTTAAGTTGAGCATAAGGCCTTTTGCCAAATTTAGTTCTTAAGATATATTCTCAGCTATTGTACTTTTTTTTAAAAACCTATTTAGAGGCTAAAAATTCCACCCATGCCGGGATTCGAACCCGCGACCTCTGGCTATGCAAGTGATGTAAATTACTTCAGACAGATATCACTGCCTGTAGGTAATACAGAAAATATTGTAGAGATTCAAAATTTTACTGATGCCGGTGAGTCGCCCATTAGCTCAGTTGGAAAGAGCGCTGGCACGAATAGCCAGGTCGCGGGTTCTAATCCCGGCATGGGTGGAATTTTTAGCCTCTACATAGGTTTTTAAAATTGTCCTTAGCACGGGTTTGTGCATTAAAAAGAAAATAATTATTGTACCTTGTTTAAATTTTTGTTGGCAATAAAGACATTTCACTTTCATTATTTCAACTCACCATATAATCTGAGCGTGCCCTCACTTTTCCCCAGGGAATTGGTACTGACACAGTTGTACGTCCCGATGTCGTTTCTGGAGAACTGCCGTATCGTCAGCCACATAGACACCTTGTATGACGTCTTCTCTTCCCTTATCGTGTACTTTGGCCTGTAGAAGAGATACACAACGTTAGTAAAAAGAACAACTGCCACAACACAGGGTATCCTAGTATGTGCTTGTATGTAAATGTTACGTTACGTTACTTTACGTTACGTTACGTTACTTTACGTTACGTTACGTTACGTTACGTTATGTTATAATACAATCACTTGGTCTCAAACTACGATACCCAATGCTATGGTAACCAGGCATTGACGCAAACCTGGAAACATGCAAATACACCCAGACGTGTAACTCATTCGTTCTCATTCGTGTCATTCAAATGATATTTTACTTATTCTGTTTATTACTTTGCACTCGTATACATAAAATTTGTTACTTAATTTATTAATAAAATTTAAAAGTCACTCTTCTGTACCAAAAAGTAATGGTGAAATAAAATTACATTTCACAAAACAGAAATGTATTCTAAATGTCAGTAATTTAAATAAAATTTAATAAAAATAAAATGTCGTCCAAGGAATAGTAGATTAATATTTGCTACCCCTTGGATCACTTATAATTTTATTAAAATAAATTGATATTTCAGATTGTGCGAGAGCTATAAGATTTTAGAAACAAGATTTTAGATACACATGTTAGAAGTAATAGAACCTTCTTCAACAAACTCTAGGCTGTCCTCGGATTATTGCGAGAACGTTGCAAGTAATCTATTACTTAGTTTCGTCAGAAAGTTTTGGTCCGTTAATTAAGTATTTACTAAGTGCAATTCTCAATTCAGAAACCTGTGGCAAAACTACGCCGTAGAAGTTCTCTGAGAGCAAAAATTTTAATTTCATAAACCTTGGTGAAAACGTTATGATTAAAACATTACCGAGGTCCAGAACATTATGGCGCGGTGAATAATTATATGAAAGTTAGGAAGAGATAATACAACTATGGTAATGAGTGCTATTTTTGGTTCGTAAAACCAAGCTTCCATTCAGTCTTCAGTTTACTTATCTATGTCTATACATATTATATACTAGCTTTTGCCCGTGACTCCATCCGCGTGGACTTTTTTTGCAACCCCGTTCACTCCCTTAAGGGTTAAATTTAGAAAAACGGCGAAACACGTGTTCAATCAAATGTGTTGAAGGGTATTTATTTTAAGCTTCAAGAAAATTAGACAACGTTCTCTATACCTCCCGTACAAATTATGGCAACTCTTTTCGAACCCTTGGGGGTTGAATTAAAAAAACTCCGGTCTTATTCCTTGCCTACATTATAAACATACCCGCTGTGCAAAATTTCAGCTTCCTTGGTCCAACTGCTTGGGCTGGGCGTTGATGAGTGAGTCAGTCAGTCAGGACTTTGAATTTTAGTTATATAGATAATAAATCTGTAAATCTTGTCTCTGTCTGATACATATATCTATATCACTCTGTTTGTTTGTTCGCACAAAATACAATGAATGGAATTAAGTCAAACTTGCCTTGATTAAAAATTAGAAACCCTTGTAACATTAAGGCTACATGACATCACGTTTAAAGTCATGGGGGCTAAGAAAATCATTATAAGCTATAAGGTCATTGAACAGTTGTTTTACGGTAATGACGTATAAAATTAACCAGGTAATGAAGGACTAAGCAGTGAACACACTACCCATCGGAAATATCTACATCTGTCATCATCAGAATCTTGTCCAAATAATTCCGCCGGGTAACAAGGTTGCAGAATACTGTCTGAAATAGTGTATTTTTCTGTACGTCTGTTAATTGTTTTACTTACAAGATTATAAAACTATACTGTTAATGCAATATTGGTAAAGTTAATAATTATAGCGTAACTATGGATTCAAATAAAAGGCAATGAAAGAACTGAGTTAACTATAAAATAAACTTTTCAGAATAGAAGTGTCCGAAGTAAAAACTCAATAAACATAGCATTATGCTAACTGAAGAAAACTATCGATAGTTGCGTTCTGAAACGTAACAAGATTCAGAGACAACACAAACGCAATCAACAATCTCTACTTTATCTCTTTATATTGAACCATCGCGAATAAATACTTAGTTTATGTTTGTATAAAAGACGCAAAATAACTTTATAATATAGTATTGTTTTACTACACTTACAAGTATCGATGATTTGAAAGCATTTTTTTTTTATGAATTACGCTTATGTAATTATTAAAAAAAATTGAGTTTAGAAATCGTATTTTAAGTAGAGAAATGTTTTCAACAAAATCGTGTACAGTTTGTACCGCCATCACCGCTCCATTTATCAAAACAATGACTCACGGAGCTGCGACGCACTGCTCTGTCTGCCCACAGGTCGTTCTAGTAGATTCGAGTTTACGTCGAGGTAAATTACGAAAGCGTCTTTAAAAAAAAAAACAAACTAGCATAATCGATAGCTATTGTAAACGCACGTTTAATTTGCCTGTGACTTTAAGAGCACCTAAAATTCATGGTGTATATGTAATATATGTGCTCGTGACATACAATAGTCGAAGCGAGTGATTGGAATAGATCACTTGTGATAAGAAACAACAGGCGCCGTCAGGTACTAGATGGGTGACCGCCCCGTGATATTTTTCAGAGCCATTTTTGATATTTTCTGACAGTACAACCCGCCACTGTCTTACAATCCTCCACCAACCCGGACTTGGCCCTCGTGTTGGAATATGGCCTAACCTTCCTGCGATGCAGGAAGAGACCCGTGCCCCAGCAGTAGGGACATATCGAGCGTTTAATACCAACCCATCAAGGAGCATCTCTCCCCGATTCTTGATCCAGTAATTGATAGTGTTGGGGTACGCCTCTACGTAGCACTTCAGTTTCACGTCGGTCCCGAGAGGCGCGCCCAACAGCTGGTTTGGCACTTTCACCGTTGGAGCAACTGCAAGACAGGTGTGCCATTAGACATTTGTACAGAAAGTGAAAGTAAAAAGTGAATTCTTTTAAGCAAAGAAATATATTAAGACGAAAAAGTTCTTTAAAAAAAATATATTTTTATGTATGAAGGCCTCAAAACTCAAGGCAAATGTCATCAGAGAACATGCTTTGCTGCTTATGCAAATTTTCAGCAAATATATTAGTAATATCGTGACATAAATGTAAAGGAAAAGGGATGCTCGTAACGATAACTAATTTATTTCAGTTCCCGATGTCATGAATTTTCCAAATTAATCACGAGCTGGAAGGTACATTATTATGTTAAAATTTTCTATTTAGATAACTTTAAGTATTATATAAGTACATTTGTATCAAAACTTTTGCGCACATTTATAAGTTATTGGTACATTATGCACTGCCCATCCAGCCATTATCCACAAATCAAAGGTTGACCGGAAGAAAATGCTACGTAGCATATGAAATACTTTGTGTTTTGTGGCGTACGGTAGGAAGTAACTTGGCAAGCATTCCCTCCTTAGTCATGAACAAACATAAATGGAATGCCCTTGTGTCAGCCCCAAACTCCACTGAGAAGTAAAGTGACCAAAGAAGAAAGAGAAGAGAAGACATACATCTAATTGCCTTTGTTTGACTTACAATTGACGTTGAGTATGACGCGTTTGCTGACAGCAGGTGGCACGTCGTTGGAAGCGATGCAGAGGAAGGCGCCCATCTGCCGCCGGTCCACGCGCCACAGCGGGAGAGAACTGCCCGTGTAGCTTTCGACTGCAGACAATTACAGCCTTATTAAAAGAGGCACAAGGCATAAAACGACAAACGTACATTTTTTAAACTTTCGCGACTTGAACACATAGAATATTTTCGGGGCTTACCACGTAACCACTGGATAGAATTACACAAACCATCGGTACTTTCCAACGATCGCTATTATTGTGGCCGAAATTGTGCGTGAGGCGGTTAAAATTAAGAAACACAACAATTTTAATCGGGAATATCGTTTCAAACTGTTGCAAACGTGGTATCCGGTCATCAAAAAGTGTTCGTGTAAAAAAAGTCGCATGGCTTATCTTCCGACATTGTCAGCAGTGTAGTGTGTCGCAACCCTAATAGTGCTTTGTGATGGCTGATTGAAGGAAGCCTGAAACTTCTTCACCTGAAGATGCGAACGGGTGCCAGCCATCACTCTTCTCGAGACCACGATGACTGTAACGTCGTCGAAATGTCGAGGTAAAGTAGCAATAAATTACTACGCGATTAAGCCCCGAAAATATTCTAACTAAACGTACATTTTTTTTCCATACAATACTGTGGTATTTCTTGAGGAAACCCCTCGTGACCACGATGAATGTTATGTCGTCGAAACGTCGAGGTAAAATAGTAATAAATTACTATGCGATTAAACCCCAAAAATATTAAAAACTAAACGTACATTTTTTTCATACAATATTATCGTATTTCTTGAGGAAACCTGAGTGATCTCTCTCTGAGAGAGGCCTGTGCTCTGCAGTAGAACCTTTATAGGCTACATAAAAAAATTCAGATGGTGCAAGCTAGGTTAGTATGCCTAAAGTACAGGAGCCTTAAAAACGTTCCATCCTAGGAAGTGCAGCCTCGTGAGCGCTTCTGTAATAATAACGTTATGAATGAACTCCTTTCTTTGCTGAGGTGGTTAAACTAAACGGTAAAGTGCGAACGCGGTTAGAATGATAATTTGGTGCAAGCCGAGAGTAAAGTTGCCGTTGGAGATTCAACAGTTATGTGTTCGCCTTAATTGAGCTTGTGGACTCTCTTTAAGAGAACGCCTCACGAGATGATTTGCACACAAACGTAGTTTGGTTTTAGTTAACAAAGTACTTGCTAGATCGCACTTTCAAACTTTGCTCAGGGAGGCACTGCGTACAGGGCACTGGCCGCCTTGGGGTACATGAAAGTCACCTTATAGGTTAAGAACCCAGGTAGGCAGATGCAGAAGCAACCTATGTAAATGGGTCTAAATGAGACAAGAGTTTAATTATTGTATTTGCGGAGCCTCCCCAAAAACTATGAGACATCTAATTGCATATCCCTCGTGCCTAATTACCTGCACTCGTCTCACAAAAGACCTCTTTAAAATAATAAAAAAAAATATAATAATAATTAATATCTTTAAAATAAATAAAATAATTAAAAAATAATTAAAATAATTACAATAGTTAAAATAATCAGTTAGTAAAAATAAATTACGTACCAGATATGACGACCTCTGTGGCGCCGCGGTAGCGCATCTACCTACCATGCAAGAGGTCCCGGGCTTGAACCCCGGCTGGGGGCAAAAAATAACCCCAGGTCTTGGATGTTTACATGTTTGTGATGTCGTTGTTTCTGGTTCCCACGACACAGGGTATCCTAGTGTGAAATGTTATGTCATGTTATGTTAATATCTAGAAAGTTAGTTTTTATACTTCACTACGACGAATCTACAATAATATATTGTATGTTGTTTATATTAATTCTAACAAACTTGCATCTATGTTGATGTAATAGTCTATTATTTTAAGGTATAAAAATTGTAGCAGTTTCGTATCTATGTAATATTTTATTATTTGTAGGTTTATTTAATTTTAAATATTTTTGAGCCATGTCATAGTTTTGTTGTATGCACGCAAGTTTTATTTTATTAAGGAACAATTACTATGTTGTGGTATATTTAAGTTCACCCGAATGTATAGTTTGGGGTTCAGAGTTACTTTACACATTGTTATGTTTTATTTTGCTTCATAAACATTCTTCACTATTGTTTTTAAAGAAGAAGATGACACTGCACAATATGTTATGAGGGCACTAATGTAAATTTAATATTGGTAAGAATTTAAAATAATTAAATAAAAAAAAAAGAGAAATCTAATAAAAAAAAATCAATAAGCTCAAATTTCTTTCGGTTTATTCATTGCTGGAAACATATTCGTGAGTCTTGAGAGAATTCAAGTTTTCGGACCCTTAAATGTGGATTTTATTACACTACGTATAGAAAAACTATCCGTAGGACACTACGCGCTGACGTTGTTGCTTAAAAACCGGCCAAGTGCGTGTCGAACCACGCGTAACGCAGGGTTCCGTAGAAAAAGGTTTTTTTTCGTTATATTATATGACACTACATGGTTTTTTTTTCACTTTTTCCCACTTCAAAAAAGGATCCCTGAATAAAAAAATGGCTTTTTTATACTCACAGTAAATGCCACAAATTACACATAAAAACATAAAAATTTAAAATTACTTTGCTAAATTCCGCCAAAAATCCCACAAGCACCATGCGGTTAGTTAATGCACCGCCCTCCCTCCCACTTTTTCAAGCAGAAGCAAGACACGAACACACCACCACCAACACCAATACTTTTGTGAGAAAACACGCGACGCGTTTTGCCTCTAACATGAGGCATCCTCAGGCTCCCAAATGCAAGTCACCGGTGCTTGTGGGATTTTTGGCGGAATTTAGCAAAGTAATTTTAAATTTTTAATGCTATTATGGATTTCCGCAAACTACCGCCTGATTCTATACAACACATAAAAACGACAATCATTGATACCGCACACTATGGGACAGACGAGAAAAATAATCATCCATAATTTAAGTGTAGGGGAAGCACCCAAAAGAAAGAGTTTTTTACGGTTTTATTCTATGGATTGGTGGCAGTACTATATCATCATCATCGTCATAATCAGCCGGTGTCAGTCCACTGCTGGACATAGACCTGTCTCAAAACACGCAACTGAGTATGATATTTGGCTCTCCTCTTCCAGTCACCGCCCACCGCTTTGCAAATGTCGTCGCTCCACCTGAGTGCTTAGTGCGAGTTTTTTAACTACTCGATCGCGTTAACGCAAACTCATATTTCTATGGCATCGAGGAAGCGCCACTTAGCGACAAGTATGGAAATTAAAATAGCTGAGTGCGAGTTGTAATGGTTTACGTTGAGATGTGAACACGTTTACCAGCCAAAACACGAATAAACGCGAGTGCGAGTTGTACTGTGACAGCGTTTTGCCAGTTCGAACGGTTAACTTACTCATACTCACTACTCAATGCTCGATTAACGAGGCAGTAAAGTTATTCGATTGGATCTGTCAAACTCGCACTAAGCACTCTGATCACAGTGCGTCCTACGTTGCGATTGCCGATTCGCGGTCTCCACTCAAGAACCCGCTTACCCCAACGGTTATCGGTCCTGTGGCAGATAAAGCTGAAGATAAAGCTAAAGGCACTAAAGTAGCTCAACTAATTAGCAAACTGAAGTGGCAGTTGGCGGGCCAGACCTATCTGCTGCAGTACCTACTATATGTACGTACAAATCTATCTTTCTAGTATGTAATCGTCTCTCAGCCAGGGCGTGAACAGATAGATAGACAAACAGATGGACGAAAATGGCGAAACAATAAGGTTTCCTTGTTGACTACGGAACCCTAAAAAAACAATCTGATGAATAGACTTATTGTCGGGTATACCCACCCACAAGTTAAAGTTCGAACAGTTTATTGCTGAAGGACGAAGCTAATTCAGTAATAACAAAGACTCTCTTTGTGCTAGAAACAAACAAGTACCGTAAGGTCAAGACTCAATAAGTCATGTTTGAATAAATTATTAAATCTCTCTGCCACTTACTAGTACGACCTACGCAACCATTTAAGAAGGTTATTTTAGTAATAAATAGGGGTAGATATTCCATAATTAATTTTGACATTAATGTTTGTCTAGGAGTCATGTTTTTATTACTTCTGTTTATATAGCTTATAAACGTTCCACTGTAGGTCACACGCCTTCTCTCAGAGAGAGAGTATGGGCTTAATTACGATGCGTGCCCACCGCGGATATGCACTGAGGTATTCAAACACCTCAGACACACAGGTTTCCCCACGATGTTTCTATTTGTAGACTTTTAGTCCGGATCTACTTACTGGTGTTGGTATAACGGAAGAGCCCGACCAGGTTTCGCTCCGATTCGCAGAGCTTAATCATGGTGAGCAGAGACGGAGCTCGCGTCGTCGGTTGCTCGTCGTTGCGAATCGGAGCGAAGCCTGGTCGGACTCTTCCGATACAACAACACCCGTAGGTAGATCCGGACTAAAAGTCTACAATGTGTTCTCGTGTTCTCAATGTGCTTATGAAAGTTTTGGTTAAAAAAAAGATGTTTCTCTTCACCGTCAGCAAGTCGTAACTTCAAAAATGTACAAAACTTAGAAAACAAAGTCATTGTTTCATACTTACGTGAGAAAAGCAACAAATGTTTTGATATTGGAGTTGTTGAAGGCAATAACGGAACATTTATCACGAAGGTAGCAACTAATGTTTATATTCTTTTTAATGCACTAACCCGTGCTAAAGACAATTTTAAAAACCTATTTAGAGGCTAAAAATTCCACACATGGCGGGACTCGAACCCGCGAGCTCCTCTGGCTAACCGTGCCAGCGAAGAAAAAAACCCATTAGACTAAGCACATATAATTTCAAGTTTTATTTTTAACATTGACATCCTCATTGCGTAATGTACTATTTTAATTTTACTGTAACTTAATTTTATCATTTTTATATCACGTTCATTTTAACAATTTTTGAATCATAATTTATTGACCTAATTTATTTCACATCTTATCGAAATTCATGACTTAAAGGTTGCCACATTATAAATAGTGGCAGAACCTCGCACAAAAAAAAGAACCGTGCCAGCGCTCTACCGACTGAGCTAATGGGCGACTTACCGGCATCAGTGAAATTTCGAACCTCTTTACAATACAACTTTACAGAACCACAGCAACTAATGTATTTTGCTTAAGGTTATATTAACTAAGATGGTCAAAGAGAATTTCGTTTCACTGTATTTTTCTCCGCTAAAAATTGACCGGAAGGTAGAGGAAGTAAGAACTTAGATTTTTTTATTGAAATTATGATTTTATTATGTGAGCAATGTTAGCAAAGGCGCAGAATACCGGGTTCTTATTTGGAGGCCGTGGGTTCAAATCCCATGCATGTACATGTACCAGGACTAGTAGCCAATTGAGTGCCCTATAGAGGAACGTACTTAAGCTACATTATTATATGCTTATATTAACTACATATTTTATGCAACTTAAAACAAAATATTAGTACTTATCGAAGGAATTTTTGCGAAGTTTTACTTTTATAAGTTGCACTCGCCTTCTCAAAGGCAATTTAAATAGCAATTTAAAAAAAATCTATTTCAACCGTTTTGTATATCCCCACTGCTGAGACACGATTCTCTTCCTGCATCGCAGGAAGGTTAGGCCATAATCCACCACCTGAACCAAGTCCAGGTTGGTGGAGGATTATAAGACAGTGACGGGCCATACTGTCAGAAATTATGAAGCCGCCCATAAGGCCTCTGACATGGCTTAACGACTGCCATTATATGATAGCCGTTACCGACGGAAGCGCTCAGAAAATAATGCCCCAAGCGGTAGTCATGGGACGGTAACGCATCCAGTACCTGACCGCGCTTGTTGTTGCTTAATTCAATAACTCAAGTGATTAATTCCAATCACTCGGTCCGACTAGGCCACGTGCGCTGCGATTGAGGCAGTACTTGTTATGATATATGGGTTGATGACGTCCCAACACCTACGTCTTACGGAAGGCCGGTGCCTCAGATGTTCCAACGATTAAAGCCCACTCAAATTAGGCAGCACTTTCTGATCTATTACCTTTAGACGGAGAATAATGGATGTGTTAAGGCGGTGCGCCCATAAACTCACGTGTGCCTGCTCAAGTACTAAGGTAATACAGCATTAAATATTCCCTAAGAGGTTCCTACAAGAGGCTGAGTAAAGTGAAGGGCCGGTGGCTATAGTCCTAGCAAAGCGAGTAAAGCGAAGGCGTATATACGCAGAAGTTTATAGGGAAAGTTGTAACAAACGAAAGTTAGTTTACTCTCACAAAGACGTTTGGAGAGCGTGTAAACACGGTAATATTCATAGTGAGCTATTGGTTTTCGACCCAAATAGGATTTGCTTTTCTTGCCAATCAACATTTCTTTTTTATGTAGCCTATAAACAGGGCACAGGCCTTCTCTCTGAGAGAGAGTATGGGCTTGATTACGATGCATGCCCAGCAAGGATTGGAAATTTAAAATTTCACTTCTTTTGTGTTGTTGTTTTAAACAAGAAAGTAGAATTAATGCAGTAGAAATGAGGTCCTTGAGAAGTATGTGTAGTGTTACTTTGAGTGACAGGATACGCAATAATCTGATTAGAGAACGTGGTGGACTGAAAGAGGATGGTAGTGACTAGAATTGAGAAAGGAATGTTGCGTTGGTTTGGGCATGTGGAGAGGATGAAGGAAGAAAGATTGATGAAACAAATATATATTGCGAATGTGAGTGGAAGGGCTGGTAAGGGACGTCCCAGGCGGATATACATCGACCTAATAGGGGATGTATTAGCAAAGGGAAAGATAAAAAGTACCCGGAACCGGCGTGCAATGACTTATGAACGTTGATGAAGCGAAGGTGATCTGTCAGGATCGTGGCAAGTGGCAGTCCCTGGTCTCTGCCTACCCCTCTGGGATACTGGCTTAAGGTTGTGTATGTATGTATGTATGTATGTATGTATGTATGTATGTATGTATGTATGTATGTATGTATGTATGTATGTATGTATGTATGTATGTATGTATGTATGTATGTATGTATGTATGTATGTATGTATGTATGTATGTATGTATGTATGTATGTATGTATGTATGTATGTATGTATGTATGTATGTATGTATGTATGTGTTATTTTTTCCTGCGGCTTTTTTATCCACCACACTACGGCCCGAAGGCAACAGCTTACATTTTATATTCTTAATTAAAACTGTTTTTATACGGATTTATGCTCGTTTATTACATTTTTACATTTTTCCGACGTTTCGGCACTTTTTCAAGTTTCGGACGTGCCGTGGTCCCGGATGACGGTAACGTCGGAAAATT
Source organism: Yponomeuta sedellus (assembly GCA_934045075.1). Taxonomy (NCBI): domain Eukaryota; kingdom Metazoa; phylum Arthropoda; class Insecta; order Lepidoptera; family Yponomeutidae; genus Yponomeuta; species Yponomeuta sedellus. The sequence goes on from OW203734.1 coordinate 5,905,871, forward strand.
GTAAAAATGTAATAAACGAGCATAAATCCATATAAAAACAGTTTTAATTAAGAATATAAAATATAACTGTTGCCTTCGGGCCGTAGTGTGGTGGAGCGTAAATTCGTATAAATCCGGATAAAAACATTTATTATGTCTACTGCTCGTGTTAACCTTAGAAAATATTTTACATTCTTTGCGTTGAAATAAAATTTCATTTCTGTATTTCATGTATTTGAACACCTCAGATGCTCAGGTTGCCTCACGATGTTTTCCTTTACAATTAACGAGTGGTATGCTACTGTAACTTCACAAATGTACATAACTTAGAAAACAAAGTAATGGGTATATTCCCGCACTGGGAATCAAACTTGGATCTCCTGCTACCGAGTCCATTGTTCTACCCACTTTGTTACCACCGTTCATAACTCAACAAAACCATAATTATATAATGAACATAACTGAACAAAATTAAGCCTGGATCGATATCAACCCTTGCATGCCCCCATTGCTGGGGCACGGGTCTGATCCTGCATCGCAGGAAGGTTAGGCCATTCTCCGACACGAGGGCCAAGTCCGGTTTGGTGGAGGTTTGTAAGACAGTGGCGGGCGTTACTGTCAGAAGTTATCAAGCCGCCTATAAGGCCTCCCTCATGGCTTAACGACTGCCATTACATGACAGCCGGCACCAACTGCTTAACATGCCTTGCGAAGCGCGGAAGCTTTCGGAAAAATGCCACTAGCGGTAGTCACGGGATGTTCACCCTTCCTGCACCTGACTGCGCCTGTTGTGGCTTAACTCAAGCGATTGATTCGAATCACTCGGTCCGACCAGGCCACGAGCGCTTCCGTCAGCATTGAGAGTAGTTTTTGATAAATTAAGCCAAAGTAAACCTGAGTGTGTAAGGTGTTCAAAGACTTGAGTGCTTGAAATTGGCTTTCTGCGGTGGGCACGCGTGGTAATTAAGCCCATACTCTCACTCTGAGTGAAGGCCTGTGCCCTACAGTGGGAAGTTTATAGGCTACTTAAAGCCAAGGTATACTGGAGTACCTTTACTAGTGAAAAAGTGATTATGACTTATTAATTGATATCATCCCTAGTATATTGCCACAGGTGGGGCATGGTTGTCTTCTTGCAGCGCAGGAAGGTTAGGCCATACTCCGACTCGGGGCCCAAGTCCGGGTTGGTGGAGGATTGTGAGACAGTGGCCGGGCCTCACTGTCAGAAGTTATCAAGCCGCCCATAAGGCCTCTGACATGGCTTAACGACTGCCATTATATGACAGCCGGCACCAACGGCTTAACGTGCCTTGCGAAGCACGGAAGCGCTCGGAAAAATGCCACTAGCGGTAGTCACGGGACGCTCACCCATCCCGTACCTGGCCGCGCCTGTTGTTGCTTAACCAAGTGATTGATTCCAATCACTCGGTTCGCCTAGGCCACGAGCGAAAAAGTGATTATGACTTATTAATTGATATCAACCCTAGTATATTGCCACAGTTGGGGCATGGTTGTCTTCTTGCATCGCAGGGCCAAGTCCAGTTTGATGGAGGATTGTAAGACAGTGGCGGGGATTACTGTCAGAATTTATCAAGCCGCCTATAAGGCCTCTGAAATGGCTTGACGAGTGAGATTACATGACAGCCGGCACCAACGGCTGATCGTGCCTTACGAAGCGCTTATCAATATAAAATTCCTTATTGTATACCAGCGGGATGTCTCATAGAAATACAATTCATTTTTAACTATGACAAGTTGATGTACCTACATTGCAAATGTAGAAATACTCGTACACAGATTAACAAGTAGAATAACTCGGCTATGCAATATTCATCGAATTGTCATAATAACCTACGAATTGCAGTTTTATGAAGCGGAGTACGGGAAATAAAATCAGCAATCAGCTGTTTCGTATTAAATTTTGGTACTCACTCGAGCATCTCTTTCATACATTTCAGCTGCTTTTTAGGATTCCGTAGTGGCCAAGGAAACCTTATGGTTTCGTTAAGGCGGTCTGTTTGTCTATCCACGGCCTATTTCCCAGACAATTAGCACCAGAAAGCTGACTTTTTTACTTCCGTAAAGCAGATAAAACTCACTTTTTCTACAGAACCCTACACTGCGCGTGGCCCGACACGATTTTTTCTTAAATATAAATAGAAAACAATTTATATTACATAAAAGAGGAAAATACTCAGATATTTATTGACATAAAAGTACAGACTCCGGTGTTATATGTCAAAGTAATCTATTCCAAAAAAAGTATTAATATTGGGTGGAGCTGTGTAGGGCTACACGGCGGCTGTAGCTTAACGTAAAACACGTCAACGAACTGGCGGCCGAACTCAAATGCACGGGAAGCGTAGAATTCACGCAATTGAGGAGGCACCTATCCTAAGCCTGTAGATTAGATTCGACAGCAGCATATCAGAGTCTCACTGGATGCATTTTCGCTGACGAAAAAGATATTGAACCGACAACAAAATCGCCCATTCTTATAAACAGATTGCCACGTAACAGGCAAAACAAAGGAGAAAACAAAATAAGCGTATTTTTTTAAATTAAACATTCAAACTGCGCTTAAAGCGCTCGTGGCCTAGTCGAACCGTCGTCGTCGTCAGGCTATCCAGCATCGCACCGAGTGATTGGGATTAATCACTTGGGTTAAGCAACAACACGCGCGGTCAGGTGCAGGATGGCTGACCGTCCCGTGACTATCGCTAGTGGCATTTTTCCGAGAGCTTCCGTGTTTCGCAAGGCATGTTAAACCGTTGGTACTGGCCGTCATGTAATGGCAGTCGTTAAGCCATGTCAGAGGCTTATGGGCGGCTTGATAACTTCTGACAGTATGGCCCAGCACTGTCTTATAATCCTCTACCAACCCAGACTTGGCCCCCGTGATGGCCTAAACTTCCTGGGATGCAAGAAAAGAGCCGTGCCCCAGCAGTGGGGACGTACAAAGGGTCGATATAGGTATCGAACTGAATAAACCTTCGGGTCCCTTGGTTACCTCCTTACAAAATCGTAAATGAAAACAACAGGTACTGTGTACCCTTATTCGGGCCAATTTGTGAGCACACCTGAGACTTAGTCCGAATACCCACAGGGCACTCCTTATGTTTCACTTTGACCTCTATTTATACCCTGCATAAGAGCAATATGACTTAAGATGTGCTGGGTCGTTTTAAAGCAGGCACTTTACGATCGTCTCCACAGTAGTATTTCTGGATTTTGAGCCTTTTGCCAACGAATTGAAGATGCAGTTTTGAAGGGGAGTAGGTGCTCGAAGTTTCTTGGGTAGAATAATTGTTACTTTGTATGTTGATTACTTGTGTTTGCAAAGGGCATGTGTGTTTAAACGTTAGTTCGTGACTAGGTTTTAGTATTTAGGTGATAATTTATGTGGTTTAGATTCACTGGCAGTTGTGAATTTGCAAGCAGCTTCCTTAAATAATTATGTAAGTACGGCCAAATCATACTTTCGCTGTGACTTTATATACATACCTATATGTATTCATATACATACTTATAATACATTTATTTAAATTAAAATAGTTGACATCAATATACAATTTACAATGTTTCTACTTTATTAATCTATTCACAATTTATGCAACTATCGCAACTGACATTGCCCTATCAATTATTCTATCCTAATTATCTTTTTACAATTTATGCAATTACCATAAATGACATTCATCTTACATTATCCAGCATTCCACTTTGTTAACTCAAAGTTACTTATAGTAAATAACTCACTGTCTCTTATTTATTTATTTGGTTAATCTTATTTACGATTTTGTTCAGGTTCGTACTAGGTATCTCTCCAAGGCCTGCATGCCGCCTCACGGGTACTGACGGAAGACCAGCGCTGGAGTATCATATCTCCAGCTTATGCTGAGTCAGAGCCCTTTTGCACTTGCCACACCCACAGTACTCACATTGGAAAATGCTCTGTGTCTCTGTTTCATTGTGTATCGGATTGTTGTTGCTTTTCTTCTCTTGTACGTATAGTCTGCTTAATATTGTTTTTATTGCGTGTGTGTGTAAGTGTAAATAAATGATTAATAAATAAATAAATAAAATTTGTACCTATTTCTAATTTAAAGTTCGACAAATTATCAAACGGTAGGAGTTTATAAGTTATGGTTGTTTATTTGTTATCGGTACCTATCAAGATCGTGAGTCTTTTTTATTTGATACCTAATCGATAGCAAACAAAACTGTGAAGTCTTGATTAAAAAGGAGCCTCTTTACTTTACACGCGGCAATTTTTTTGAGGGCAATAGAAAAAAAATGTGCTACAGGTCGTCATCAACTAGAAAAATTATGTGGAACATCCAATCACAAGTACGTATGAGATGAATTACATGGTTATTTAAGCAAAAAAGTTAACTATTTGGGTTTTTTATCCACACTTCCGTCACCGTTCCTTCTTCCATGATTGAAGTCATTGCGGAATGATTCCGCAATGCTTTTTTTGCGAAAATGCGAAAAAAAAGAAATAAAGAAAACAAAATTTTTTAAAAGTACTATTTTTAAGAATATACATCAACATTATAAGCCCCCCGATGGATATAGACCTTTCCATCCGTATCTATAGAACTTCCGCCAACTTAATCATAACTCTATTTTCCAACCATCGTGTTGCAGGTCTGCCCACGGACTGTCCTCCTGTTCTCAGCCACCACATTGTTATTGCCCTGGTCCACCTGCCCTGTGGCGACGAATTACAGGTGGAGCGACGACATTCGCAAAGAATTTGTGACTGGAAGACAAGAGCCGAATACAGGTTCAGTGACATTTCTTGAGAGAAGCCTATGTCCAGCGGTGCACTGACACCTTCTGATTATAATGAAGACGAACCTCTTTAGTCCTGACTGTCCTCTAAGACGTTATTACAGTGCATATTCTACTTTGTTTCGGCTCCAAACATATCAAACTATTCTGGATAGCCTCGAAATAAATTGCCTTAAGGCGGCTTCCTGATCAGACTTCTTCTTCTTCAAGGTATAGTACTCCACTGCTGGACATAGCCCTCCCCAAATGAAGGTTCGAAATTTCACTGATGCCGTGAGTCGCCCATTGGCTCAATTGGTAGAGCGCTGGCACGGATAGCCAGAGGTTGCGGGTTCGAATCCCGGCATGGGTGAAATTTTTAGCCTCTAAATAGGTTCTTAAATTTGTTCCTTAGCACGGGTTAGTGCATTTAAAATAAAAATAGTATAATCATGTGGGTACAGTGATATCGTTTCGATGTTAAACCTAACTGCAAAGTTGGTAGTCGGGGCTGTAACTAATGCAATTTGCTTAAGTCAGATGTCGCTGCCTGTACGTAATACAGAGAATAGTGTAAAGAGGTTCGAAATTTCACTGATGCCGTGAGTCGCCCATTGGCTCAATTGGTAGAGCGCTGGCACGGATAGCCAGAGGTTGCGGGTTCGAATCCCGGAATGGGTGAAATTTTTAGCCTCTAAATAGGTTTTTAAATCCTTACCTTTGTCAAAATCCCTGGATTGGGGTTTCTTGAGCAGTATGGGTTCGTGGTCCTCCCTCCTCCAGGTGATTTTTGGCGGCGGGTGGCCGGTGGCCTTGCAAGTTAACGTGGCGTTCTCCAACTCTTGCACTGCCACGTCTGCCGATGTGTCGTCGCTGACAATGTCCGGGGGCACTGTTGGAGAGATATGGCAAAAGTAAGTAAATATAAACTTGGAGAATTGGCACAAAAAATGACTAATCTAATTGAAGACGCCATGTTTAAATATAAGTTATATTTTTAATTACTCGCGATGGTCATACATAGCTATAAATTAAACGGATCGCAACGTCGGGAATTAAAGTAATTACGTTTATCTATTTCTCTTTCGGCAAATTCTCCGATTTAAGGTTGCGTGGAAGAAATTGTTATTAGCAATAAAGCTGCCAATTGCATCCTATCTTCTGTAATTGCTGTTTTTGTATAAATTTTCTGGAATACAATAAAGAATATTCATATCTTATCTTATCTTGCGTTTTAATAAGCTCGCCATGCACACTTTTTTATTTTGTAAATTTTTTGCTGTCTGTATGACTTTTACGTGTGCAATAAAGTGTAAAAGTAAGGTAATAACTATTACTAAATAAACAATTACGGTCAGACCCGTTAAACGAGTAAATAAAATATATTTAATCTTGTTTTTTCTCATAACCTATGACCATACTTTTCATAATTTTCATAAAAATGTGAAAAATAGGTACTTCAATACGCCTTACAATCCGGCCTCAACCTATAAAAACACAGTGCCCGTGACTCCTTCGTATTTAAAAATAATTGTTGAAAAAAGCAAAATATAACCTCGAGATTACCCGAACCAATATAATAAGGACGACGATTAATATTGCGCCGCCGAAAGTAAAATGCAATGTTATGAATAAAAATAAATCTACACAAAAAAGGAGCAGAGGAAAGAAAAGGCTGCCAATTGTAAAAGAAACAAGAGTCCTTTTTTGCAAAACACGGAGCGAGAAAAAAGCAAGGAATTTTTCACAATATCTCAGTGATTTATCGTCCCTTAGCCCGAAATAACGTAAAAACTTCGGCACCTTAACAGTCACACAAATATAACAGAAAGGCATATTCTGCAAAACAACTGCGCTTCGAGTCTATTAATGTTAAAATAAAAATGGCTCCGTCTATGATTGCCTGGAAGAAATTGCTTTTAGTAATAAGTCCACCAATTTTCCTTATATTTTTTATGTTACTACTGTGGCGAGCACATGTCAACTCTGCGCGCGCACTACAAACTCCAACGTTCCTGCATCGCGCAATCAAAGTGTTTCAATGACCTGCACCATAAATATAACGTCCGACTAACAGTTGGACCGGCCGTCCCCAGGCATACGATCTGCCTGGCGGGAAATTTCCTTTTACAGTCGAAGAGCACCATCACCCGCTCTTTCCTAAAGTGGTGACCCCTGACAGAACATTGTCAACCTTCCTTCGCTCTCGCAGCACCCCACATACATTAGTCTCAAAGCAAGGCCAGCATTCTTCCCTCTCACTTCATCAGTTCCACTACAGTCAACGCACCGACTACTGGGACTGATGGTGATCTTCCCCCAACCCCTCGGCACGGCAGCCACACAGCAACAGCACACGTTGCCAGTGGTACAACAGCCTTCACCGGTTCCTACCACATACGCGGGCTCCATGGTACTGTCGCCGGTGAAGTGACCGTTAGCCGCCGAACACCCTCAATCGCTAGTCGACTCACTGACTCAGCGTCACCTGGCACTTGCAGGCTTTAGAGCACAGACTTCGATTCCTATCAGACCTAGCTATGCGTAGCTACGGTCTTGAAGGGAAGTGATGTGGCGAGCACATGTCAACTCTGCGCGCGCACTACAAACTCCAACATTCCTGCATCGCGCAATCAAAGTGTTTCAATGACATACCATAAATATTACGTCCGACTAAAAACAGTTGGACCGGCCGTCCCCAGGCATACGATCTGCCTGGCGGGAAATTTCCCTTTATAGTGGAAGAGCACGATCACCCGCTCTTCCCTATAACTACTGTTACTGTAATTTCTGTGTACAGTAAAGAATATTCTATCTATCTATCTATAGACGAGGTCAGTCGTCAAGCAATGTCAGAGGACTTATGCGAGGCTTGATAACTTCTGACAGTAAGGCCCGCCACTGTCTAACAATCCTCTACCAACACCGACTTGGCCCCCATGATGGAGTATGGCCTAACCTTTCTGTGATACAGGAAGAGACCCACGACCCGGCAGTGGGGACATACAAAGCGTTGATATCGATTATGTTGTACTACTCAGATTTTTTTCACGTGTCTGCAATCAACCGTTTAGCCTTAGGGGAGTGAGTATAAAGTTTATTTAATTCATATTTACATATTGGCTCGTGATAGCAATCCCGTTTCTTTTGTATTCTTAATGACTGTTGAATATTATTCTTAGCGCCCGTTTGGTTTCTTGATTTTTAGTTTGTGACTGTAGCAATTGTATTACGCAAATATAATTTGCATTCAACCGGGAGCTTATGACGTCACGATATTTGGACGATATTTTTTCTGGTTGAAGAAACAATTCAGCCTCTTTTTTTGAGGAATGATTTACTATTAGCTGCTACCTCCGACTTCAACCAGGATATCAAGAATCTTATCTCTCAATTCAGATCATTGTCTAGCTGTACGCCAAGTTTCACGTAAATCCATTTGGCCGTTATAGCGTGATTGAGTAACAAACATCCAAATATCTTCACAAACTTTCACTTTATAAGACGGCCTCGGTGGCGCAGCGGTTTGGCACGCTGCAGTAAAAGCGAAGGTCTCGGGTTCGATCCCTGGCCGGGTCAAACTAGGAAACGAACTTTTCTAGTTTGTCTCGGGTCTTGGATGTTATCTTTATATTTATTATATTAAATCTATCGTTGAGTTAGCACCTGTAATACAAGACATTTAGTTCTGCTTAGTATGGGGCTAACGAGATCTGTATAATATGTCCATGAATATTTATTATTATTATTTTTTAGTAGGATTAAGTACTGTACGTTTATTTTAGGTCATTTATCTTTCGAAATCACCATTTACAAACCCACCTCCAAATACCTGGTATGTAGACCTGACACGCGGGTAACTAGACAGGTAACAAATAATAAAAGAGGACACTAGAGATGTATTTGGTTAATAGTTAAAGATAGAGAGTAGAGAACACTTTGTGGTATATAAAAATGGAAATTACATCGGTATTTCCAACTTATACTTTGTAAAACTAATGCTATTATTTTCTTAATACTTGACACAAAAATAAAATCACCAACTAATACTTTTTCCTCTGTTCTAATACAAGACAACTTCACTCTAATATCCCGAAAGTTACACAGCAATTGTTAGGCTATAAATTCAGAATCATAATTGGACATTTCTCTCAATGTTAGAAGATCTCGTTTAATTTCTCTGCGTTGAAATTACTAAGCAATGCACCTTCGATATCATTATTAGATAGCATTTGTATTTTTTTAACTGCTGGTTGTGCAATAAAGTGTTCTCTATCTATCAGATATGTAGTGGTTCCGTGTTGTTATTAACCCTTGTATGTCCCCACTGCAGGGGCACGGGTCTCTTCCTGCATCGCAGGAACTTTAGGCTACTTCACCACGGGGGCCAAGTCCGGGTTGGTGGAGAATTGTAAGGCAGTGGCGGGCCTTACTGTCAGAAGTTATCAAGCCACCCATAAGGACTCTGACATGGCTTAACGACTGCCATTATATGACAGCCGGCACCAACAGCTTAACGTGCCTTGCGAAGCACGGAAGCGCCCGGAAAAATGCCACTAGCGATAGTCACGGGACGCTCACCCATCCCATACCTGACCGCGCCTATTGTTGCTTAACCAAGTGATTGATTCCAATCACTCGGTTCGCCTAGCGCACGAGCGCTTCACCAGTGGTTATATATACGGCTCTCTATTAAGCTGTAAAGTTACAAACAATTTTCGCCCTCACCTACATTTGCATTTGCAACTCCGCACGCTGTTTTGCCTCTGAGAGCTAACACAAAGTTCCAATTAGACGCGCCAAAGTGAAAATAAAAACGCGTCCCTTTAAAACAGCTCACGCTTTCTTCTCGAACAAACATGCAATCACGGGACGTCATCAGAGCACCATTGATCCTGTCTCGATCGGCGTCGTGCAAAATAAACAAAACGGAAGAACAGCTGCCCCTCTCGGCGGCTATTACAACACCGATGGAGGAAGTTCGGATCAATGAAATAACTGAAATAATAGGGCGTCCGCCGCCTCTCATTTGGGGTGGGTCGTCGTGGATTCTGAGGATGGGTAAAGATTTTGTTTTCTACGTTAAGTTCATTTGTCAAGTTGGCGTAGCAATACCGGAAAAGGACAACATCGCTGAGGTCTGAAATGACGAATCCGCTTTGACGCGTGGTTATTAACATAACATAACATTTATATAACATAACATTGCTTCTGGCAGTCCCTGGTCTCTGCCTACCCCTCTGGGATACAGGCGTGAGGTTATGTATGTATTACTTCTGGCCCCGCACTGGGATCTCCTGTGTTGTAGGAACCAGAAGCAGCAACATCGCAAACATCCAAGACCTGGGGTTTTTTGTATGCAGCCGTGGTGTGAAGCCGGGACCTCTTGCATGGTAGGCAGATGTATGACAGCTGCGTTAATAGAGCCCATACTCTTTCTCTCTCTATATCTCTTTCTCTCTTTCTGAAAGGCCTGAGCCTTGCAGTACGACCTACCTCTATAGCTACATAAAAAAATACATCATGTTGTTTAGTGAAAAATATTTATTGGTTCATGTTTAATATTGTCCTGTAGTAATTTTTTGTATAAACTTTAGCCTGTTTCCTGTTTTTTTTCCTAAATAAGTAATATAAAATAAAATTAAAATGTTGATCAGTCTCATCTCACAGGTAAATTTTTTTGGGGTTTCGTAGTCAGTGGTCGTGGTCGTGGTCGGATTGGAGTTTTTTTCCCGCAACCTTTGTGGAGCACAACTACACTACGGCCCGAAGGCAGCGGCTTTCACTTTCATGTTAAATGTTACGCTTTGACTTTCAGCAAACGAATGTAAATTCTTTCCGTCGAAATAAATTGAATTGAATTGAAAAATGAGAACCCTTAAAGTTTTTCGGTACAGTCTGTCTGTCCACGGCTTCACTCAGAGATGAATAGTACTAGAAAGCTGAAATCTTGCACAGATATACATTGCATCTTAATCAAGGTGACAAAATGGTACAATAAAGTCTTTGAAACTAAGTAACCTGCGGTAATAATAATAATATTGGTCTTTTTGCATCTACTTAATGAGATGATTTATATAGCGTCCAGTGGTATCTTCACTCACACTAGATGAGTGAAGGGACCACTCCGACGCTGTAGTGCCTGGGTCATGGTTTTATAGATGGTGTAGGCTTGCCCAGCATCTATACCATCCTGACAGCTTAGTCGGCCTAGCCCACAGGAAAGACTAGTCAATACGTGCGGAGCCAACCAAGCCGCGGGTTTCCTCACGATGTTTTCCTTCACCGTTAGCGTGTGGTATTGCGACTGCAAATTCGCAAATGTACGTAACTTTGAAATTAAACAAAGTCATTGGTACATGCCCGCACTCGGGATCGAACCTGGGGCTCTCGCTTGCCAGTCTATGGTTCTACCCACTGAGTAGGTAGGTACCGCAGGAGGAAGTAACCTGCGGTACCTACACTTAAATTAGGTATGGCTTTTTTTCTCGTTCAGCATAATATGGGCTATCATTAAATTAATGGGGACCCTACACTGCGTGTAATTTTAATTATTAGTTTTCACGCAATTGACTCTGGTTGTGTTAAACAAGAACCTCAGATATTCATGAGGTATTCAGATATATTAATGTATTAATATGCATATTCAGATAATATGTATTGATGAGATATTCAGATATTGAACCTCAGATATTCTTTACAATTTCAAAATAAAGAAAGCTAACTGTACAAATTAAAACCTTACTAAAATAGTGACTTTTTATAAAAAGGAACCAAAATTACCAATATTAAAACGGTAAATAGTTTTAAGCTTTCTGAAATAGAGAAAGTAGTTTCTTTCTTATAGTTGTTGAATATAAGCATAAAGAACATGTATAAACTCATCAAATTTTATTAAAATTTTCAGGGTAAGTAGAGCAAACACAGCAATTTGAAGGACGAAGTCTTCCACGAGTTAAATTAGGGTTCAATTAATTTAAATTATTTCTGCGTTTTTACTGAATTAGTGTATCGATGTCTGTTTTTATTTATTTTCATGAACAATGTCACGCTAAGATTTGGTAGAGAGTTAAAAAAACAAATATTTTTTTTTTATTCGACTCTGTAACCTTATTCTCTTAATGGGTTAGATTAAAACAGTATACTTCCTTAACATAACATTTATGGTAGTACGAGACCTTTGGTGCGAGAGTCCAATACGCACTTTGCCATTTTTTTTTTGGAAAACATGTCTTTTCTTTTGTTCAAAGTTTGTATCTCACCCACCTCGATCGACGTTTTATTCATGCGTTATTTATTTTTTTGTAAACGTGTCGCCCGTCCGCCCCCCAGCCCATCAATCATGGGCTTATAGCGGATTTCGACGAATAGAAAGAAATTAAGCCATCGTCGACAATCTGCTCAAACGCGTCGCCTCCAATTTGCACACAAATTAAATTCGACGCAAAAAGAAACGAACGTCAGAGCACTTTTTTTCGGATGGCAATTAAAATATTATAGCTGGCCAGTGTTTTTGTGCGCGTTGCTGAATGCCCGAATTTTGGACGCTTGTTTTGATTGACGATTGTTTTTTTTTTCGAACTTCTTTTTACAACCAGCTTTTTAAGTCTCGTATTCTCTGCCTACTCACATCTTGATATGATTATAAATATTTTAATTGCCATCCGAAAATAAGAGCTATTTTTTCGGATGGCAATTAAAATATTATAGCTGGCCAGTGTTATACTATTTTTATTTTTAATGCACTAACCCGTGCTAAGGACAAATAGGTTTTTAAATTTTGCCAGTGTTTCTGAGTGCGTTGCCGAACGCTTGAATTTTGGACGCTTGTTTTGATGGACGATAGTTTTTTTTTTTCGATCCTCTTTTTACGGCCAGCCTTATAAGTCTCGTATTCTCTGCCTACATACATGTTGAGATGATTATAAATTGATGTGTCAGTCTACTTCAACTTTTTTTCTCGCTGCCTCGTACCTCGTATTTTATTACATGTCAAAAGGGAAAAAGCGACGATGTAATAGTGAGAGAAAAATACAGAAAAAGGATGAAACTAATCGACTGCGCAGCCACCTCCCCGATAGCGCAGTGAGACGTTCAAATATGGAACAAGTTCGAAGTTTGAAATTGGAAAAGGAATCGCAGATTCACGAACAGTTGCGACGAAATTGTGTAAATTCTGTAGCCAATAAAATGAAAATAATATCACTTCAAATGAAACTGTTATTTCGATGCTGTGTCGCAGATTAAACTCATGAAGTATTTTATGGACTATTGTACTTGTAAAGAGACATTTCAAACAACTTTTTATGTGGAACCTATCACCAATGGAGTCTGTATTTATTTAAAAACAGACTCTATTGGATTTTTTGGATTTTTTTTATTTATAACTAGCTGACCCAGCAAACTTTATACCGCCAAACCGTCGATTCTTTAAATTTTTTTATTTTTCTCTTCGTAAGAACAATTCTCGTCCTTCAAGGAATATTCTAAAAAAAGAGTTAGCGTAATCGGTTCAGCTTCTCCCGAGATTTGCACTTACCAACACATTCAGCGATTCATTTTATATTATAGATATGATAAATCAGAGCCGGATCATGCCATCTCTCAAGGTCCTTGACACGGACCTTCCGCGTACTCAACTATCATCGTTCAACAGACTATCAGGTCACCGGTCTGTCCTCAGCCGCCACTCTGTGATTGTCCTGGTTCACAAACTATATTCACACCTCGCCCGGCGCTTACAAATTCCCAAATCAGAAACAAGGGAGCGTGTAAGTTTCTAATTTAGGAATTTTACAAATAAATAAATATTCATGGACATATTATCAAGAACCTTCTAGACATCAATGGTATGAAAAACACTTCACGTGACCCGACCATGTATCTGTCATAATACTATAATGCACTACTATACTACAAGCTAAAAAGGACCCGGAACCGGCGTGTGTGCATGCAACGACTTATGAGCGTGGATGAAGAGAAGGTGATCTGTAAGGATCGTGGCAAGTGGCAGTCCCTGGTCTCTGCCTACCCCTCTGGGATACAGGTGTGAGGTTAAGTTATGTATGTGTGTATGTATGTATGTATGTATGTATGTATGTATGTATGTATGTATGTATGTATGTATGTATGTATGTATGTATGTATGTATGTATGTATGTATGTATGTATGTATGTATGTATGTATGTATGTATGTATGTATGTATGTATGTATGTATGTATGTATGTATGTATGTATGTATGTATGTACTATAATGCACTAACAGAATCGAGGGCCAGGTACATTTTAACTTCCAAGCAAAACAGGCCAATTTAGATTAAAACAGCAATAAAACTAAAAGACGGAAATTAGTCCCTATTGTCCGGAGGAAATCGAAAAACAATTAATTTGCCTCGTTTTCAATTAAAACACGAACAATGCCGAATGAAATAATGATCTCGGCGAGTACCATGGTAGATTAAGTACACGCTTAAGTTTTGTCAGACATAATAGGGTTTCCCTCTAACAAAGACTTACAAAAAATTGGTAGAAAAAATAATTACGAATTTGATAGCCACCGGTATAGTTAACTGTTTTTGAATTGAGAATTTCACTAAGTAGATACTTAGGTAACGTTCTGTCACGCTCTTTGCTGAGAAATTCGAGGAGACAACACTACAGTTAAGTATTTTCTTAGCGAAACTTCACTAAGTAGATACTTAATCGCGGTTCAAAAAATATGTTAAGCACACTTTGTGCCAAAAGGGCTACTATAACATAAAGGATTATCTAGATGACAATGAGATCTGAAATTAAAGCCAGTACCTACAATGTATGAGTTCTATGTTTTATAATAATTATGTAAACTATTTTAATTAAGGACTTTCAAAAGAATAAGTTTAGAATTTTTTTTGTCCATTTTTTCTCCAACATGATCTAGATTTTGAAATGGACATCTAGTTTGAATTGTAACGTTAATTAAGCGGCAGTTTCTGTGCTACTTTGAATAAAACCTTTTCATTTCATTTCTTAATAACATTTTGTCACGCTCTTTGCTGAAAATTTTGAGAAGGCAGCACTACAGTTACAGTGCTAGACAAGAAATAAGTCACGCGGATGTACCTGCGCAGATGACCAAATTTTGGACGTGCGGCAAGTTGATCGACCAATCAGATAGTTTCATTTTATGGCAGGCCGCGCGCCTATGTTGCTATTGGTTGATTCAACGTCATCGATGCAGGTGACTATTAGTTTAGCAATATTAGCGTGAGCGAAATAGGTAGCGCTACTGCGGCAATCAATGCACCTTAACCGTATCGGCTAAAGATCATGTTGAATGTACTTATAGCTTCGGGTACTTTTGTTACACTTCTTTCTAGTCTGCGCGAATGTAGATTCCCGAAATTTTATGATGTGTAGTACTGTAAGTATTTAAGAGAAATTCTCAATTCAGAAACTAGCCCATAGCCTTGTAGTTGGGCCATTGTATTTAGCAAACGCGGATGTGTATTAATAACCTCGGACACTGGAGTAGCGCTCGTGGCCTAGGCGAAACGAGTGATTGGAATCAATCACTTGGTTAAGCGACAACAGGCGCGGTCAGGTACGGGATGCTAGTGGCATTTTTCCGACCGCTTCCGTGCTTCGCGAGGCACGTTAAGCCGTTGGTGCTGGCTGCCATATAATTGCAGTCGTTAAGCCATGTCAGATGCCTTATGGGCGGCTTGATAACTTCTGACACTAAGGCCCGCCACTGTCCTACAATCCTCCACCAACCGGGACTTGGCCCCCGTGGCGGAGTATGGCCTATTTTTCCTGCGATGCAGGAAGAGACCCGTGCCCCAGCAGTGGGGACATACAAGGGTTGATAACGATAACGATACTAGAGTTTCCTCGCGATGTTTTCCTTCACAATTAGCGAGTGGTATTGCTACTATAACTTCACAAATGTACATACCTAACTTAGGAAACAAACGCATGGTACATTACGAGATTCAAACCCACGACCACTCGATTGAGAAGCTGGTGCTCAACTGCTTCACTAACACCGCTCTCTAGCCAGCGGTATATTCTCAGTATACAAAGGGTAAGAAAATCTTTACGTATGTATGCATGTGTACTCTGTAACTTGACAAGGCACATTGAGCCGTTGATGATGGCTGTCATGTAACGGCAGTCGTTAAGCCACGGGCGGCTTGATAACTTGTGACAGTAAGGCCCGCCATTGCCTCACAAGCCTCCACCAACGCGGACTTGGCCCCATGGTGGAGTATGGCCTAACAGTCCTGCAATGTAGGAAAAAACCCGTGCCCCAACAGTGGGGACACACAATAATGGTTGATAACAGTATATGGAAGTTTGGTTGCATCCTGTCGTCGTCAGGCTATACTAGTCTACTGCTGGACATAGCCCTCGCCTAATGAGCGCCACGTTGTGCTATCATAGGGGGTAATGCCAATAATCCCCACGCTGGGCGTGCGGATTGGGGATCGCAGTTCGGTGGAATTGTACTGCAGGGGGCGCCGCTGCCCACCCACCGGCTTTTGTCCCTTAGTCGCCTTTTACGACACCCGCGGGAAGAATTGGGTTGGTGCTATTCTCTAGGTCAACACCACACACAACAAAGCTGCATCCTGTAGCTTTATGCATATATACTATTGACAATCCATAGCTACCGACACTAAAATGTAACATACCACTCGCTCACTGTTACCTGCCCCTAGTGTCTGAGGTATTACTGGTCTAACTATGGGGTTAGGTGTTGAAATTTAGGGTTTAACTAGAGTCCTTGCTAAACCTTTTTCGACTGCTATTTAAATTACGCCGCAGCTAAAATATAAGCCAGAATGGGGTAAATGTTTGAGTGAATAGAGCCTCTATGTATTTTTAACCGACTGCGGCAGAGCCCGTAAGGATGTGTTATGTATTTAGCTCGTATGTGTTTAAGTTTTATTCACAATGGTTAAATTTTGATAAGGTTTCAATCAATGCGTTCTTAGTGCGGAAGTAGCATAGCTTTAAAAAAAAATCCATTTTTCCAACAATAATTAAGTATTTTTTTGTCTAAACCCGGGTAAACTTTGTCCGACCAGGTTGCTGGGCGGTCTCTTTGTCTACTCACCATGATTAAGCTGTGCAAATTAGAGCGAAGCCTGGTCGCATTTTTCCGACTAATAATCAGTTCAAATAATCCGGATTTAGGTCTTACGTTCGTATAAGCACTACAGTGTGAGTGCTTTGACGGCCTCAGTGGCGCAGCGGTTTGACACACTGACTGTAAAACCGAAGGTGGTTCGATTCCCGGCCGGTTCAAACTAGGAAACGAGCTTTTCTAGTTTGTCTCGGGTCTTGGATGTTATTTATGTATTTATTGTTTTAAATCTATAGTCGAGTTAGCTCCTACAACACAAGTCAATTAGTTGTACTTAGTATAGGGCTTACAAGATCTGTGTAATATGTCCATGAATATTTATTTGTTATTATTATTAAGTACTTACGTTATTTCAATTTATTTCAATAATTCAATTTAAATCAATTTATTTCAATGTAAAAAAATTAAATTCCTTTTGTTGAATGTCAATGTACAATTAAATCACTAAAAAGACAAAGGTGAAAAATTCTGATGCAAAAAATAAGCAACAACCCGTCTGCATTAACTACTAAAGAGGCTAGCCTGCCTCACAGTAGGCCGAAAATCACGTTTAATAGACATTCAAACTGACAGGTCATAAGTGACGCCTTTTTTGCTTGGATGTGATGGAGAATACTTGCTATATGCCTTACATAATGAACTTTCAGGTTTATAATCGTAAATAACGCGCTCAGAATTTTTTTCGAAAAAAATTGTATGGAGTTGGCATAAAAAATATGATATCTCCGTAATCGCACAATTGCGCCTAATCTCCTCTGAGGTTATGTCAATGTTCAATTAAATCACTAAAAAGACAAAGGTGAAAAAAACTGATGCAAAAAATAAGCAACAACCCGTCTGCATTAACTACTAAAGAGGCTAGCCTGCGCTTAGGTACTTTAAGACGGTCCCGCCTGCTTAGTGGCTATGCTCAGCAGTCGGTTTTTAAATTTTATATTTCAGGTTTCTTTAGTGAACACTAATTGGTGAGGCTTTTTATGGTCTCGGCGGACTTGGGCGGGCTTACGGTTTTTACGGTATGGCGGTAAAACGGACGTCTTAAAAGATATTCGGTAGTTTTGTGCCAGTAACGAAGAGACGCTCTAGAGCAGTGGTTCCTAACCTTTTATCGAAAAAGGGCCGTTTGCAATATTTTTTGTTATCAAAGACCACGAAGTGTACCACACATATCAATAAAATATACTGTATGGAATCAGGCGTTACTTTGCGGAAACCCATAATAGCATTAAAATGTGAAAATTACTTTCCTAAATTCTGCCAAAATTCCGTCTGTGTATTAATTAACCGCATGGCGCTTGTGGGGTTTTGGCGAAATTTGGCAAAGTAATTTTCACATTTTATTTCAATAAAATGTATTTTTTCAATTTGAAATTCCCGCGGGTGTCGTAAAAGGCGATTAAGGGACACAAACCGGGGAGTGGGCAGCAGCGCCCCCAATCTGCGGTGAGCACTCGTGGTAATTAAATCCATACACTCGTACGTATATAGGCTGTCGCTGATCCACAGTGGCTTCTAACCTGTGGTCCACGGACCACAAGTTAGGAACCACTGCTCTAAAGTGTAAAAAATGTACCCTCTAGGGTATACTTTTACACAAGCTTTACGTTTTAATACGCATATTTTCTTGTTGACACTGTCTACGCCATAAAAGAGTGATCATTGATAGAAGGTTTCGATGTATAATAATATAATTATCATTCATTTTTCTGTTCTTCTTTGCCAATATTTTTTTTCGTACGAACAAAAATGTTGACCTTTGTATTTACGTAATGAGTTGATTTATACAGCGTCCAGTGGCACATTTGCTCACTTTCGTCCTTTCTGTCTTCTTACTTTAGATGCGTGAGGGGTCCACGCCGACGCTGCAGTAGGCACTGGATATTGCTTTTAGATAGAGTAGGCTAGCTTGATGGAGACTAGTACGCAGAACATAATAAACAATAATGTCCACTTAATCATCCTCTCTAAAAGGTGTAATTAGATTTTTTTTTTTTAATTAAATTAAAAATATAACATTTTGTTTAAGGCCAATGCATTTTCTATCAGTCAACCGCAGGAGGCAGAAGAAAGAGTTCGAAAAGGGTGCAAAAATAAAAATAAAAAAATTTAGAGGCATGTTTACATAAAGCATCATTAAAGAAACTTACACATGTTTAAAATATACTCCTAAAAATTAACATTTTATGTTGGCGGATGTATGTCGACCAAATAGGGGATGTATTAGCAAAGATTATGTTCAAAAGTATCCGGAACCAGCATGCGTGCATGCAACGACTTATGAACGTTGATGAAGCGAAGGTGATCTGTCAGTATCGTGGCAAGCGGTAGTCAATGGTCTCTGCCTACCCGTCTGGGATACAAGCGTGAGGTTCTGTTACTGTCTTGATTTCAACAACTTGTAATGTTGTATAACTTTTATAAATAATAAAAACTGGAACGACTTCAACTGTTGCTTTATTTGTAGATAGGTACTGTTATTTTATAATAAAACAGAAAAACTGGATAAACACGGATAAGCAGGTAAAATAGTCAGATCTAGTCGATGGGTAAAGTTGTGATAATGAAAATGAGGGGAATTTCGAAATGTGTGACATAATTTAAATATTTGAAAATGATAGAAAAAGAAAGTCTGAAAGTTGACGTTGAAGTTGAGGGTAGACTGAAACCTTGTCAGCCGAAGATGCGAACGGGTACCTGCCATCAGTCTTCTCGTGATCACGATGACTGTAACGTCGTCGAAACGTCGAGGTAAATAAAATAGCAATAAATTACTACTCTATTAAGCCCCAAAAGTATTTTAACTATGAGAAAAATAAATATAAAGAATGGTTCAAAGAGGTTTGCACCGTTACAAACTTATGGTAGCGAAAATCTATTTCGAGTCACTAAGCCAGTAGAACTCCAAATCCAAAGCCTCGAAGTTTCACCCATCGCTGAGCCCATCCACACCCTGAAGTAAAAGTCCGTGCGAACTTCAACGGGCGCGGGCCGGAAATAAAAATAAAAATTGAACATTAAACATTTCCCTTGGGTGAGGAGCGCTGGAGAAATAAATAAACTCGCCTGCGCCTCCGCCTGCAAACTACGTATCTGCTGTTTGGTCCACTCGGGCAAGGTATTCTCGTCCGAAATTAGCACTTGTGTGGTGTCTAATAGAAGCTGTTAATGTATAACTTTTGGTGAAGTAGTTGAAAACTCTCCGAAAATGATCGAGTATAAGATGAACCGTGCACCGAGGGTGTCATATGAGTACTAGTTACCTTAATTATTTACTTAGCAAAATGATTTTTTCCTCATTCAGCTCGGAGTCTTCAACAAGTATAGATCACTCTTGACCAGTTCTTATTACTTGTTATCATAAGGTAAGGATGCACTTTAATTACACATAATAATGACACTCATGTTTTTATGTTTGTATTCATAATAAAAGTATACGCTACTAGGCATAATACTCGTAAGTACCAATAAGTCCATGCAACGACTGACGTATATTCATGAAGCCAAAGAGATCTGTCAGGATCGTGGCAACGTGGTCGTGATCATGATCGTGGTCGACCCTAGTATCGGACTACTTTTCCGGATACAGTTGTGATGTTTTGCTATGCTATTCAACGTCATCACGTAACTAGAGCCGAGTATACCCCGAGTATACGTCACTGACCCGAGCGTAATGATCCAGCTTCTTTCACTCAGAAAAGCGTAAAGAGTCTCCAAAGACTTAAATAAAAATTTCAATAAATAAATTAGGACCTCGGAGAGAATACTTTCTTCCAAACAGTATCAGACCAAGCATACTACTTATCTGCAGAGTGATTCACGTGTGCACGGTGTAGTTAGGAAATGCTAGTTTAATGCAATAATAGTATACGCTATTCAGCGTAATTAGTACCCAAAACTGACATGCATCCAAGCAAAGACTTAGAAAGAATATCGATGAAGCGCACCACTGCACGGCACTGAAGCATCCGAGTGGTATTTTTACCAATCTAGTGTGAGTGATGATGCCACTGGACGCTGTAATAATTATCTCACTCCGTAGATACGCAGGAAGCGTACAGATAAAGACCTCACAGAGGAAGTGTACAGATGTGTCAGAGTCATGTCAAGTGGCTGACCCTGGTCTATGCCTACCTCCCCGAGATACGGGCGTGAGTTTATATAATATTTATTACGTTATGCTATTCAACGTCATCACTTAGCTAGAGCCGAGTATACCCGATTCAACATCAGATTCAGTAACGCTTCACTTTCGTTCACTGTTCAGAGAAGCGCAAAGTGCCTCCGAAGAAGATGTCGATTCAATAAATAAATTAATTAAAATCTCGGAAAGAATACCTTCTTCCAAATAGTTTTAGACCAAGCGTACTACGTATTTGCGGAGCGATTCCCGTGTGTACGCCACGGCGCAGTTAGGAAATGCTAGTTTAATGCAATAAAAACGGGTCTCTGCATTGGAGCGGCTTTATTATTGATGGGATTTTAATAGTTTGTGCCATAGGCGGTTTTGTTAATGGAATAAAATGAAAAAGTAATTTTTTTTACGTAGACTTCATAAAACATGTTCTTGTACATTGCATCTGAGATTCGTGTCCCTGAGTGTATTTAAAACAAACTAGTAAAATACTGAAAATTTCAGGTCTTATATCCACTTTTGATCGCATTGGTTCAATAAACCAATAAAAACTAAAATAAAGGTCTAATGAAAATGAAAAATATGGTGTAGGCGCAGATTTATTATATTTAGTTACAGGTAGTTAATTTTATTAACTGACTTCAAAAAAGAAGGAAGTTATAAATTCGACGCGTATTATTACTTTTTCAGAATTTTAATATTCATTCCGTATTTGAATATTTCTTTTAGTAAAACTTAATTTTATTACCAACTAGCTGACCCAGCGAACTCTGTACCGCCTAACGGTCGATTCTTAATTTTCTTTTTATTTTTCTTTCCATAAGAACCATCCTCGTACTTCAAGGAATATTCTAAAAAAAGATTTAGCGAAATCGGTTCTGGTGTTCTCGAGATTTGCGCTTACCAACAAATTCAGCGATTTATTTTTATATTATAGATGATCAGGTTTCATACATGGTGGTTATAATGCATACGTTTATTTTTAAATGTTGTATGTATGTCAATGAAGAATACTTCCTTTTTTGTTTAGAAAAAAAACCAAGATAAGTTAATAAATATTCCTAAAATTGCCACTACGAAAATTCAGAAGTAACAGTGTAAATAATGTTTATGTTGTTACAGTCAAAACTCTTAATCGGTCAAAACTAGTTTTGACTGCTAAAATCAGTCAAAACTAGTTTTGACTGCAGAAAAATAAAATAAAATTCTAATATGTATCCGACAATGCCGAGTTGGTTTTCGGTCTTACATGTTCAACCTAACACGCTCCTTCGCGCTCCGCTACGCTACGCGCTTCGTCGCACCTATATTTTTGTTGTCGCAGATTGAGCGATGCATCATTTTAGGTGTTTTTACCATTTGGTATTTCAAATATAAACTTTGGACAAAAGTACTTTTGACTGATTTTAGCAGTCAAAACTAGGTTTGACTGATTTTAGCAGTCAAAATTAGTTTTGACCGTTTAAGAGTTTTGACTGTGACATATCTATGCTTTCATTATTTACGCATCAGTTATCATAGAAGATCATCTAAAGTAAAGTAATTTGTAGAGTTCTACTTGCTTTTTCTGGTATTATATATGGAATAAGAGTGCGATATGGCTCTCTGAGTCCAAAGGTAATTCGTAACTAGCGAGTTCTGGTCTGAACCGATGAAACGTGCGATTTCTAAACTTCTAGAAACTTTCTCCGAGAGCTTCTAATATCAAGTCAAGGTACATACACTCCTTTTCGAGATTCGGAAAGGCGATAACAAAAACAAGCATTAAACATTTCCACATGCCAGAGTTCCCAAACTGACGAAACTTTGATTAAATATTTTAACGCTGTGCTTGCGTGCAGCGCCAACGAGCGTCTTTATCGCTTGATAGTTATCGAGGTACAATCAGCAGCGGATTCACTTATAGTTATCCATTTAGCAGGTATAATCACAATTCAAATTAGAAAGTCGAAGGGGTAGTGGACTGGTCGCATCTGCCAAGGAACCCACTCCGACTCCCCAAGGTTTGCTGGAAGAAATCTCTTACAGAGATAAGCTCGCCTTTGTACATGTATTTTCTTTAATTGTATTTCTTTTTTTGTGTTTTTTGTGTACAATAAAGTATGTTAGGTTAATAAAGTATGTTAGTAGGTTACAAAAGTTCTCAAGTGAGAACCATGAACTGGCAAACGCCCACCAGTACAGGATCAGAGATAGCTGGAAGTGGCTGGATGAGGACAGAAAAAAGTCGTATGCCTTGTGGGAGGTGGGCATAAGTCCAGCAGTGGACGAGTACGGCTGATTGATTGACTTAATCATCATCCCGAGTCGTAACAAAAATTCATGACTGAATTATCTGTAATAACAATTAGACTCTAGTATTTCTTAATAGTTCGCGATACTCATAAATAATTATATATTAAACGGATCTAACCGCGATTATTTACCTCATAAATAATTACCGGCTTACCTAATAAATAATCGCGATTAGACCCGTTTAATATATAACTAAGTAGACTCTGATGAGATTTTATCTGATGAGAGAAGTTATGGATGATTTTGTCCGAATTATTAAAGCGATCGAGGCAAGTGGCAGTCCCTGGTCTCTGCCTACCTCTTTGGAATACAGGCATGAGGTTATGTATGTATTAAGGCAAATGTTAGTAAGTTGTGAAGCTCAAAAAAAATACTTTGGCAGCTCTCATTGTGCACTCTCATTGAAAACGTGTGCATTGACGTCTACGCTGAATTATTTATAAGGATATGGCAAATTATACCTTTATTTTACACCTAAGTGAAGTGGCTATTCGGAGGTCGAAGTTTGTATTCTTTTTAAGTATGTATGACGCACGATGTAGGTATCCTTTTCAGGGTTTCGTGTTAATATTAAAATCTAATTCTACTTTTGAGATCATACGAGTACATTGAGGTAGGTATAATGCATACATATTTAGGTATGATTTAATCTTTATTCAATTTGATTGCACTATATAGTCCAAAGATTTCCATGTCAAATCCGGCGTACTCTGCTAGTGAGACTTAATGTCAATATCGAGTCTATTTATTTTGCATACTTTGTAGTTGTTAATAGTGTTATAAGATAAAAAGCAGAAGCGCCAATTTTAGTCGTTCATGTTAGATTTTAGAATCATAAACGATTTTGAAAGCGTGGCCAAGTGGAACCAAGTGATTGAAATCAATCCGCATTTTATTTTATTACTTTATCAAAGCGCACAGCACAAAACAATATAAATAAGTAAATAAATGTAGGCCAAACATAGGCCAATTACGGACTAATATTTTTTATACTAATCTTATTTACGAAGCACAAAGCAGGCAACTGAGTTGCCTGGTCTTAGTTATTTTAAAACAAGGTTTTGAATACCAAAATAAAGAATATCAAAATCAACATGATTCATGCAAAACGTTTCGGCACCTGTATGTGTATGTAAGTGTGTGTGTGTGTGTGTGTGTATGTGTGTAGGTATGTGCATTGAAGCAACGACAGGCATAGTCAGGTTCTAGAAGGGTGACCATCCCGTGACTACCGCTAGTGGCATTTTTTCCGAGCGCTTCCGTGCTTCGCAAGGCACGCTAAGCCGTTGGTGCCGGCTGTCATGTAATGCAGTCGTTGAGCCATGTCAGAGCCCTTTTGACCGGCTCGATTCTGACAGTAAGGTCCGCCACTGTTTTACAATGCTTCACAAACCCAGAGTTCTGCCCCATGGTGGAGTATGGCCTAACTTTCCTACGATGCAGGAGGAGACCCGTGCCCCAACAGTGGGGACATACCAAGGATTGATATCAAATAATTTTACTGAGATATAAATTTGAAACTCAAGTCAAATTTTAACTACGTTCGTTGTACATATAAATGGTTCATTCAAAACTCAATTTACTGTCCGAAGTCCGATACATATAGCGCTTTGAAGCTAAATTCAACGATAAGACCAACTCGAGCTTGTGTTTTATAGAGCGGGCAGAACTTGGACAACTAAGTTGTGAATAAAGAGCGTCCAAGTTTTCGGATTACTCAGTGTATAGGAAATGTTATTTCTGGGAACCAGTGTAAGGTGAAGTTGAAGATTTTGTTCCATTGGATACCCAGAACAAAATGTAGTTATGTACATTTTTTCTGAAGTTCCAGGCACCATTTTAATAAGAAAGTTGTATTCGTCGCAGGGTGCTTAGATAAATCGAATATTCGCGAATATCCTAAATATTTGCCTATCTTCTTCTTCTTTTTCTTTAGGCTATATTATATAGTCTACTGCTGGACTTAGCCCTCCCCTAATGAGCGCCATAGCGCCCTGTCTTCAGCTTGCCGCATCCAGCATCTGCGGATATTTGCCTATATCCTACTCATATTGCAAATGTGAAAGTTTGGGAAAACGTTTGTATGTTTGTTATTCAATCACTTAATAACGGCTGATTGGAGTTACACAGTACTTGTCATACAGACAGACAAGGATCTCAATTAGGACATAGCATACCTAATATCGCTTTAATGTGTTTCCATGTGATATAATATAATTTTATTGTTACTGTAACCTTCTTCAAGCCGAACTCGAGATATTGCGATATTTATTGAGATTTTTATTTATTGCGTTGCCATGGTAACGAGAATCATATAAACTGATTCAGTGGCGGTACGAAGATCACCGGAACAGCAGCTAGTCCTTATTATTCCCGAAGAGATAACAAAAAGTAAATTACTCGAATATCCATTCATATTTAATACGGACTGCAAACAGATTTGATGCTATAATCAGTTTTAATATAGACATAGTCATACGACACAAAATTAATATATTATTACGTCAAAAGATAAAAGTAAAACTGAGTCTTTTAAGTTTTCCGTAGCAGTCATAGTACTCAATATGACAGAAAGTAATAAATCAGCGAAGCACAATAATTCAACTAACATTTTATTTCAAAATAACATCAAATAAGAGTCGCCCATTGGCTCAATTGGTAGAGCGCTGGCACGGATAGCCAGAGGTTGCGGGTTCGAATCCCGGTATGGGTGAAATTTTTAGCCTCTAAATAGGTTTTTAAATTTGTCCTTAGCACGGGTTAGTGCATTAAAAATAAAAAATAATATAATCAAATTAATATCTTGAAACTTTCTTGACTTGGGATTTTGACAGCTATCAAATAGCTAATTCCCGAGTAAGCAATGATAAAAGTCGTTAATCAGAGAATTAAAAGTAATGTCATTATATTTCAAATATAAAACATAACAACCTTATATTTGTTATATTACTTTTAATGCGCTAACCCGTGCTAAGGACAAATTACTGTACGTAATACAGAGAATATTGTAAAGAAGTTCGAAATTGCACTGATGCCGGTGAGTCGCCCACTAGCTCAGTTGGAAAGAGCGCTGGCACGGATAGCCAGAGGTCGCGGGTTCGAATCCCGGCATGGGTGGAATTTTTAGCCTCTAAATAGGTGTTTAAAATTATCCAACACGGTTAGTGCATTAAAAATAAAAATAGTATGTCCATCCATACTTACAAACTTTAGGTTTTTAAAGTATGGATGGACGATGGATGATTCTTATACATCAGATTAATACATAGGCTACAATTTACAAAAATATTGTGTGATATTTTTCAAGTGCGACCCAAAAATTAGTTACGTGATAATGTTTATGTCATAATGTTAGTTCTTTTCTACGCCACACTAATATAAGCTGGGTACTCGAAATACTAATCCCACGCAAAATCGCAGGCATCATCTCGTGGTGATATAATTCATTATCAATATCATAATCATCATCATTTTCAGCCCATCGCTGCCCACTGCTGGGTATATTTTCCCCCAAATACCGTCTCTCACGATCTCTTGTCAGCCATACACGGACCCTCCGTCGACTTATCGACGGCGTCCTACCATCGGGTCGCTGGTCTGCCCACTGACCGTCTTCCTGTTCATGGCCGCCACCCTATGATTTCCTTGGCCTATCTGCCGTCTTCCTGTCTCGCTTGGTGTCCCACCCATTTCCATTTCAGTCTGGAGAGTCTATCGCCAATGTCGTCAACTTTAGTCCGGTGAGGGATGGCGAGTTTGGGTACACAATCTACGAGTCTGAGACCTAGTATGGCTCGCTCCATAGATCTTCGTGCTTTTTTAATACGGTGCATTTTCTGCTTCGTAAGTGTCCACGTTTTGGCTTAATATGTGAGAAGATAATAATAGTCATACAATACAGCTTCCAGAAAATGATAGTAGTTCTGTTTCTCCGATATGCATAAACAATTAAAGAAACAATTGTGTTTGCCAGCACCGACCATAAGACATTCAACCTATAGTTCTATTTCGATTTTTCTATTTTATCTTCCTGATATAACTAAAAGTTTTTTACTCTTATTTTTATCGTTACAATGTCCTCAAAAATGTGTAAACCAAATTTAAGTCACCCTGTAGCACTGAACGTCATACTAAGATATTTTTTTTTACTTTTTATGTTTTCCTTACCGATATAGTTAAAAAAAATATTTTTTTTTAAATCGTATTATATAAACATTTTAACTTTTTGGAAGTATAGTATTTTCTAAAATTACCACGAGTACTAGACATAATTAAAACTGTTTTTACACGGATTTCACTCGTTTATTATATTTTTTACAATTTCCTAACGGTTCGGTACTTTTACAGGTGCCGTGGTCAGTTGTCTACCGTTGGGAAATCTCTGTTACAGATGGCTCACCGAATCTGCGACAAGGACCATCTACCTGCGAAACTCCAGCATTTCAAACGAGTACCTACTTCGTGTAAATAAGCTGAAAGTTCCGCGTGTCCGTCACGGAGGATGTGTCAAACCGGACACAGTCGAGCGAGTTCCAGCCTACCTGCCTATCGTGAGAGGTGTGACTGACAAAATTGGGAGTATTTTGAAACGCGCCTCAATCAGAACCATCTACAAGCCGCCAAGAAAGATACACCAATTCATGTGAAGTGTCAAGCACAGGATTCCCTTACAAGAGGCAGGAGTATACAAGCTTGACTGTGAATGTCGTTCCTCATACATGGGTCAAACCAAGCGTACCATAGCTGAACGGGTGAAGGAACATATCGCGGACGTGAAACATAAGCGCACTGGTAGATCTGCAGTCAGCGAAAATACACTTAGCGGTACCAACACTTTATACATTTTGATAAAGTTAAAGTTCTAGCCCGAGAAGACCGTTTCTTCCCTAGAATGATACGCGAGGCAATAGAGATCCGCCGGCATCCAAATTTCAATAGAGATCGTGGTTGGAATATACCGGCAGCATGGGAACCAGTGCTTAAGTGCATGAGACCCCCTTGCTAAAAGTGTGACTGTAGAGTTAATTTTAATTTCAATTAATAATCAATATTTTTACTTCATGTAAAATAATAACAAAATAGTTTATTTAACTGTTTAGAAAAAGGCATCACACATTCACAAAATTCGCAGAAAGCTTCGTCATAAAAAGTGGCACAATGAACAGTATAAAACTAAACTAAATTAGTCAAAAATATCGCCCCGGGACACACCCGACCCAAAAGTTCCCATGACGCTAGCAGCATTACCTCGTTGCACCGCCAGGGAGATCCTTTGCATCAGGTATGCCCCGGAACGAACGTCATGCACCCGACTCCTCAGGCGCCCACCGATCATTTACATTTACATACAAGCACATACATTGCTTCTGGCCCCACACAAGGATACCCTGTGTCGTGGGAACAAGAAACAACGACATCACAAACAAGTAAACATCCAAGACCTGGGCTTTTTTTTTTGTTCCCAGCCGGTATTCGAACCCGGGACCTCTTGCATGGTAGGCAGACGCGCTACGGATACGCCATAGAGGTCGTCAATAAAAAGTTTAATAAAAAGTTTTCCATAATAAAAAGTTTTCCCTCATCTCCCCATACCCCCATTGTTTCCACGGCAAAAAAATAATAATAATAATTCCACGGTAAAATAATTGGTTTTATAAATTTAATTTTTAACTTCAATTACTAATAATCAATATTGTTGACTTTATATAAAATAATTGATTTACCTATTTTGGAACGTAACTTCATAATTAACTTTTGTAATTTAAGCCGAGGGTAGTAAACTAACAGTTAATGCTTTCAAAAAGACGCCTACCACCTCAGTCGTCCGAGACCACCTGTAAAAGTACCGAAACGTTGGAAAATTACACTATTTTTATTTTTAATGCACTAACCCGTGCTAAGGAACAAATTTAAAAACCTATTTAGAGGCTAAAAATTTCACCCATGCCGGGATTCGAATCCGCAACCTCTGGCTATCCGTACCAACGCTCTACCAATTGAGCCAATGGGCGACATCAGTGGATTTCACGGCATCAGTGAAATTTCGAACCTCTTTACAATATTCTCTGTATTACGTACAGGCAGCGACATCTGACTTAAGCAAATTGCATTACTTACAGCCCCGACTACCTACTTTGCAGTTAGGTTTAACATCGGAACGATATCACTGTACCCACATGATTACACTATTTTTATTTTTAATGCACTAACCCGTTGGAAATTTGTAAAAAATATAATAAACGAGTGAAATCCGTGTAAAAATAGTTTTAATTATTTTTGGAAATAATTTGATTATTTACACTGAATAAAAATGTTTAAATAAAACATGAAACCGACATTAATACAGTTGTTTTACGAGAATCACGAGGGGCTCTGACTTTATTGAAGTCTTTTATACTTTTTTTACATTTTTATTTAACGTTTTTTGTTATAACTTTCAATTTACGGAACCAGCTTGGATGCATTAAAAGCTTCTTATACATACTAATGTATGAATTACTTATCTGAAAACCGCACTAAAATTGTTAAAGAAAATCTATTGCACTTATCTGTACTTCTACACTTACCTGATTGAACTGGTAACTAAAGTTTGTAGTGAGAGAAATAAATAAAGTTTTCATTCGATTCCCAACAGAGACCATCTGCTTTCTGAAAGAGATTGCGTCGACGTTCGCCAGTGACGGTATATAACTGTCATCGGAAGACCGCAGTTCTTGGACTTCGTGAGAAGTCTATAGAAAATATATGAAGTACGACATGCTTGAGTTGGGTTACAAACATAGATTAGATAGACAGAGAACACTTTATTGCACAGCCTTAAAAAAAGAATTACAACCAAACGAAGAAAAGAATTACTAGAAAAATAAATATTAGATGACTACAACGGTTACTGTAAAATAAAAGTCATACATGGAGGTTGACAAAATTATTCTACGAAGAAGAATCTTAGATTAATAAAAAATAACAAAAATAACCTTTTCCGAGAGGTAAACAGCTGAAATCAAATCTAGTGGTTTTAATTGTAGAAAGTCATAAGAACTGTCAAGGTGAACCTCAACCGTTGTCTTATCTCACTTGAAGAAATATTATTTTTTAAAGAAAAACAAATAATATTTAAATATTATGTCAATAAAATACTGGCCACAAATTAAATCTCAATATTCCCGTAGGTACATGACGTAAAAAAATGTTACGAACAAAAAATACGAAAGATTTCAGCCAAACTAAATACTGGCCACAAAATTGCAATACTTTCGAACGAACAGTTTGAAAAAAGAAACGCTTTCCGAACGTTACGAACTTGCGACTAACGCCAGCTTGTCGGCCCGACTGACACTCGGTTTCAATAAAGAACCGAACAAGTTCGAAATTGAAAAAGAAATCTTGGGCCCGCTCCTTCGCATGTAAATACAGCCAAAAAGGGTTTCACAGAACGTCCACTCTGAATTACCACTCGCTTGTACTAACTACTAACCGTGGGTTACTCATTAAGTTTGTATTCAACGTAGTTACTGTAGCATGTAATCAAGATAAAATAATGTCGAATCAGAAGAGTTCATGCTGCTTTACTTGAGGGACCAAATAATATAACTTTATAAGCGTTATTTGCTCAAACTGTTGCATTTATTATTTTATAATATGTTGCAGTCGGGACCCATTAGAGGACTTTAAACAAACAGTAATGGGTCCCGACTGCAACATTTTATATAAAATAATAAATGCAACAGTTTGAGCAAATAACGCTTATAAAGTTATATTATTTGGTCCCTCAAGTAAAGCAGCATGAACTCTTCTGATTCGACATTAGCATTTGAAAATTAAATTATCTTATTTTTTCCCTTTCAGTTGATTTATCACTGCAGTCGGGTTCTTTTATTTTTTTAAATATATTTTTTTATTTTTGACCTTTTAGTGACTCAGCAAAACGATAAAATTTAAAGGTCCATCCTGTTCTGCTTACATGCTTTAAATCGTTATATTATTTTATTTCCTAAATGAATTTTAGTTTATTGCTTTATTTTCTTTTGTTCGACAATGGACATGTCTCGGCAAATCATAAATATTTTTACTGATGTACTTGTTTGATATAGTCATAGGTACCACCTGCCTGCATTAAAAATGTATGTCGTATGATATTTTTTAGCTAGTATAATGAATATGGTCTAATGGTGTTAAACTATCTAGAATATTTGCAAAGGAAACGACAGATTTTTTTCTTTATCATCCTTATATAAATTGTCTGTTTTTTATGTAGCCTAAAAACGCTTCACTGCACCTAGTTATTTAATGTTAACGATTGTAGGTGGGGACTGGAATAGTCACAAATTATGTCCTCGACCTGAACGGCGCTCAGCTTTCGACATGTCCAGAGTAGAATTCTTCGTGCTTGCATTGCTGGGCCCATCTTCGGTCTCGCTAATTACTTAGAATAAGGACTTGTAAATGGGAACATAAATGGTCTGAGCCTTCAGCCGCGGCCTGTACAAAGGCGCGACAGGTTTACTCCTAACAGCAACTTTAAGTAACTGCCGCGGCCTTCAGCCGCGCTAATAGTCTCTCCATTTGGCATCAGCGTAAATAGAGCTCAGCATTTGGAATCGCCGTGGGAGTATTCCTCTAGCCCGCTTCACAGCCTTCGGCCGTGCCGCGACCTGTATTGAGCTCGGCCTTCAACCTCGTCGCGGCAAGTTTCCTCGCACCCGCATGATGGGGCTCGGCCTTCGGCCTGGCGTAGTTATTTAGAGTTGTAGCATCGGCGTGGAGACACACAAAATCTTGGTTTTCTGAATGCCAAAATATTACCGGTATTAAAATGAAACTATAAAAAATTCATCTTGAGGTGGCCCCTTAAAGCATTGAAAAATTTTACTGAATATTTAGGTGTAGATAAGCAATCTTTGGTCTCACAAGTGAACAGGAAACCTAACACAAAATCATAATCTTATTTTCGGAGGAAACGAGATAAAATTCGTTAAGATGAATAGAGCTAGAATTTTTTAAAATTTCATGGGCCCTAACGATACGAGGTCACGGAGGATCCGTCTTCGGTTACCAGTGAGAGCGTTCAAATATTTTTTTATCATTTATTGTTTCTTCTTTGAACCCAGCTTGTCTGACTATAACCGCACAGGGGAAAAGGAGTTACATGCTACACTTTATATATTTTGTTCAGTTACTTTTGGTCTAAGTGTCAGTAGGAAATTAATAACCAGTGTTAAAAAATAATTATTTTTACCCCCTATGAGGTTGATATTTCTTAAATTAATGAGATAAACGAATGGCGTAGAAAGAAATAAACACTTTATAGGCATTATTTCTTTCAGCACATAATACCGTTTCTATAGACGGTTTGTTTACATGGACAGGACAGGACAGGGTTTCAGCAGACAAGAAGAGAAACGTTGTTTTAGCACGACAGCACGTACTTAGGGATCTATTTATTGTAGCAATATGAAACTAAGGATTACAGCAACTGTACTACTCGCACCACAGCGCAAAGCGAGGTATATTACCTACGTCACTAGTCGTGCCAATTATTAGTGGTCAGTCAGTATTGGTCGAGGTGATTCGCAAACGCTCAAATACTATCCAATTTTGTTTAATATTATGTAGGGCCTTCGGACAAAACCATACCGCAATTTAGAACACAAACAGCGCCATCTGTGGTTGGGTAGAGGAACTAATGCTACAGTACTTTAATTACTTAGAAGTGAATATTATTTGTGTTGCGTTTGTTCTCTATTAATGCTGATTTTATGTAATCAACGACACCCGCAAAATTCTTTTTTAAATACTTTGCACGTGTTAGGCGTAGTTAAACAAAATTATACTTTCTAATTAAATGAATGTCTAGAAGGATCAAACCACTTTATAGGAATTATTTCTTTCCGCATTTGTACCGATTCTATAAATGGTTTGTTTACATGTAGACCAAAGCCGACATTATGTTTACACATGTATTAGAATAAATAAAATATAGCAGCGCCATCAAGTGGCTAAAAGTAGTACTTTAATTGTTTAGAAGTAAATGTTATTTTATGTTCCGTTGGTTCTCTATTATTAATACTGATTTTATGTAACCTACGTCATCCGCAAAATTCTGTTTTAAATATTTCACACCTGTTAGGGGTAGCTCAATAAAATTAGTATTTGAATTCAATAAACTAAATATAACAGCGCCATCTAGTAGCTCCTAGCTGTACTTTAACGAAGCTTCTTAACGAATTTTATTTTTCGTCACGGTTCTGATCGCATAATTATGATTTTATATAGCCTATGACACCCGCGCAAGGATGCCGAATCGAATGACACCTTGTTTAACAAAATCTGACCATTGGTTAAGGAGTTATGAGGGAACATAGAATCGGACATACTTACATACATACATACATACATACATACGAACTAAACACATTACCCTCCTTTTGGGCTTCGCTGCAGTCGGGTAATAATAAAACACATACACATATATATATATATATATATATATATATATATGTTTTTCATTAAAATAATAAATAGATTTAAAAAAAAAAAACTAAAAACACGTCGCTTTTAACGGTTATCAACTGCATAGGCATAGTAGAAAATCATATTTGGTTCTTAAAAAAAGTTCATGTCGCAAAGGTTCGACGAATGCCCTCTTAAAGAAACTCATGACTGCAGCGTTAGTTCATGGTAAATATTATATTAGAACATCAAAATTAAACGTGCATGCAGAGCTTAGCGGCCGTGCTACTGCTAACTGATCAGAGATGCTCTCGTGACGATGTCGTCTCGATAGAGTTGTGCACAGTTACATGTAGTTGTGTAACTGTGCACAACTCTATCTTTAGTATTCCTACTATGATATGGCAATAACGGCAATTTTTGTTTTTTAAAAAAACCCTATTTTGCGTTATTTTATTATTATTTTGTTATTTGCGTTTTGTATGTTTTTTTTTTGAACATCTACTTCCTTCTCTAATTGTAATGTAATGTCTAGTTCATCCGAAGGTTGTCTGGAAGAGATCACTTTTAGTGATAAGGCCGCCGTCTGTACTCTTAGGTTAAGAACCCTCCTTTTGGGCTTCGCTGCAGTCGGGTAATAATAAAACACATACACATATATATATATATATATATATATATATATATATATATATATATATATATATATATATATATATATATATATGTTTTTCATTAAAATAATAAATAGATTTAAAAAAAAAAAAACTAAAAACACGTCGCTTTTAACGGTTATCAACTGCATAGGCATAGTAGAAAATCATATTTGGTTCTTAAAAAAAGTTCATGTCGCAAAGGTTCGACGAATGCCCTCTTAAAGAAACTCATGACTGCAGCGTTAGTTCATGGTAAATATTATATTAGAACATCAAAATTAAACGTGCATGCAGAGCTTAGCGGCCGTGCTACTGCTAACTGATCAGAGATGCTCTCGTGACGATGTCGTCTCGATAGAGTTGTGCACAGTTACATGTAGTTGTGTAACTGTGCACAACTCTATCTTTAGTATTCCTACTATGATATGGCAATAACGGCAATTTTTGTTTTTTAAAAAAACCCTATTTTGCGTTATTTTATTATTATTTTGTTATTTGCGTTTTGTATGTTTTTTTTTTGAACATCTACTTCCTTCTCTAATTGTAATGTAATGTCTAGTTCATCCGAAGGTTGTCTGGAAGAGATCACTTTTAGTGATAAGGCCGCCGTCTGTACTCTTAGGTTAAGAAATATCTGTGTAATTTCCATTTTTATGTACAATAAAGTGTTCTCTATCTATCTATATATTTTACAACATTTTCCCAAGCTTCTCCAAGCCACATTGTAACATTTTGACAGACGTTTAAAACGTCGCGTGGAAATTGACTTCATTCAACTGCACCTATCATCATTGTCTATGGATTTGGATAATTGTTTCTTGTCCGTAAAGTTGACAAAATTGAGTTTGATATTGCTAGGTGACAGTCGATAACTTGTTAATAATGTAATTTTATAGCGACAAGTTTGCTTGCAAGATTTGAACTTTAGATGTTCCGGTGTGTGATGAGCAAAGACTACTAGGTGTAGGTACTTAGCTGTAGTAGGGAAGCGTCGTAATAAATCCAACACTTCACAGCAAGCTTAATCTTTAATGCACAAGCACAGAACAGAAGTATTAAGAAGGAGTACAGAGCACAGCAGGGAGTCACAAGCACAGAAGATGATATAGAACTTAGTAAGCACATAGTTGTAAGCATAGAAATATCAAGCGTCGAATACAGTAGTGCAAAAGCGGGCAGCGTGTGCCTAGCGTCGCGTATAGATTCCGACTAGCTTGTCTTGAGCAAGCGCGTCATCACGCGGTATGCGCGTGCGGCGGCCGGTTTTCACACAATGGGGTGATCGGCAAGAGCGCGGTTCCATGAGACCTGACAACCAGCTGATTCACAATAATAACGGATACGTTATTATCTTATGTTCTAGTGTGCATGTAATTTGTGACTGTATGCTATTATGAAATATTACTAAGTGAGGAATATGTTAATGATAAATATGATAAATGTGTACATAGTATTTTATATGTAGTTATTTAAGGTTTAGTTTTAAGTTATATATTTATATATTGTGAAGTTTATTGTACATACATATTATATATTAATACAAAATGCACATACAATAATGTATTGTTATGTGGATGTAGCCCACATCACTCCCCCCCAGAGACCAGGTTAGGGTCGATAATAATCCGGGAAACGGACGTGTCTCCCAAAGCGAGTAATTTTATGAGGTTGAAGTAGTGTCGGTGAAGATATGTTAGTGTGAGTGTCGGTGCTAGTGTTTGGTAATGTGTAAGTGTTATTCGGAAGTGTATGAGTGTGAGTGTTATTTAGCAAATCCTCCTCCTCTGAAAGCACGAACGCAGGTTTTAGACGGTCAATACTGACAGTGACAGGCCGTGTCTTGACAAGTATTTTAAATACTTTGTCACTTCTCTCTAACACTTTATATGGACCAGAATAAGCTGGTCGGAAAGTCACGCGCGAAGCGTCTTCTCGGAGGAAGACGTGTTCGGCAGTGGCTAGCTCTTTAAAAACAAACACTTTATGTTTGCTATGTCGGGAAGCTGGAATAGGTTTAAGTTCTTCAGCGAACAAGCGTAAGCGCGCTGTAAATTCTGACAAGTCAGTTGTAGTGGGCGTGCTTGGATTGAAAAATTCGCCAGGAAGTCTTAAAGGCTCGCCGTACAGCAATTCCGCTGAAGAAGACTGTAAGTCTTCTTTAAAAGCACTTCGGATGCCAAGTAGCACAAAAGGTAGCACTTCGCTCCAGTTTTGCTGGGCATGACAGGTGATAGACGCTTTGAGTTGTCTGTGGAAGCGCTCCACAAGGCCGTTGCATGCCGGGTGGTACGCGGTAGTGCGCTTATGATGAAAACCAATGGTTTTTGCGAGATACTTAAACAGCGCGGACTCGAACTGTGCGCCGCGATCTGTCACGATATCTAAGGGACAACCGAATCGGGATATCCAGCCTGATATTAAAGCCTTTGCAACCGTTTCAGCGCTTATATCGGGTATTGGCATAACCTCAGGCCACCGCGTAAATCGGTCAATGGCTGTCAGGCAGTATTTGTAACCTTGAGAAACAGGCAAGGGACCGATGAGGTCAATGTGAATATGCTTGAATCTCGCGCGAGGCAGATCGAAAGTACCTAACGGTGCAGATACATGTCGAGTGACCTTTACGCGCTGGCACGACAAACAATATCGGACCCATTCGCGACAGTCCTTCCTTACACCGGGCCATACAAACCTTTCAGCAACAAGTTGTGCAGTAGCTGTGGCACCGGGGTGGCTAAGGGAATGTAAGCTGTGAAATACCTGTCTGCGGAAATTCTCTGTGACGAAAGGCCTGGGGGTCGGTGTGCTGACATCGCAGTACAGGGGTGCCCGACTTCCAGGGTAATAGATTTTTTCAAGACGGAGTGATGATCCGCCAGACAGATAATGAGCCAGTTCTGAGTCTGTCTCTTGAGCCTGGGCGAGGCTGGTGAGACAAACTGGAGTGCTCAGTTCCTCGACGCGAGATAAGGTATCGGCTACCACGTTGTTCTTGCCAGAGATGTGCCTTATATCGGTCGTGAACTGAGATATGTAGTCCAGATGTCTGAACTGCCTAGGCGAGCAATTATGTTTCCGCTCGTGGAAAGCGTAACAGATCGGCTTGTGGTCTGTGTAAATAGTGAAATGTCTAGCCTCCAGCATGTGCCGAAGGTATTTTATTGCCTCGTAAATCGCGAGAAGCTCGCGATCGTACGGTGAGTACTTTTGTTGAGACGGGCTGCACTTACGGGAGAAAAATGCTAGAGGTTCCCACACGTCGTCCTTTAGCTGCTGGAGGACGGCCCCCATAGCCAGGTCTGACGCATCTGTAACCAACGCTAGCTTAGCTCGGCAATCTGGGTGTGCCAAAAGGGCTGCGTTAGAGAGGCTTTCTTTGGTATCTGAGAAAGCCTTCAGAGCGTCACCGGACAGGTTTATTGGGGTTGAGCCTTTTACTGCTCCCATAAGCAGGGCGTTCAAAGGTGCTTGGGTTAAAGCGGCATTCGGCATGAATCGCCTGTAAAAATTGGCCATACCTAAAAATCGCCTGAGTGACCTGACGTCCTTTGGTGTGGGAAAGTCGCGTATGGCTTGGACTTTTTGTTCCAGTGGTTTGGTTCCGCTCTCTGAGATGCGATAACCTAGAAAAGTTACCTCAGGAGCCCCGAAAACACACTTGGACACGTTGACGACCATGCCGTAGTCCCAGAGCCTGGTAAATACCTGCCTTAGGTGTGCTTCATGCTGAAGATGGTCTCTGCTGAAGATCAGGAAGTCATCTAAATAACAGTAGACAAAGTCCAGCCCCCGAGTCACCTCGTCTACAAAACGCTGAAATGTTTGGCCAGCATTCCGAAGGCCAAACGTCATGTAAGGAAATTCAAACATACCGAAGGGCGTCGTGATGGCGGTCTTCGGTATGTCCTCCACGTGGACGGGTATCTGGTTGTAAGCCTTTTCAAGGTCAATTGTGCTGAAGACCTTACAACCAGAGACATTGTGGGTGAAATCATGTATATGACGTATGGGATACATGTCTGGAATTGTTCGTGCGTTGAGCTGCCTGTAGTCACCGCAGGGGCGCCAGCCGTTCTCTTTTTTCGGCACCAGGTGCAGTGGAGAAGACCACGGGCTGTCAGAAGGCCTAGCTGTACCGTTCGCTAACATAGCATCAAACTCAGCCTTCGCCATTTTTAGCTTGTCCGGAGCTAAACGTCTTGGTGGCGAAGAAACTGGAGGGCCTGAAGTAGTGCGTATGTGGTGCTGTGTATTGTGTGGGTTAGTGCGTTGTGTACCAGCTGGTCGTGTAATTTCAGGGAACTCGTGTGACAGTAAACGATGGTAACGTGAATCGCCAGTCAGAACCTTGACAGAAAGAACATTATTACATGTATGAGCCAGTGAAGCTGAGGCAGAAAGAGTGGTCGTACTATTAACAAGCTTTTTATTCTGACAGTCTACTATTAAATTGTAAAAACACAAAAAATCTACACCAATAATGGGCTTAGTAACGTCCGCAACAACAAAACGCCATGGATAAGTGCGACGCAAACCTAAGTCCAGGTCGAAGTGCGTGTAACCGTAAGTGGAGATTGTAGTCCCGTTGGCTGCAGCAAGTTGGTAGCTCGTTGCCGCGCGGCGCTCTCGAAGCTGGCCGCGAGGAAAAACACAGAGGTCGCTACCTGTGTCGACCAAAAATCGTGTGTTTGTAGTGCGGTCAGTTACGAAGAGGCGACCTGGGGAAGTGAGGCAATCGTCCGTCGCCATTACCGACTGCCTGTGGTGTTTTCCGTTTTGTAGTCGCATGGCTTTTGGCATCTCTTCGCGTCTGAGCCGAATCTCTTGTGGTACCAGCAGATTGGGTAACGCCGGTAGCTAGAGGCCGATCTCGACGCTGAACGCGAAGGTGTACGACGATGGTGTTGAGGTGTCGACCGAGTAGTGCTGCGCGAGGATCGCGTGTGCTGGTCGAGTTTCACTGCGAGGCGCTCAACCATCTGACGGAGCTCGCTGATTTCGCTGGCAATGCTGCTGCTTGGTGTCGAACCAGAAAATGAAGCAGATGCTACATGCGCGGGTGCCGTTATTTCTTGAATGCGGTCCACCAGGTCTGCCAGCAGCTCTAAGGAATGCGTAGGCTGGGACGCTAGCACTGTCTGGATATTCTGAGGAAGGCGACTGGTCCAAATGGATTGGATGAATTCCTTTGGAACATCAGGTCCAGCTAGGTCTTGCAAGTGTCGGAAAAACTGTGACGCCTTGCGATCTCCCAGCTCCTCGTGAGTCAGCAGCTGCCTGACCTTCTTCTCATGCGAGGCAGTTAGGCGCTTAATTAGTTCGCCTTTAATTGTCTTGTAGCGATTTTGAGGCGGGGGATTTAAAACAATGTCTTTTACTGCCTTAGTGTGAGCCATGTCGAGGTTAGCGATAACGTGGCTGAATTTCATCGCATCCTCTGTTATGCCATAAGTCTCGAATTGCCCCTCCAGAAGCGCAAACCAGATTTCGGGATCGTCCGGTGAAAATGTCGGAACTTTCAAGTGAAATGGCTTGATATCGTAGGACTCACGATTTTGTACCGTGGAAACGCGCTTTTTCTGCGGGCGCCTGGTGGCAACATTTTCGCTTCCGTCTTTGCGCGACTCGATGGTGGTTGCGGAATCACTGCTTTCGCTCATGGTATTTGGATGTCCAAAGGGGGTCACCAGTTTAGATGTTCCGGTGTGTGATGAGCAAAGACTACTAGGTGTAGGTACTTAGCTGTAGTAGGGAAGCGTCGTAATAAATCCAACACTTCACAGCAAGCTTAATCTTTAATGCACAAGCACAGAACAGAAGTATTAAGAAGGAGTACAGAGCACAGCAGGGAGTCACAAGCACAGAAGATGATATAGAACTTAGTAAGCACAGAGTTGTAAGCATAGAAATATCAAGCGTCGAATACAGTAGTGCAAAAGCGGGCAGCGTGTGCCTAGCGTCGCGTATAGATTCCGACTAGCTGGTCTTGAGCAAGCGCGTCATCACGCGGTATGCGCGTGCGGCGGCCGGTTTTCACACAATGGGGTGATCGGCAAGAGCGCGGTTCCATGAGACCTGACAACCAGCTGATTCACAATAATAACGGATACGTTATTATCTTATGTTCTAGTGTGCATGTAATTTGTGACTGTATGCTATTATGAAATATTACTAAGTGAGGAATATGTTAATGATAAATATGATAAATGTGTACATAGTATTTTATATGTAGTTATTTAAGGTTTAGTTTTAAGTTATATATTTATATATTGTGAAGTTTATTGTACATACATATTATATATTAATACAAAATGCACATACAATAATGTATTGTTATGTGGATGTAGCCCACATGAACTATACGTGCATTATATAAATATATATTTTGGACATATTTTTAACAAAGCCCTATTTGAAGTTATTTTACTACATTACCCCAAGCTTTACCAAGCCTTCGATGGACATTTTGACGGACTTTTTTTTCTTTTACCACCAACCTGGACCTGGTCCCCGTGTTGGAGTATGGCCTAACCTTCCTGCGATGCAGTGCAGTGCCCCAGCAGTGGGAACATACTTAGGTTTCACTTAAGACTCACCACTTTGAATTATTTACGTCAATTACCGAGGGGACTCAAACCTTCACCATAATGCTGTTTCGGTGTCTGTTGGAGCAACTTACAATGTATGTCCCGTTATCTGTGTGTAAGCATTTTTTTATGCGTTTAAGTACCGATTACGGTTTAAGAACAACCTAAAGACTGAGTTAACTATCTGTAATTTATTTCAGATCGCGCTTCTAGTCACGAAAAATTGCTAAACTCCGCCACCTTTGCATGCTGAGAGCGCCCGCTACAAAGTTTAGCCGTAAACTAAAAATCTACAACCGGAGTAGGTTCGACAAACTATATTAACTGGCTACCCGGAGCTTACTAGCACCAATAAGTACGTAAGTACCAACGTTAATTTGTTATTGTCAACTTGCAAACTTACTACTACAGAGCTGTTTGTATGTCTGATTTAACTTACCGTTTAGTAATATGGGTACTATTAATAACATAACAAATTACGGGTAATATACTTAATTAAAATTCTCAAAACTTTTACGTTTCTTGATGAGTTATAAAACAAGGTCATTAGTACAAGCCCGCATTGGGAATCGAACATGGATCTTTCGATTCCGCCACCGCTACACTGCTCGAAATTGCCAATCCACGGTGGGCACGCGTGGTAATTAAATCTATAATATATCTATCTCTCTTAGAGAAGGCCTATGCTCTGCTGTGCAGTGGAACCGTTATAGGCTACACAAAAAAATTACATTAATTACTTAATCGTGTAATGTAAACCAACCACAGTAACAAAACATAACATTTTACATACTGGCCCCACACTAGGATACTCTGTGTGTGCGCACGTTATAAACTGTTTGCCGGCGCGGGGAATCGCCACAACTCACGTTTTAAAAGTTCAATATCGCACGTTCAGAAACCCAGTCAATCGTGCGTTGGACGTAACGGATGCACTGGCATTGTCCACTGGCCGTTTGCATGGTGGATGCCGTTTCGCCGAAAAAAGTATAAATCACTCGGCGTAATCGAGCTCCCGATCGATCAACCTCGTCTCACGTGAAACATGGAGCTAATGTGGGCAAAATAGCGGGTAGTGCAAAATGGGAAAAGTAGCCCTTACGAGTACAATGTAAAAATTAAAAGAATATAGAATTCCTAGTGAATCGCGATACTTATACATAGTTATATATTACTGTACTCATAGCTTCAGTCTACCCCAGTCAGATCACAGCTACTGCAACGCTGCCGAAATATCGGGTATAGAGGTAACGTTTTACCCAATAGTCACGTTTACACCCGTTTAATATAATTAGAGATGTAATAAACGCTGTAGAAACGCTAAAATAAACGACGTTATGGGCGGCTTGATAACTTCTGACAGTAAAGTCCGCCACTGCCTTACAATCCTCCACCAACCCGGACTTGGCCCCCGTGGTAGAGTACAGTCAGCGGTAGCGCATCTGCCTACCGTGCAAGAGGACCGGGTTCGAATCCCGGCTGGGGACAAAAACAAACCCTAGGTCTTGAATGTTTACAATGTTTGTGATGTCGTAGTTTCTGGTTCCCACAACACAAGGGTATCCTAGTGTGGGGCCAGAAGCAATGTTTGTGCCTGTTTTTAAATGTTATGTTAATTAACCCTTTCCTGGTAGTGGCATAATAGTGGCCACCATAAAATGAACCTTATCAATTTGAATTATAGTTCAAAACCGATGAAAAATTTACACTTGCTAAATTTATGGTTAAAGTGTTATTGCAAGAGATAGGGTTCAATCGACGTTCGTTTGAGCACTTAAAGGGTAAGTAATTTTCAGAATGCTTTTGCAGGCAAGGTGTCAGCGCAAGGTCTTGATGTCGAGATTAATAAGCAAGTGGACTGTATATATAAATTGGTGATTTAATTTGCTGTGTGGTGTCGCCCTAGAGAATAGCACCAACCCAATTCTTCCCGCGGGTGTCGTAAAAGGCGTCTAAGGGACACAAACCGGGGGATGGGCAGCAGAGCCCCCTGCAGTACAATTCCACCGAACATCGATCCCCAACCTGCATGCCCAGCGTGGGGATTATGGGCACCGCCTATGATACCCCCTATGATAGCACAACGTGGCGCTCTTTAGGGGAGGGCTATGTCCAGCAGTGGACTAGTATAGCCTGACGACGTCGAACTGGATATAAGAGAATTAAAAAATATTGCGTATCGACACGTTGGTGAGATGATGTGAAGTGCCGCGGCGCGCTCCTTCGACCCTCTTGCAAGTTGTCCAGCCGGTTTTGGCTGGCTGGGGTGCGGGGTTCCACT
Source organism: Yponomeuta sedellus (assembly GCA_934045075.1). NCBI lineage: Eukaryota > Metazoa > Arthropoda > Insecta > Lepidoptera > Yponomeutidae > Yponomeuta > Yponomeuta sedellus. The sequence goes on from OW203734.1 coordinate 5,949,161, forward strand.
CAGTGACGTAGGGCTTCAACACAAGGCATAGACACAAGGCATAGTTGATAAGGTACCGTTGGCAACATTTAGGGACCAGTTTAATCAAACTGAAATTCGTAGTCCATTACGACAATTCAAGGTACATAGTATAGTTTAATCTACTTGTTAACCTGTGGGTTAATTGACTTTGCAATAGATGGGTAGAATATTATTTATTGTACCACATTGTACACAGAAATTGCATTGACAGAAATTTGATTTGATTTGACAAGAAAGAAATAAGAGAGGGTAGTCGGTGCAATTTGCAATGTACATCGTGTTGTCAAAGTCGACCACGAGTTCTTGTTGTATAAATCAGGCCCCAGGTAGTTTCCGGAACCTTAGTTTTATCGTATTTTTAGTAAACATTAGCCCAGTTTAAAACGGAATAAGCCGGTCTAGAGACATCTAACCCCATGCTTACACACGTATTTCGCTTGGTATAGAAATTTTTACTCCATATAAAACCACTGTCAAATCTATTAACCCCGGTATATAATAGGGTTATTTGAACAAACAAGATCGCTGGTTTATCCTATTAAAATAATTGCTTTGTAACGATTACAAATAAAACCCTTTATTCAGTGTAAATTATATTAACAAAATAGCACACAATTTTTTTCTTACTGTGGATGGGCAACCAAATTGCTTATCTTGTTTTAGAGGCTTCTATAGGTACATACATACAAAGTACCGGTATTCTTTTTAAACTAGTGCCGTAAGTTGTATAGCCATGACATCTTAGTTAGTTAGGCCTGAAATTTCCGCACTTAGCCTCATAGTTGGGCCATTGTGCGTAGCAAGCGCTAAGGTACGCTAACACCTCAGACACTAGGGTTTCCTTACGAAGTTTTTATATACGGGCAGCGAGTAGTATTGCTACTATAATTTCACAAATGTACATAACTTAGAAAACAAAGTTATTGGTATATGCCGGGGTTCAAATCCACGACCTCCCGATTGAGAAGAATCTTATACCTATCAGTTCATCTTCTTCCTAAAAAGTTGAAGAAGGCTGTACTTGGGAAATTACCTCATACAACTCAACAACGCGGCCATTTTTCTTCATTTCTCCAACCCTTTGCTGTTCCCTAAATACTCGGTAATTTTTAGTCTGGAAGCTCTTATCCTTAGCCCAGATGAACAGCTGGATTTTGCAAAGCTAAAAGATTAGCTACACAAAATCCAGCTCTTCAACGGTACTATCGGCAATAACGCATTGCTCTCAGCGTATTAGTTCGCCAGCACACGCGCGGAATGTCGAATGGAAATCAAAAGGGTGCGCCTTATCGGAAAATATACGGCCATTCGCGTAATGTATCGATGAGACGTATCGAGTTACGTTTTCTATTCCGTCGCAAACGGAATCTTGAATTAGGCCAGAGATGTTTGAGTGAGCTCACGTGTTGCGCATAGTTAGGTCCAGCTTTTGAGCTTCAAATAGAACTTTAAAACTTATTTTTTAAAAACCTATTTAGAGGCTAAAAATTCCACCCATGCCGGGATTTTAAAATTGTCCTTAGCACGGGTTAGTGCATTGAAAATAATATAATTTAAAACTTATTGCATAATGTATTGATATTAAATGAAAAAAAAAATATTTACAAACAAGTTTCAAAAACTATTTAGAGGCTAAAAATTCAGCCCATGCGGGGACTCAAACCCGGCAGTGGTCACAAATTCGAGTCCCGAGTAGAGAATTCGAGTATTCGCATGGGCGGAATTTTTAGCGTCTAAATAGGTTTTTAAAATTGTCCTTAGCACGGGTTAGTGTAACAAAAAGAATATAAACGAGTTTAACTATAAAGGCCTGCTCAGACGACGGTCTATCCCCCGGGTACTTTTTTGTCCGTCGATATAGATCTCTTATAAATTGTATCGAATAACGCACACGAAGGACTAAAAGTACCCCGTACAAAAAGTCCTTCAAGTTACCGAGGACATCAAGAGACCGGACTGGACAAAAGTTTGGTGTTTTCTTTTAAAACGCTTTTTCTTTTTCAATTTCATGTAAATTACAACACAATGAAATCTCAGAATATTTGCTTCCATAGCGTACGCTTCACTCAATTTCCGGGAAACAAATGACCGCACATCGTAGGCGTTGAGTCCGCGACAAGTACTCAGAGCACATTTTTACGATTCACGTCTACGCAGGCCTTAAGTAAGACATTAGCAGTAGCCACCACAAAAGTTCGAGCCTGAGTCGTAGTGCCTATGTTTAGGTAAATTGTAAAGTTTTTACAGGAGTGTGATTTACTACGACAAAATGCACTGGTGAGGTGGTGATTTGGCATATTATGTAGCAGCCGTGGACCTCGGCCAAGTCAAAGCTAGCCACGCTTTCATCTGCTGAAGCCGAGCCGGCTCCACACTTACCATATCGACTGCATGCGGCCATTTACGTGTTGATTTGGATGCAACAGCCGCGGTCCTCAACCGAAACCAAGACTAACCACGCATGGAATAGAGAATGGTGCCGAGACTAGCACCGTAGATGTCGACGCAGCCGATTTGCCATTTTCTGCTGGGCTACGTGTTGATCTAGCACATGTATCAGACGTGGTCCTCAGTCAAAACCAAGATTAGGCACCTATGTTAGAAAGAATGGTGCGGAGATGACCTGCGCACTTACCACACATGTCAATGAAGCCAATTTACCATTTGCTGCCAGGCTGCGTGTTAATCTGGCACATGTAACAGCTGTAGTCTTTCACCGAAACAAACACTACCCACGCTTGTAACAGGTAATGATGCCAGGAATATCTGCTCACTTTACTAAAGACGTTGATGTAGCCGATCTGCCATTTGCTGCTGGGCTGCGTGTTGATCTGGCACATGTAGCAGCCGCAGTTATCGACTGAGGCAAAGTATAGCTACGCTACGAAACAGAGAAAGATACTGATACCGTAGACGTTGATGCAGCCGATCTGCCACTTGCTGCTTGCTGCCAAGCAGCAAATGGTTGATCTGGCACATGTAGTAACCATAGTCCTCGACTGAGACAAGAGAGAGCCCTCGGCTGCGCACTTACCGTAGACGTCGATGCAGCTAATGTGCCACTGGCTGCTGGGCTGCGTGCTGATCTGGCACATGTTGCAGCTGCAGTTCTCGACAGAAACAAAACCGAAACAAAAGTAACAGAGAAAGATACTGATACTGCGCACTTACCGTAGACGTCGATGCAACTGATCAGCCGCTTGCTGCCGGGCTGCGTGTTGATCTTACACATGTAGCAGCCGTGGTCCTAGGCCAAGACTAATACTCACCCATACCTTTAACATAAAAAGATGCCAAAACTAGCTGCGCACTTACCGTAAATCTTGATGCAGCCAATTTTCCACTTGCTGCTTGGCTGCGTGTTGATCAAGCAAATGTCGCAGCCGTAGTTCTTAACCGAGACAAAGTTTAGGTACGCTACGTAACAGAGAAAGATACTGATGCTATCTGCTTACTTACCGTAGACGTCGATGCAGCCGATCTGCCACTTGCTGCTGGGCTGCGTGTTGATCTGGCACATGTAGCAGCCGCGGTCCTCGGCGCGCAGCGGCCGGATGCGCAGCTGCCACGTGCGTGGCGCGTCCAGGCTCACGGAGTAGCGCGCGCCCAGCACCGCGCGCTCGTGCATTGTCAGCACCGTCTGGTCCTCCGCTCGGAGCCAGCCAACCTGATGATGATGGATTGTTAATTTTTATAGGAATCGTGACGTTCACATCGATAAGCTACTATTTAGCTTATCACTTGCAGCCCGCAAGTGATGCAAATTGCTTCAGCCAGATTTTGCTGCCTGTAATGCAGAGAGTATTGTAAAGAAGTTCGAAATTTCACTGATAACCATGAGTCGCCCATTTCGATTCCCGGAATGGGTGAAATTTTGAGCCTCTAAATAAGTCTTTTTAAAATAGTAGAAAGTAGTTCAGTCATGATCGACCATATTACTATGATTTATTACGATTACGTTCCCACCGAGAGGCACGGGTCTCTTCCTTGAGGAAGGTATAGGCCATACTCCACCACGGGGGCCAAATCCGGATTTGTGGAGTTCAATTATCAAATAAAAACTCGTGTTCCAAACTTGATTTGGACTCACGATTATAAAGAGAATCAAGGAAAGAAGATTGACAAAAGAAATATATCGAGCGAATTGGTGAAAGGGGCGGTGAAAGACGTTTCAGACGAACATACTATGATCTAATAGATTAGATTAAATTGGATTAGATTATTTTATTCATATTAATAATATTACATGTCAATGTTTCATTAAAAAATTAACTAAAATAATTTACAGGTCAGTTATTAATTAACTGGATATAGGCGATGTATTAACAATAATGAAATTAAAAGAACCTACCTCAAACCAGCGTGCTTGCATGAATTTTGATGAAGCGAAATGGAATCAGGATCGTGACAAGTGTCTTCCATGGCGTGGGTTAGTGTATTTATGGGTGTGTATGCCTGTGTGTGTGTGTATGTGTGTGTGTCTATGTGGTATTGGCCCTTTCTACGTCCGCTCTGCTGGGGCACAGGTCTCTTCCTGACCTGACCACGGGGGCCAAGTCTAGGTTGGTGGAGGATTGTAAGACAGTGACGGGCCTTACTATCAGAAGTTATGGAGCCGCGCATAAGGCGTCTGACATGTGTCTATGTATGTATGTATGTATAATTATTTTACTACCAACACACATAATCACACGCTTTCTTTATTCCAAGTTCAAAAAACTAATTCAACCGTATTGTAAAAAATGGAGTAGATTTTATGAAAAACAAACGAGTCGTTAGTTCTGACACTTCCGCGAGCCACGATTTTATCAACTTGTACGACCTTATTTTGACATCAAACGAACGCAAAAAAAGAGGTAAAGGTACTCAAACGAGCCTATTATTTTATGTTTCTTCTTCCTGAACCAAATACCTAATAGGGACCTGTTTGACTAGGTTCACAGAGTTCCTTTGTAACAGAATATTGTTAACGTTTATTCGTCTCAATAGGCCTCGTCCAAATTATCTTGTGTGACAATACTACGAAGGCGAAATGGGCTCAGGTATTCGCAAATTGGGTCGACATAGACAAGATTTTAACGAATAAAAGGACCTGTGTCCTATTAAAAGGACTATTCTATTTCTTGTATTAATTATTATTCTGTATTTTTTACGTAGCCTATATACGTCCCGGCCGTTGGTGCCGGCTGTCATGTCATGGCAGTCCTTAAGTCATGTCAGCGGCGGCTTGATAACTTCTGACAGTAAGGTCCTCTACTGTATTACAATCCTCCACCAACCCGGACTTGGCCCCCGTGGTGGAATATGGCCTAACCTGCCTGCGATGCAGGAAGAGACCGTGGCCCTGCAGTGGGGACATACAAAGCGTTGATATCGATATGTTGTTCTACTCTGATTTTTTTCACGTGTCTGCAATCCACCGTTTAGCCTTAGGGGAGTGAGTATAAAGTTTATTTTATTCGTACTTACATAATAGATCGTGAAAGCAATCCCGTTTCTTTTGTATTCTTAATGGCTGTGGAATATTATTCTTAGCGCCTGTTTGGTTCCTTGATTTTTAGTTTGTGACTGTAGCAGTTGTATTACGCAAATATAATTTGCATTCAACCGGCAGCTTATGACGTCACGATATTTAAACAATATTTTTTTTGGTTGAAGAAACAATTCAGCCTCATTGTTTTTTTTGAGGAATTATTTACTACTAGCTGCTACCTCCGACTTCAACCAGGATATCAAGAATCTTATCTCTCAATTCAGATCATTGTCTATCTGTAAGCCAGCAGTGGGGACATACAAGGGTTGATCCCACTGTAGGAACTTTTCTCAGAAAGAGACAGAGTATAGGATCAACGCATGTAGGTTTAAGTTAATATATCTCCCTATATTTATGTAAGTTTATTATTGTATTCCACCTTCTTTTCCTGCAGTACCCTTTGCCAGTCTCTTCAACACCAAAGGTTTGCTGGAAGAGAATGCTTCTTGCATTAAGCACGCCCTTGTACATTTACTCATGTAATTAGTGCAATAAAGAATAAAAAATAAAAAAAATAACGCACCATGGGCAGACCCTCCACCAGATGGTCTGACGACCTGGTTACGGTGGCGGGGAGCCGCTGGATGCTTATAAAACCATGAGGGAGGTCAATGTCCTGTGGTGGGCGTCAAATGGCTGATGATGACAAAAATGATGATGATGATGATCATCCATACCAGAAAATGTATCCTAATATCTTTATTGTAACTTTGGTTCCAATAGGTAATCACGCCAACTTGTAGTCCGTGAGTCTCACATGATATGTGATGTGAATGTTGTGTTTTTCAGTTATTGGATTCACACTGTGGCTTGATTTATTGTAAGTTGTGTCTTTATTTGTAAAGTGTGCGTCTGTTGAAAATCTAATAAATAAGGAAAAATAAAATAAATGATAGGATCAATTACCCCGCGAGCCCACCGCCATTGGTCATTTCACGGGGTGAGATTTTTTTTATACCTCAGAAATTCAAGTTTCCTCACGATATTTTCCTTTAAGGTTAGCGAGTATTTTCTACTATATTTTCGCAAACATACATAGCTTAAAAAACTAAAGTCATTGGTACATGCTGGGATTTGAACGCACGGCCTACCATTGAAAGCCGGCGTTCCACAACTCTACTATCGCCGCTTGTATTCCCCTTCGAATAAGCGTTATCACAAAGCAATGATTACAGGTGATCGGGAGTTTATCAGAGATTTAAGGCCGTGCTCAGGGAATACCTCTCTTAAAGGCGTATAATTAAATTAATCTTCATTTGACGTGTTCCTATGAAAAGTTATGGCAAGTACGCATTCTGTTAATTACTTCTCAACTGTGGTTATAAGATGTGTAAGAAATAGGAAGTGTTCACAAAGCGAAAGACGCCTAACATGGCAAGTGGCAAACCGTGGTAGAAAATAAATAGGTAACCGAATAATATGAAATTAATAAACAAATTACATAGATAACACTTTATTGCACAGCCAGAAAAAAATATTCACAACCATGATTTATATTTTTGACATGATCTTATTTTTTCTTTGATGTTTTCCTGACATGATAAGTTTATTTTTCAGCCCTATGTCCAAATCTATGCCCAAATCAGCAGTAGTCGCTGAAAGAGATACTTTTTTCACAAAAATTCGCACAGCATTTTTCAATTGATATTGGAGACCACAGGTTTTCGCTCCAATAATTTTTCACAGCAAAAAGTAACCAAGAAATAAATACAAGTAAGAGATAAATAATAATCATCACAAAACCGCCAAAAAATACAGCAATAACAGCCGCCACAAAAAACGAGTAACCTAAAAGGAGAATTGGCGACGCTCCGCTCTCATTTGGTAGCGCAACTTTGATCACTGACACCGTATTAGATTTTATTATAAGCAATAAGAAAAGCGGTGCGACACACAAATGGCAACAAAAAACGGGACACAAAGGAGCGGCAAATCAGTGAATGAGAAGAAAAACAAAAGAGGCACGAAAATTGCGCTCCCCTGGATTCTAGCGAAACGCCAAGGCCCCATTCTGTGGGCCCGTATGGGCACATTAAAATTCAGAACGCAAAAACATGAGGCCAAAAAAGGTTGCAGCCTGATTTTTGTGCATTGTTACGGCTCCGGCGTGGAGCCAACCTAAGCTTATTCGCAGAGTAGTGGAACAAAATAACAGCTTCGCCTCTTGAATTCCAGACCTGCTTGCTGATATATAACGCTGTGCATTCCACTGCATTGAGTCTTTTCAAAATACGTGATCATGTTCAAACAGCTAGCCAATAGTTATATGGAGAAGATGGGCGTTTATGACAGTTTGCGCTGCCTGCCACCGATAATTATTATTTGGCTGAGAAATAAGTGCGTACTCGTAGAAATCTTAGTATAACAAGTGACATGTTAGGAACTCCGGCAGTGTTCCAATAAACATCACAATATAATTACAATATACAAAAGCGTGATAAATAGACACACATAGTGAGCGGTAGCTCAGCGCAGTAAAACGCTTTTGCTCACTTCTGTGAGATCTTGATTTCGGCATGTTCCAATGTTTGTGTTTGGAAAGATGTGCAGATATGCACAGGATGTACGCTCTGAATTTGGCCTGTCCTATCTTGAATTTATGTGTATTGTTTTTGTTTCATTGTATGTAACTATGAGTGGTATGCCTTTTCTTTCCTCTGTTGTGTTAATTTCTTTTAATAAATGTCTTTCTTTCTCATTCTCTTCATTTTGTGTCATCACCGTCAACCCACCGCTGCCCACTGCTAGGTATAGACCTTTTCCCCCAAATGCACGGATTACGCGTTTCGTGTCATTTTAGAAAAAAATACCACTCGTTAACAATGAAGGAAAGTATTGTGAAGATACATGAGTGGCTAAGATGTTCACTTAACTTATCGATAGAAATCGTTACACCGCGATGAGTATGCGTAGTGATCAAACCCATGCAAACTTTTCTAGGCTGAGCCTATACTCTAAAAGGGAACGTTTATAAGATGTTATTAGTGTTAGCGTAATGTGCCAGTATTTCAGCAGAAACAATTATCTGCGAGTATATCAAAACCTGAAAGGAAACTTCAACTTGTATGGCTCGTACTTCCGTCTCTAACACAGTCGATGACTCAAGGATCGCCGTTCACGGTACAACGACGCAAGGAATGAAAGTTAATCGGTCAGAATGTTTGTGGATGTGCTGATTAAACTCGACGAGGGCGTTTTGTTTCTCCCCACTCTTTTGTTCTCGTACCTCGTCCTAATTGGTAGGTCCGTGCATTGTATCGAAACTCGAGTGGAATTCAAGCTAGTCAAGCTCTTCTCTACGCTTGGATTGATTGAAGCAGGGGTGGCCAATAACGGTTTTTGCAATACCAGTAACATAGCAGCTAAATTAAACCGTTGACAGTTAATAAAATAAAGGATTTAGTTTTTATACAATTTTTTTTTGTAATTTCCTAGTAGATAGCACTGAACTTGCTAAGTTAATACAAGGAATGGAACGTTTTATATTTTATTATTTCACTTGAATGTAATTTTGAGATCATATAACGAAATGTACACATGTCATTCTCTTATAGCATCACATCACAGAGTACTTTTCATCACCACAGTCATACTGAAATTAAATAACAACAAGGAATTGAAAAAAATCAGAACGCATGGGTGTCACGTAGCCAGTTGAGCGCCATATGCAGAGTACTTGGAAACTACAATTTTTTAATAATCAAAATGTAAACATCAATCTTATTAGCAGCTTTTGTCTCGTTCGTATAATTATGGGAATAATAAAGAGTCATCGAGATAGCACTTATTGCAATAGCCATCGGCTCGGTTGTCGAACTGATCTGACCGAACTCATTCGACTATTATTAGAGATTTTCGGAAGCACTAACGCTAAACACTTAGTGGTTTAGTTCGGTTAGAGCTCTCGCGTATAGTAGCTTAATCTTATAGATAGTTTAACTAGGGGGCGAGCCCCCTGCGCGCTTACGCGCGCAAACCCCCAGCCGCTCCGAGCTCCGCTCTCCGCGGCGCTCGGCCTAGGGCCTCGCTAGACACTTATTGTAGTGAATTGTTGCATGGGAACATGTATGGTCTCGGCCTTCGGCTTCGGCCTGGACGGAGCTCGGCCTTCGGCCTCGCCGCGGCGGGGTTCCTCGTGCCCGCTCCGCGGAGCTCGGCCTCCGGCCTCGCAAGTTTGTCCCTCTTTGCTCTTGCGCTGGTACTTATGCACCGTAAATTGAACGGCTAATTTTTTGCTTCTTGCAGATTCGCGATGCTGGTGACGAGCCGCGTGAAATGATGTGCTGCAATAGTAGGTGGGAGCAAAAAATAATTACAGTTTTAACTTGATGTATGAGAAAATAGTTCCCCTAAGGTAGACTTTTTGGACTATGGAAAAATCGATAAAACCGTAATAAAAGGCAAACTATACCACGTAGCGGGCTGGGGATGGTCTCTAAAAATAGGGGACGATTGTCCGGAGCGAACCGTGCCCGCCAAAACGGGTTTGAGGGCGGATTTAAGAAATTTCTCAAGAAAATTGGTGTTTATTGTATAAAAATGTATGTTTTTTCTATTTTTTTGGAAAACTATGAAAGCTAATTTTTTGCTTCTTGCAGATTCGCGATGCTGGTGACGAGCCGCGTGAAATGATGTGCTGCAATAGTAGGTGGGAGCAAAAAATAATTACAGTTTTAACTTGATGTATGAGAAAATAGTTCCCCTAAGGTAGACTTTTTGGACTATGGAAAAATTTCATCCAAATCGGTCGGTAAACGACAGAGTTAGCACCCTCGCGTAGTGGAACGCGTTCGAAATTCAAAAATCGGCTTCATAGGATGGCTGTAATTCATACATTTCCTACAGCTTTCTCATACATCATTTTCGTCCAAATCTTACCGTTTCCGAGAAAACGTATGGATGAATAGATCAGTGAGTATATCGCATTGTAGCTTTATATATATATAATAATGACTCGGGTCGTTCACCCGGTAGGTATTTGCGGCAGGCAGTACTTGCGGAGGGCTTCTATAAGGAAATCGATTTTCAGTACAAAATGTTCATACAAAGTTGGCCTTCATCAATCGTCATTAGCTCGGCCGGCAATTGGAAATTTCAAAATGTTTGATTTTTCTCAGGGACCTGAATATCTACGTGACACGATGCCATTCACAGATGAGCAATTTTTTTGGCCTTTGGCCTCCAGCGGTGGTACTAAAGAAATGCATTTTTGTATGAAAAGTCCTATTTCGGGTGAAAATTTTCTATTAAAGTGGGTGATTTTCAAACTTTAATGAGTCGATGGCCAACTGGAATGCCACAGCACTTCGGCACTAAGTAGCCGCTCCCAGCCGAGTAGTAGTTTCGGCCTTTGGCCTCCGTCGGTGGTACTAAAGAAATGCATTTTTGTATGAAAAGTCCTATTTCGGGTGAAAATTTTCTATTAAAGTGCGTGATTTTCAAACTTTAATGAGTCGATGGCCAACTGGAATGCTACAGCACCTCGGCACTGAGTAGCCGCTCCCAGCCGAGTAGTAGTTTCGGCCTTTGGCCTACGTCGGTGGTACTAAAGAAATGCATTTTGTATGAAAATAACTATTTCGGGTGAAATTTTTCTATTATAGTGCGTGATTTTCAAACTTTAATGAGTCGATGGCCAACTGGAATGCCACAGCACCTCGGCACTAAGTAGCCGCTCCCAGCCGAGTAGTAGTTTCGGCCTTTGGCCTCCGTCGGTGGTACTAAAGAAATGCATTTTTGTATGAAAATAACTATTTTGGGTGAAAATTTTCTATTAAAGTGGGTGATTTTCAAACTTTAATGGGTCGATGGCCAACTGGAATGCCACAGCACCTCGGCGTGGTGACGCCATTCTCAGCCAAGTACTCATTTTGGCGCTTAGCCTCTATCGATGGTACAAAAAAATTAAGATTTTCTACGAAAAAGATGATTTTCAGTACAAATTGTTTGTAGAAATTCTCTATAGTAAATTTGACACCTTTGAAAGCCAATATCTCGGCCGCCATCTTGAAATGTCAGAATGTCGGATTTTTCTCATATACCTGGGTCCTTTGACGACACGATGCCGTTTACGGCTGGTCCCTGGCATGCGCCCAGTTGGCTGCCGACTTTTTTGCGTAGAGGTCGAAAAAAGGCCGATTTTCAGAGGGCTATATCTCCGGTGCTATTTTGAATTTGGAACGACCGTCGACGGAACCGAAAATGGCGTGTCGAAGAAAAGGCCGGGTGAAAATTTCATCCAAATCGGTCGGTAAACGACAGAGTTAGCACCCTCGCGTAGTGGAACGCGTTCGAAATTCAAAAATCGGCTTCATAGGATGGCTGTAATTCATACATTTCCTACAACTTTCTCATACATCATTTTCGTCCAAATCTTACCGTTTCGGAGAAAACGTATGGATGAATAGATCAGTGAGTATATCGCATTGTAGCTTTATATATACTAGGGGGCGAGCCCCCTGCGCGCTTACGCGCGCCAACCCCCAGCCGCTCCGAGCTGCGCTCTCCGCGGCGCTCGGCCTAGGGCCTCGCTAGACACTTATTGTAGTGAATTGTTGCATGGGAACATGTATGGTCTCGGCCTTCGGCCTCGGCCTGGACGGAGCTCGGCCTTCGGCCTCGCCGCGGCGGGGTTCCTCGAGCCCGCTCCGCGGAGCTCGGCCTCCGGCCTCGCAAGTTTGTCTCTTTTTGCTCTTGCGCTGGTAGTTGTGCGCCGTTAACTGAACGGTCTCGGCCTTCGGCCTCGGCCTGGACGGAGCTCGGCCTTCGGCCTCGCCGCGGCGGGTATCCTCGTGCCCGCTTCGCGGAGCTCGGCCTCCGGCCTCGCAAGTTTGTCCCATTTTGCTTTTGCGCTGGTACTTGTGCGCCGTAACCTGAATGGTCTCGGCCTTCGGCCTCGGCCTAAACGGAGCTCGGCCTTCGGCCTCGCCGCGGCAGAACTTTTTGTGCCCGCTTCGCGGAGCTCGGCCTCCGGCTTCGCAAGTTTGTCCCATTTCTCTGTTGAAAAGTCAAGTTTAGTACTAAATCTCCATACAAAAATTTGTCATTTTCAATCATCAATATCTCGGCCGCCATCTTGAAATTCCAAGATGTCGGATTTTTCTCATATACCTGGGTTTTTTGGCAACGCGATGCCGTTTACGGCATATCTCCAGCATATGCCCAGTTGGCTGCCGACTTTTTTGCGCAAATGTCGATTTTTCGGTCGGCTATATCTGCGCCGCCATTTTGAATTTCGAACAACCAAAATTTTTTTTTTCAATCGGATCACTATATCACCATTCTATCAAAATTTCATCCAAATCGGTCGGTAAACGACAGAGTTAGCACCCTCGCGTAGTGGAACGCGTTCGAAATTCAAAAATCGGCTCCATAGGATGGCCGTATATCGTACATTCCCTACAACTTTCTCATACATCATTTTCGTCCAACTCTTGCCATTTCCGAGAAAACGTATGGATGTTAGATCAGTGAGTATATCGCATTGTAGCTTTATATATTGTAGCTTTATATATATAACGGAAGCTTTATATATATATAATGAGCCACGACGCCCATAGGTAATTACTTATTCACATAGCGGGTCTAGTCTATTGCCTATCAGGTAAATTTGATTAATCTAATCGTCTATGTTTCGGCAACAAATATAGACGATTGTCCGTTGCCGTGTTCAAGGGCAGTGGCGTGTTCAGTCAATAAATGAAGTGATGATAGGTCATTCACCCTCCAGTCGTATTTTTTGAGAACGTCAGGAATTAGAGTAATTACGTTTACCTAGTAAGCAATCGCGGTTATTCTGACGGTTCGTAACTAGCGAATGTTTATTGAACAGCACGGGCTACCTATCAATGACGTGGAACGTAATTAGCATCTACTCCCTATTCCGAAGGGCTTATGTTAGGATGAGAATTGTTTCTGGGTTACAAAAGATTGTTAATTGATTGTCTTCGGTTGGCAAACAAATAGTAAAATAAAATTTTCACCAGATTGGTATGACTAACAGCTGGTTTCTGATGAAAAAAGAGTAATTTAAGTTATAGTTAATTATTTGGTTTAATGTTATATGTAAATATATTTACTGCATGACGGTTTCTCAAACAACTGTTTCTTGAGACACTTTCATGCGTGAGAAGAACAAATACCTACAGAAAATCGCCACGAATATTAGATGACTACTTTAATAACTTCCCTGTCCACATACAATTCAATTGCATTTCAACAGGTCAGATACTTGTATTTCCGAAGAAGTATTGGAAATGATCTGTGGTGTCAGCCTAGAGAATAGCACCAACCCAATTCTTCCCGCGGGTGTCGTAAAAGGCGACTAAGGGACACAAACCGGGGGGTGGGCTGCAGCGCCCCCTGCAGTACAATTCCACCGAACTGCGATCCCCAACCCGCATGCCCAGCGTGAGGATTATGGGCATTACCTCCTATGATAGCACAACGTGCCGCTCTTTAGGGGAGGGCTATGTCAAGCAGTGGACTAGTATAGCCTGACGACGTCGACGACAACCCGTGCTAATTAACTCAGCGTCTCGCGTGATTCGATTCGAGAGATTCCGTGGCGATGAGGGAAATAAGAGGCTAATTATTATTTGTAAAAGGCGAGTTAAAAAGTACCTGAAATCAGCGTAGGTACGTACATGTAACAACTGATGAATGTGTAAATTTTCTACCGTTTAACAGTCGATTCTTTATTTTTTTTTTATTTTTCCCTCCGTAAGAACCATCCTCGTACTTCAAGGAATATTCTAAAAGAAGAATTAGTGAAATCGGTTCAGCTTGTAACGGTGCAAACTTCTTTACACAATTTTTATATTTCTTTTTCAAATATTTAAATTATGTGACACATTTCCCTCATTTTCATCATTACCACCTGACACATTGACTAGATCTGACTATTTTACCTGCTTATCCGTTTTTATCCAGTTTTCTGTTTTATTATAAAATAACAGTATCTACAAATAGAGTCGTTGTAGTTTAATTATTTACAAAAGTTATACAACATAACAAGCTGTTCTCGAGATTTGCGCTTACCAACACATTCAGCGATTCATTTTTGTATTATAGATTTAGAGCACCCTTTTTTGGGCGTAGGCCTCCTGCAACTGTGTTCACACTTCTCTATCTTGCACTATGTTTGTTTACAAACAGGCCCTACAGATCCCAACCATCAAAAGAGATAGAGGACGTCCACAAACCACCTGGTGGGCTACGGTAGCAAAGGGCTTGGAGCGAGCCCAGTTGAGCGAGCGGACAACCCAGGACAGAAAATCCTGTAGGAAAAGAACGAGGAGAGCCGACCCCAAATAATAGGCTGAGGCAAAAGCAAAGAAGAAGAAGAAGATTTTTGCGTCAAATATAAATGAAAATGCAAAAACTTTACTGTCATAAAAGTGTACGAAGATAGTGTATGGTTCCCAAACTAGAATACTCCGTATTATGAGTAAACAGACTTCCCCTCAGAAGCGTGTGAAATAAATGTATTTTCTTCCATCCCTCCCTTCTTCTATCCGCTTTCTCTCACTCCCTGTGCGTAAGTTGTATTAAGGCTAGTCAAACAATGTCGTGCAGGTACGCTTGTCGTACAGTGTAAAACCTGTCATTACCTGACGGTACGCTGCCGCCTTCTAAAGCTGCCGCCGCCTAGCGGTTGCCTACCTAAGACAGATGCTTCAGTTCTCAGGTTATTAAAACTTCTTTAGGATGATACACACCAACGCGGTGGCGTTGACGGTGGCGGTCCATACATATGTAATTTATTATTATTGTATTAATTAATACACAAACAGCTTTAAGCTGATGCGTGTATATCACTTTTGTGCACTTTTTAAATGTTTATGTAAATCGATTTAATCTGTACCTTTATTATGTAAACCTAAATAAATAAATAATAAATAAATAAAAATCTACTGCAGTAGTATATGCACGAACTAGCTGTCCCAGTATACTTTGTACCGCCACAGAATGCGGTTCTACGACTTGTTACCATGGGGAAGCGATACATTGAAAAAATATTACGGTTAGAATAAAATATTATCCTACTTTTAAAATTACAAATTAATACGAACTAATGACACATGACAATGCAATAAATGAATATGAATATGAAATAATTTTACCACGATTAATACTCGTAGTATCACAATACATCACATCACTCTAATCACATCATCACACTTCACACTAATATTATAGAGGCGAAAGTTTGTGAGTGTGTATGTTTGTTACTTCTTCACGTCTGGAGCGCTTTTAATAAAATTTGGTATGCAGTTAGCTGACACCCTGGATAAACACACAGGCTACGTCTTAGTGCAGGAACATATCTTAGGAAAAATCGATAAACCGCGAGTAACACCGCGGGGCACAGCTAGTTTAAGTTATAAAGAGTCGCTGACACGTTATTGCGTGATTGAGTAACTAACATAGTTATATATTAATCGCGATTATTTATTAGGTAAAACGCTAAAAGCGACTATCCACAATTGACTGTACTCGCCACTTTAGTCTACCCGAGATCACAGCTACTGTAACGCTGCCGAAACGCCGAGAAATACGGAAATTACGTTTTACCCAATAAACAATCGCGATTACATCCGTTCAATATATAACTATGTATGAGTATCGCGAATCATCAAGAAATACCCTACTATTGAGTAAAATATTTCAAATATTTCAACATTTATAATATTAGTAAAATGTATGGACCGCCACTGCCACCGCCACCTCCACCGCCACCGCGTTGGTGTGTTTTGACCTTTACCTGTCTACACTGTACATGAATATATCGAGAATTAACCCGTTTATTCAATACCCACATTTATGTCACGCAGAATAAGCTACCGTGAGACACTCGAATTTTGGTGTCTGTACCTAGGTGTTACGTTATTATTTACAACAATTTTACACTTCAGCTTACGTATGCACGGAAGTACTTTAATATGACCTCAAACGGACCTCTAATTGACAACATTTCAAAATTGTATGGAGCTCTAATTCGAAAACCATTTCGAGATTTGGCTTTGTAAAGCACGTAAAAATTTATTTCAGTTTTTTCTGTGGTTTAATTTCCGAGAAAATGGTAAAAACACAAAAATACGCTGATGACGTCACACCATGGCTCCCAGTAAACATGCCTGTGCCACGATAAAAAAAAGTCAATTTCAAGATCTAACCCGCTCCCTCTACGATCTAACCTAAAAAATGAGTGTTGCCAATTTAGCGACTTAGTCGCTAGAAATGACGACTTTTGCGAGAGCCTTAGCGACAAGAAAAAAGTTCTGAGGACAAAAATAATTTAGCGACTTAGCTGACGACCAGTGTTATTTATTATCGTCAAAATCTGGGTTGCCGTATCTAAACCTTCAAATTGCTGTATTTATAAAAAAAAAATCGCAGATCTGCCGTATTATCTTTTAATTGAATAATTAGTGATTGAAACACAAAAATAATAAGTACATTTTCAACTTTCTATCATTTCTTTATCCTATATGTTTCTAATACACTGCTTGTGCAATGAATATTTTTCTTTGCTTTTCATTTTGATAAGCATAATTATCTCCTGACACCTGAAATTTTGTGCAACCGCCTTGATTTCGAATAGCTTGTTTAGCTAAGAGTAGGACATATAAAAGAGATTGCATGAGACATCTAGTTCAATTTATGTCTGCAGGAAAATTTTCTTTGGGATATCCCGAAAATCGGACACATTTATTACGTTTCGTTTGTAGTATTTTTTTGTTTTAAGGTTACGAGCATGTTGGACTTGAATTGCCGTATTATATGATACGGCAGTCGAAATCCTGCCGTATACCGTATATTACAAAAAACATCCATGAATTACCGTATATTACGGCAATTGCCGTATCAATAATAAGAATAACACTGCTGACTACGTTTTAACCTGAAGATTTCGTTAAGTACAAAATAAAAAAATATGCCCAACACTATTTTTTACTTACTCAAACGTCTACTTCAACTGAGCCATATGAGAATGAGGACGAAGAAGTGTTTAATTTATGTAGTGATGGCGAAGAATAATTTTTAATTATTAATTATCGTATTTCTTAAGTAGTACATTGTTATTCACGTGCCCCCCCCTTTATTTTTGGTTGCTGATGGTCTCCGGGCCTATTTCATAAAACTGAAATCATGGTTTTCATCATCACGGTTGCACCTCTTATTTTCGCTGCATCGTCATGATGCATGAACTCCAAAAGCATTGAAAGATCTACCTTGGGTAGATTTCGGCTGTCAGCGCGTACGAATCCGTCTAAATCTGAAGTGTCCATTGTATGTACCTACCAATGACTTTCTTGTTCTTGTATAGGATAGAATTTGAGTAGAGAGAAATAAATTTAACACTACACAAAGTTTGTTTACGTTGGGTACCTACCTACGCAAGGCAAACCACACAACATAATATCAGGGTTACCATACTATACTTACCATACCATTATAAATAACCTTGAAAAAGTAGCTACAAAAGTAACAAACTGGCAGCAAAAACACTCCGAACGCAGATAAAGGCTTTGCCAACACAAAGTACATTTGACAAAAAAGGAACAACTACATATAAGGGATGATGAATTGAACTAAGCTGATTTAATTGTATAAAAGAAAAACATATTTGCATATTTATGTTAAAAAAATTCAGAAACTTTTTTTTAACATGGCCCTGGCAATACTAAAATGACATTTGTAACTATATTTTTTTTTAGGATATTAGGCAAAAGAAAACATATTGTGAGCCTCGTTGTTTCGTCACTTCCGGTAAAAATATTTTAAACTTTAAAATGTAAAAAATATAAGAAAACGTGAGTGTTTCAGAAAATAAAAAAATATGGTTCGTTTTATTTTGTATCTAGTTTCCTTTAGGACAATAAAATCCGTATGCTAAAAAAATGAAATGTTGTCAATTGGATCTAATAACGCCCTAAAATAGCACGATGGACGGGTTTATCAAGAAAGTTTTGCAGTCTCAAAAGTGGTATAGCTGAAAATATAGATAACTTAAAATGTTGATAGAATCGATCGCCTAGTAAATAATTTATAATAAGAAGAAAACGCAACTGCGAGAAGAATTTTAAACAAGACAAGAAAATATATTTTTTTGTCTTGGTTAATTATAAATACAAAAAAATGCAGTCGAAGGCATTAAAAATTAAACTTATCCTTGATTTTATTTATGACTGCTTCGTTGCTTGTTTAGTTTTCTTATTTGATGAATTAATAATTCGATATCGATCGATATCAACCCTTGTAGTATGGCTCCACTGCTGGGACACGGGTCTTTTCTAGCATCGCACTGGAAGGTTAGGCCATACTCCACCACTTTATAATTTAATAATTTATCACTATTAGGACACTATTGTTATGCCTCTCTTCTGCACATGAATATGGAATTTTTTAAGCATTTTTTCTTATTTAGCCTCGATTGTATCCCACTGCTGGGCAAATCGATTGTGCCCTTTTGCCTTCCACTCCTCCCTGTTCATGGCCACCTTCTGTGGGTTTGCCCGGCTGGGCAGCCGCAAATATCCTGGACAAGAAATGAACCTTTTTGTTATCAATATATTTAATTCCTTCTGTAACAAATTTAATAACTGCAAAGAATGTTTAAGCTTTGGTCCTGCTTTGACGAATAGCTTTGTTATATTATATTTATATTTATATTTATATTTATATTTATATTTATATTTATATTTATATTTATATTTATATTTATATTTATATTTATATTTATATTTATATTTATATTTATATTTATATTTATATTTATATTTATATTTATATTTATATTTATATTTATATTTATATTTATATTTATATTTATATTTATATTTATATTTATATTTATATTTATATTTATATTTATATTTATATTTATATTTATATTTATATTTATATTTATATTTATATTTATATTTATATTTATATTTATATTTATATTTATATTTATATTTATATTTATATTTATATTTATATTTATATTTATATTTATATTTATATTTATATTTATATTTATATTTATATTTATATTTATATTTATATTTATATTTATATTTATATTTATATTTATATTTATATTTATATTTATATTTATATTTATATTTATATTTATATTTATATTTATATTTATATTTATATTTATATTTATATTTATATTTATATTTATATTTATATTTATATTTATATTTATATTTATATTTATATTTATATTTATATTTATATTTATATTTATATTTATATTTATTTATTTAGACAACTCAGGTCCAATATTGTTAGTAAACAGTTGTTTAAAATCTATGTTATAACATATACAATTCATTATTCAATTATCTTTTTTCATACTTTAAATACACTTGAAATTCACTCAATAAATAAAAATAAAAAAAAACAAAATCACATAACATGATAAGTATTTAGAAATTAAGTCTGAATCTATTCATTTCAAATTAGATTGGATCCTACCTAATTAATTAAAAATTAGTTATCGCTGACTTGATATGTACAAGCGGAAGTATAATCTATCCATTCAGCAACGGCTCATTAGTTAATAAATAATAATAATAATAATAAAATCTTTATTGATAGCCACATACAATCAATTAGCTTAAATATACACAAAGTAGGAGTGAACAGATGGCTGACAAGGAACTAAGTTGGTGAGTCTTCTGTCTCCCAAGCTAGAATGATCTGTATTATGGGAGCCAGAGATCCTCTGTACAACAGTGGACGGCCTTTTATCATTAATAAGAAAATGCAGTGACATATCTTAATTAGGTACGTATATAAAAATAAAAAAAAACAGGAAAAAGTGGATGTGCTTGTTTATGTAGGTGAATGATTGTGTGTGTGTAGGTGTGTGTGTTTGTGTGTGCGTTATGTGTTAGTGTGTATATGCGTGATTGTGAGTTTATCTCATCAATAGCATCTCAGTTTCATCGTAATCAAGTTTTAATAGGCACTCTTTAACTTTTTCTTTTAGTTCAAACTTTGTAAGTGATGGAGTGTTTGAAACATTTAAAATTTCGGAAGTAATATTGTATAAGTGAGCGCTTATATGCTCATAGTGTCTGGTAGCAAAAGTTGTGCGGACATAACTACGTCTACAGAGAGGATTCTTCTTACGTCGTGAGGTGAGTGTAACCGGTGCAGATCGTGTGGAAACATGGTACCTTAAGATTGCGTGAATTACGAAGAGCTGTCTTACAGTTAACACTTTAGATTCGTCGTATAACTTTTTGGTAGAGTGTCGAAAATGTTTGTAAAGCATAACTTTCAGAACGGCTCTTTGCGCCCTTTCAAGTTTAATTAGCGCAGTTTTGTCGGCTCCTCCCCACATCGGAAGGCAGTATGTGATAATAGATTTGCAAAGAGAGTCGTAAACCATAAACAACGTGTCATGATCTGCTGAAGAGCGAAGTTTCCTCATCACAAAGATAAGTTTTCGGACCCTAGCACAGACATTGTCAATATGAGCATGCCAGTTCAGTGCGTCGTCGATGATAACTCCTAAGTACTTTATTGTACTAGACCACGTTATGTTAAGACAAGTGCAGTTATTACTATTGTTGCAACTGTGCGCACTAACCGTAAAGTTATTTGATAGCTTACTACACTTTCTCAATGCAAAGGTCAAGTATTGTGTTTTTTCAATATTCAACGTAAGGAGGTTGGTGTTTAACCACCTTAATACGATTCTTAAGGCGTGTTCAGCATTTAACTTAGCTTCCTCCCACGTAGTATCCCACGTAGTACCATTTATAATTAATGCAGTGTCGTCAGCGTAGGACACAATTTTACAGTTAGGAATGGTCATTTCACACAATTCATTTATGTAGACTTTGAAAAGGGTCGGCCCGAGGACGCTACCTTGGGGCACGCCATATACTACGGTCATTTTTTCGCTGACGTGCTGACCCACACTAACTACCTGAGAACGATTGTGCAGGTAACTATCCAACAGACTGTGACTGGCACCTCTAACACCAATTTTCTCTAGCTTATTAAGGAGGATTTTGTGACAGACGGTATCGAAGGCCTTGGAGAGGTCAAGAAAAATTCCTAAACACTTAGTTTTAGAGTCCAAGTGTCGAACTATACTCCTAGTCAAACACTCAACTGCATCTTCAGTGGAGACACCAGAACGGAATCCGAATTGGTTATTCGAGATAAGGGAGTATTTTTCCAGGTACCCGTTTAGCCTGTTATTTAGGACCTTTTCCAAGACCTTCGACATCGCCGTCAGTACAGAGATTGGTCTGTAATTGCTGACATTGTTTTTAGGGCCCGTTTTATGAATTGGGTGTAAAAGCGCAGTTTTAAAAGCAGAAGGAAAAATGCCTGTATCTAGTGACAGATTACAGATATGGGAAAGCGGGGGGTACCAATACTCTGCGGCAATTTTTTAAGATTCGTGTAGAGATCGCATCCCAACCAACAGCACAATTGTAGCGCAAGTTACAGATCAGCGTCTCAATTTCGGAGTTATCAACGGGAAGAATTACGAGGGAATTGCTTTGGGAGTTGGAGTGTGTTAGGTTTTCACAGCCTGCCTGATTTTGTGTTGGTTGGGAGGCTTCTAAGATCTTATTTGCTAATTGCTCGCCTACAGTAGCAAAGAAATTATTGACAATGTCTAGAGAACTTTTCGGATCGTCAGCTAGTGTTAAGAGTTCCGACGCAAGTGAGGTTTTAGTTTTCATATCCGTGACCTTCTTTATGATATCCCATGTGCTTTTCGGATTGCCTTTGGCCTTGGTAAATTCATTTTTTTCATACTCCCTTTTTATATTGCGAAGTAGATTATTACAAAAGTTTCTGTATCACGTGTAACTTTTGTTTAAGATGAAATTGTCAGGATTAATCTTAGCTTTTTTATGAAGTCGGTCTCTATGACGTATACATCTTAAAAGACCGACTGTGATCCAAGGTTTTATAATCTTGTTCTTTTTGGAGACTTTGACCTCTTTAGCATGACACTTGATGATAGATCCTACCATTTCTACCAAGGTGTTAGCAGCAGAATCCACATCAGTAGCATTTAGTACCGAAGAGAAATCAAGACTGTTAACATCTCGTTCGATGGATTTATGATCAAAAGTAGTTACCGTCTGTATGTTTGTTCTATTTAGGCCATAGAGTTCTAAACATATAACTACTGGTATGTGGTCTGTGATGTCAGTTTCTAGTTTCAGAATAGTTGCGTTGCTAATACATTTGAGTAGCACGTGATCCAAACAGCTATCATTCCTAGTGGGAGTAAAATAAGCTGGAATCAAACCATGCGAATTTACCAAATTTAAGTAATTGTCTTTATCTTTGTTAGTGCAATCTTGTGATATATTAACGTTTATATCACCGACCACAATAATTTTTTGAGTAGCTTTAAGAGATGACAAGAGATCGTTAATGTTATTGTAGAATGTATCTTTTGGAAAAGAAGGGGGGCGGTAAATTGCAATTATCTGAATTTTACTTTCTATAGTTATTAGTAAGCAGTTAGCTTCAGGAAAGGAAGGTTCGAATACTTGATGGTTAAGATCTTTGCGAACGTATGCTACAATACCGTCATTTTGATTTATGTTATGAGTTGTATTGTATGTTTGGTACCCATCCAAGTTAGGTACATTTATGGTTTTATTAAGCCAACATTCAGAAAGTATAATAATATCATATTCTAATTCTGTGACACGCAGCATTGCTAGAAAGTTATCGAGATTCTTAGCAATACTGCGTATATTTTGATGTATTATCTTAAATGATTTATTGATGCTATTATCAATGGTAGGACAAGTACCGGGCAGGCATGTGTGAACTTCAGCGATGCTAAAGGAGTCAAGCTCAGGTAAGATTTGGTTTGTATTATTAGCCATAATTAAGGTAGGTTGGATTTACGAAATATTTTTTAGAAATTTTTAACATAAGAAAGTTACAGGACCAGGGAGTATGCTTGGGAATTTTTGATTTATTGGAAGAATCATGGTCGTTTTGATTGAGCTGATTAAACTGAGATATTACGTGATTAATTGAAATATTTTGTTGTTGTATAAGAGTAAGTGTGTGAGAGAGTGTATTGTTGTGTGTGTCAGAGGGAGTGTTCATGTGTGTATAATTAAAATAAGGATGTATTACAAGTAAAGTAAATATAACAGTACAAGGCAGGAAGTAGCTAGGCACGAATAGCTGTGGGCTTAACAGCAACAGGCATGCTAAGCAAACTCTCCTCCGAGTGAATACGAAAAAGCTCTCCGCCGGTTTCTTTTCTAAGGTAAATTCTTCCATTTACAGCCCAGCAGTAATTTTACCATTTGTATTTGCAAATTGTTTTGCAAGGAAGAAAAGCTTCTTCGATGAAGGAGGTAGATACTCGGCAATGAAAACAGGCTCGATTTTACCTGGAAGACCCAATATTTTTGTGTTAAGCTTTTCACTACGATCTTTGGTCTTGTTGAAAGATTTCACCGATTGAATGAAATTATTCCTTTTATGCACCGAGTTAAATTCTACTATGATTGGCTTCACTAAGCCAGCCTTAGTTGGAAGGCGGTAAGTATCTCGTATTTCAGACGAGGTTAATTAAGAGCCGATCACACTGCCAATGCCGCATACAGCTGCAACCAGGTCAGCAGGGGTTTCCCTCGAACTCGCCGGGAAGTTTCTTATCTCGAGGGCAGATGATCGAGAAGCGAGTTCAAAATCTTTCAATTTATCTTCAAGTTTATGAATGTACTCCCTGTCTAAATCCCTCTGTTTTTCTAGCTTTTCTATACGTGATTTCATATCCTCATACATTGCGTTTGTAAACTCCATGCTTTGTTTGATTTCCAAGTTGGATTGCTGTATATCTGAGTTTTGGGCTTTTAGGTCTTGCAATTCCTTGATTACAGATTTCAGCATACTCTTAACCTCATCGCAGTCACTTTTCGGAGATCCAAAATCTTCGGGTCGTTGGCGCTTGTTGCGAGTAGAACCGAGTTTTTGCTGGAGGTCAGGTTGGTTCGATAGGTCTGGCTCAGATGAAGTTTTAGTCATGGTAGGTTCCCCGCCCTCTAGACTCGGGAAAAACTCCTTTATACTCTGCATATTTACTTACGCGTGCGCTGGTTATTGCGGAGAAACAATAAAAAAGCAAGAGCGGAGGAATCAAGTATACAATTCGTAGCACAGAGTTACTACGTCGTAGCACACGTCGTAGCAGCGACCTCGTAGTAGCAGCCGTAGCAATCCCGTTGACGCTTGGCCCGCGATTTAGATACCGAATCGCAATTTTGCTGTGATGTCGCAGCTCGTCGTGGCGGAATGGTCTCAGTGACTGTCTGCCAGTTTACGCGCCCGGTTCGAAACCGCGCGGGCTCCCCACCAAGGGTGTTTCTCTTGCGATGACACTTTTAATTTACAAAACAGCAGCTATCACACTCGCACTCCCCCCGAGGGGAAATCGTTCCATATAAGCTGGTTTAGCGAGACAAGGAATCGAAAATTTAGGAAGTGACCAATCACGATTTATTAGGTTAGATTTATCAACCAAAATAGATATCAATACTGGAGCAGCCGCTCACCGCCACTGAGTACGGAGGAATGAAGTTACATGAGCTTTACCAATCAAATATACTCTAGAGGGCCACACGTCTTGTTCTTAATGAACTTCCTTAGAGCTACTGGCCCATAGACGTAGAAAGCTATGGAAAACTCTTAAAAGAAAGAATACATAAATAAAAAAATACAATTAGATTTCTGTTTAGGTTTTAATTACAATAAAAAAAAACATTCAAATGTAAGCAAAAATGCAAATACGGGATTGCCCAGCATTGGGACACAAAAGAGGCTAAGTAAAAAAAATACATTTTTTTTTGCTTACGATATCAACCTTTGTATGCCCCCACTGTTGGGGCACGGATCAGCATCGCAGGAAGGTTTGGCCATACTCACATACCAGGTTGGTGGAGGATTGTAACTCAGTGGCGGGCCAGAAGCTGGTTAGAAATTATCAAGCCGTCCATAAGGCCCCCTAGTTTTATATTGGCAAAACACATCAGTCCTATAACTATTATTTACTGTTGTTTAGGCATGTTTTTATAAAGGGACCTGTGAAATTATCATTTTATATGTTTTTTGTACATCTACTTCCTTCTCTAATGTATTAGTCCAGTTCATCCAAAGGTTGTCTGGAAGAGACCACTTTTAGAGATAAGGCCGCCGTTTTTACTCTAAGGTTAAAAAGTATCTGTGTAATTTCCATTTTTATGTACAATAAAGTGTTCTCTATCTATCGGTGCAAACCTCTTTACATCATTTTTATTTCTTTTTCTATTTATCATTTTCAAATATTTAAATTACGTCACACGTTTTTCTTTTTCCCTCATTTTTCATTATTTCTACTTTAACCCTCGACCAGATCTGACTATTTTACCTGCTAATCCGTTTTTATCCAGTTTTTCTGTTTTATTATACTAATAAAATTATCTACAAATAAAACAACACCTGAAGTCGTTCCAGTGTTTATTATTATTTATAAAAGTTCTACTACATGACATATCTATGTATTATAAGTTATAATAGGGGTTAAAGTATGAAATTGCCATTTTATTGCAATAGGTTCTTTGAATTGACATAGAATCTTCATGGTTTGAGGTTTTCGAATGAAACTTTTTTCAAATGGTTTCTATCATGTTTTTTTTTTAAATGTGAAACATTTGAATATCGACTTTCAATTGTTTTTGTTATTCAATTTAGACAAGAAAGATGGATACTGCGAAAATTCGAGTGATTTTTGAATACGAGTTCCGACGCGGAACTAACGCGGCAGAAACAACCCGCAAAATCAATGCTGCGTTTGGTGAGGGGTCTACTAATGAACGCACCGTGCGATTTTGGTTTAAACGCTTTCGTGATGGAAATTTCGACTTAAAGACCGAGCCACGAGCGTGTGGGCGGTCTTCCTCGTCATCAACCAATTTTTTCAAATGGTTTCTATGACGTCAAAAGAACATCATAGAAACCATTTGAAAAAAGTTTCATTCGAAAACCTCAAACCATGAAGATTCTATGTCAATTCAAAGAATCTATTGCAATAAAAGGGAAATTTCATACTTTAACCCATATTAGTTACACCTATTTCGTCGTTTATCGATTATCCTCGTGCGTGCATGGAAACGTGAATCAATTGTATCATAAGAGGACGTTTAGCTACGCATACTGTTACAAAACCTACTAACAGATGTAGATTTCTAGCTCGCACACACGCTTCAGCCCTAACTTTAGCTAGGCAAAAATCCAATTAAATATATAACATAATTATTTAACTTAACCGCAATATGACGCTTAATTTCGAAATCAGAACTAGACTATTATCATTACAACCGTGTGCTTTCGGCAAAAAACGAAGCCTACTTTAGAGCCCGAGGTATATTCTAAAAGAGGTATTTCCTCCTGCATTCATGGAAACGTAAACAAATAAGTAGGTATTATTTATATATTTCTTAATCTTTAGGAAAACCAGGGACTAAACAAACATAATAGATATAAAAACAGGGAGTGGTTAAAAGTTTCCACTTTAAAGGATAACCTGTAAAGACTAATGGTAATGTAACTTTAACATGAAGATGTATGTATATATAGAAGTCATCTTAAAACCTGTCAATACGCACCTATTCATCAAAATATTTCAACAGTTTGAAAACCAAACCGTCGCCGTGCGTCAAGAGCCCTCTTAAAAATTTTAGTAGACTGTCAGAAACCGAAGCCCGCCCCAATTATCTCTAGGCCGATATTTTTAATTGCAGGAATAAATTATTATTTCGGCCCCGCGATAAAGTTATAATAGCTCTCGAAAATTGCGGGAACCTTTCCGAGTGATGGAAATTACTTTTCCTGTAACACCTCACACCCTAATTAGCTTATCGACTGGGCGTCGGTTGGGGCTCCTTTATTGCTTTATTGCCCATCGGTTTTTGTTTACCTCTGCATAGTCCTTGTGATATTAGCATGCATGATTTTGCATGGAACAGCTGCTTGAGTGATCTTAAACGATCGGTGACCGTCTAAGACTAACGCTGGTGGCATTTTTCCCTGCAACTCCGTGCTTCGCAAGGCACGTTAAGCAGTTTGTGCCAGCTGCCGTCGATAGATGGCTGTCGTTACTCCAAGTCAGAGCCCCTAGCTCGTCTTGAAAACTTCTGACAGTAAGACCAGCGACTAGTCTTGCAAGCCTCCACCAATTCGGACTAGGCCTTCATGGTGGAGTATGGCCTATACCTTTCACACGGTAGAGACCCGTGTCCCCCGGCGGGGACATAATGGGTTTATGATGATGATGACATCGCATGATGTTCTGTTACTGCTTAAATAGATAGAGAACATTTCGCACCCAGAAAACAAAAATAATAATAATTTCATAGGAATGTTTTACAATTGGCGGTCTTACTACCGCTTAGATTCAAGCCCTGGGTAGACAGTTCAATGCAATGAAGAATTTTAATTATAATCATAATAGCATCTCTAGAGGAATGGTTTTGAGTTGCCAAGGCATCACGTTTCCAGACGCTATTGAAACTTTCATATGATAAAAATCTGATTTAAATTCGCTTTAAGATGTGACGAACCATATGCTATACGTATCAGCATACAACAATCTTGAGGTAACTTCTTATGTTAGGAGTTATCACGACTATACAAAATATTTCAAGTACCTGTAGTGTAAGACATGTAACCTAGTTTAAGCTACTTATAATATCAGTACTTCGACATTATAGTCAGTCTTGATTGAGCTCTACTCGTGTCATTCATCTCCCTGAACGTTTCACCCTACATGGCGAACCTGCCTTGTTTGTTGCATGCGAGCGCGAATCAAAAAAAAAAAAAGTGACAAAATAGACTTTTAATTGTACCGATTTTTTTAATTTTCATGGCTTTTAATTTTAATGAACGTCTCACGGATGGGCTTATCACCACATGTGCCCACAGCGGATTGGCAATTTCAGGCGCTAAGCTATGTAAAAACAATCATGTACGGAAACAGAGAGTATTGTAAAGAGGTTCGAAATTTCACTGATGCCGGTGAGTCGCCCAGTTGGCAGAGCTCTGGCACGGTTAGCCAAAGGTCGCGGGTTCAAGTACCGGCATGGGTGGAATTTTTAGCCCCTAAATAGGTTTTTGAAAACATTCAGATTTCCTCACGACTCCCACCTCCTTTACTTTCGCTACGTCAAGAAAGCGAGCAAACACAATGCAAATTCATTACGTTGAAACAATTTTTGATTTCCAAAAAATGCGATACTGAAAAACGCCTCATGAATTTTGATGAAGCGAAAAAGATCTATCAGGATCGTTAGCATTGAAAAAATTCAAGGTCTAAAAGGTTTCCCTAAGAAAACTTGGCAAAAGGTTTAGTTGATGTTTAGGTCAGTAAAGCTCTTGAATAATCAAGTCCTAATGTTATTTAAAATGTCTTTAATAAGAATATCTTAAATGTCACATAAATACACACAATAATTACTTTAAGTAACTCCAGTGAGAACGTGACGGCTGTATTCATTTGCATAAACTTTCATTCCATTCGTTTCAAAGGTATTACAAACCAAAATTGTACGGAATAAAACAAAGTTATAATGTCAAGATAGGTAGGTAGATAGATAAGAAATTTATTTGCTTTTTGAGACACACACACATAAAACATAACACATGATCACCATAAGAATATAAATTTGGAATATAAAAGTAAATTACAAAAATGAATCAAAATAGAATTTTCAAGTTACACAAATTCCATTCAATTAGATCATAATATTAAATAAAACCTTCTTTACATTCCATCGCATTCAAATTTAATCATGACTATTAATGAAAAAATGAATAGAACTCAAAACCTTATCTCATTAATAGCAATACAAATTACTGATCAGCAAAAGAAGCCTTTTTTACAGACACTTCAATGTCATTTATCGCAAACAGTTTTCAGTCAACCAACTCTTTACAGTCATAAGGTTTCTCTACGGACTCGGTCGATGATTGGTTGAGGAGATCAAAAAGTTTTTTTTAAGTTAATTATAAAGTAAGCATTTCAAATATCGAACGGTACTACAACACCAAGTTGTCACGGAGGCAAAATTGTACTTTTTCTAACATTAAACTGGCCTGTAAGATTGTGTTAAAAGAGTAAAAAAGAAATGGCGAACGCTCTTTTACCATAATTATGTTATATTTACAATACGAAAAATATACGAAAAATAGACGAACGTGGATATGACAGGATAAACATATTCGTCGTTCATATTGCTAAATGTCCCATGTCAAAAAAAAAATTACGTTTTACACCAAATTTGTAATAAAAATAAAAAAAATACAAACATACACATCATAACCCTAACAATCTGTTAGCTTTTAGATATACCTTCTAGTATACCTTGGCTACTATCAGATAAAATTGGATCTATTCGTTTAAAACAAATATCGAAGCTAATATGACATAATAATAATAATAACTTTTCAAAATAGTGAAGAAAAGTTTTATACAGAGCAGGAAGTAGTATTACAGTCGTGTGTTTTCGGCGAAAACCGAAGCTTACTCTAGAGCCCGAGGTATATTCTAAAAGCTAACAGACTTTACCTACTCAGGCTGAGATTATAATGTCTTATACTTGCATTCAGAATAAAGTTTTCCTTCAATTTAGATGAAAAAACGAAAATCATGTCTTTTTGACGTGTAACATTTGCAATATGAACATTATAGAAACGTGAGCATCTTATAAACGTTCCACTGCAGGATACGAGCCTTCTCCCGGAGACAGAGAGAGAATAATTATGCAGCAAGCGTTGAGAATCAAATCTGGATCTTTGTATTCCGAGCTGCCCACGGTGGATTGATAATTTCAAGCGCCGAGATATGTAAATACCTTAGAAACTAGGGTTTCTCTACGCTGTTTACCTTCACAACGAGAGGGTGGTGTTGCTACGACAAATTCACAGTTATTAAATATTCCAAGGAGAGTATGGACTTAATTACCACGCATGCTCATTAAGCATTGGCGGTTTCAAACAATAAGACATATGTACATCTTACTAAAACTAGGGTTTCCTCACGCTGTATTCCTTTACGGGCTACAACTTGCAATACACGGCTACAAAATATTCAAATATCTACGTAACCGAATAAAATGTCACTGGTAAATTTGGAAGAAGAAGATTCTTTGTAAATGCCGAGAATCAAACTCGAATGTGAGACCAGCATTCTGTGAACCGTCCTTCGTTCATGACATACAAATGTGGAGTGTACTGTTGGAGAGTGGTGGTTGCGCACTGGTAGAACGCCGGCCTCACATTCGAAAGGTTGTGGGTGCGTCTCCACGCATGTACCAATGACCTTGTTTTCTAAGTTACGTACCTACATTTGTAAGTAGCAATCGTATATAAGAAGCAATACTTGCTAACTTTGAAGGAATGCATCGTGAGGAAACCCTGGTGTTTAAGGTGTTCACATACCTCAGCCTTGGAAATTGCCAATCCGTCATGGGCATTTTGGAATCGCGAGACCCAGGTTAGATTCTCAGCGCGGGCGTTGCATCTACGACTTTGTTTTCAAAGTTAGGTTTATCTACGAACTTATGGTAGCTATAACACACGATAACTGTGAAGGAAAACATCGTGAGGAAACCAGCGGCTAGGTGGCTCCGAACGTATTGACTAGTCTTTCCTGTGGGCAAGGCCGACTAAGCTGTGAGGATGGTCTAGGTTCTGGGCAAGCCTACACCATCTATAAAACCATGTCCCAGGCACTACAGCGTCGGAGTGGTCCCTTCATCCATCTAGTGTGAGTGAAGATACCACTGGACGCTGTATAAATCATCTCATTAAGTAGATGCAAAGAGGTCAATATTATTATTAAATTTACTTATTGCACTATCTCTCCACCAGTGCCCCCGGACATTGTCAGCGACGACACATCGGCAGACGTGGCGGTGCAAGAGTTGGAGAACGCCACATTAACTTGCAAGGCCACCGGCCACCCGCCGCCAAAAATCACCTGGACTTATCAGGATGGTAAAGATACTGGGCAATAGTATTTTCTTAACGATTTGCGATAATCATACATAGTATATATTAAACGGGTCTCATCGCGATTATTTATTAGGTGAAACGTAATTACCTTATTTGCCGACGCGTTACAGTTGCCGTAGTCTTGGGTAGATTGAAGTGGCGAGTACATTCACTTATTGTGGGTAGTAACTATCAATTTTGGCGATTAGACCCGTTTAATATATAACTATGCGCTCGTGGCCTAGGCGAACCGAGTGATTGGAATCAATCACTTGGTTAAGCAACAACAGGCGCAGTCAGGTACGGGATGGGTGACCGTCCCGTGACTACCACTAGTGGCATTTTTTCGAGCACTTCCGTGCTTCGCAAGGCACGTGAGTCGCCCATTGGCTCAATTGGTAGAGCGCTGGCACGGATAGCCAGAGGTTGCGGGTTCGAATCCCGGCATGGGTGAAGTTTTTAGCCTCTAATTAGGTTTTTAAATTTGTTCCTTAGCACGGGTTAGTGCATTAAAATAAAAATAGTATAATAATGTGGGTACAGTGATATCGTTCCGATGTAAAACCTAACTGCAAAGTAGGTAGTCGGGGCTGTAAGTAATGCAATTTGCTTAAGTCAGATGTCGCTGCCTGTACGTAATACAGAGAATAGTGTAAAGAGGTTTGAAATTTCACTGATGCCGTGAGTCGCCCATTAGCTCAATTGGTAGAGCGCTGGCACGGATAGCCAGAGGTTGCGGGTTCGAATCCCGGCATGGGTGAAATTTTTAGCCTCTAATTAGGTTTTTAAATTCGCAAGGCACGTTAAGCCGTTGGTGCCGGCTGTCATATCATGGCAGTCGTTAAGCCATGTCAGAGGCCTTATGGGCGGTTTGATAACTTCTGACAGTAAGGCCCGCCACTGTCTTACAATCCTCACCAACCCGGACTTGGCCCCCGTGGTGGAGTATGGCCTAACCTTCCTGCGATGCAGGAAGAGACCCGTGCCCCAGCAGTGGGGACATACAAGGGTTGATAACGAAATATATAACTATGATGCTGGGCAAGCCTACTTCATCTAAAAACCCTTCACCCATCAAGTAGTCTCTTCACCCATCTAGTGTGAGTTAGGTCCTTCAAGACGCTGCATAAATCATCTCCTTACGGCGATGCCAAAGCCTGACTATCTGTACTTTCCTTTCTAGTCCCCCAACTTTATCAGAATACTAAAGAGATCCTCGAGGTCCTGTTTACTAAGTAAAGAAGGGGCTAATAAACATAGTAAGGTAATGTAATTAGCTTTTTCTGTCTCCTAATTGGAAAATGTAGCCAAGTACAAATGGCATGTGCTTAGCATTCGAAGCTTAATATTTGCGTAAGGAAAGAGTAAAGGTACAGGTTTGCTTACGGGAAATCTTTTTGGATGTAAATAGAGGGTTATGGTAAGCTGACTGCCCCAGAAGGAAGGTTATGTTTTTTCTAGTGTATGTCTGCCTCAGCGCTTCAAATTGACAATTCGAGGTCAGCATGCGTGGTAATTAAGCCCATACTCTCTCTCTCTCTGAGAGAAAACCTGTGCCTGCAGTGGAACGTATCATCATCATCATCAGGCTATACTAGTCCATTGCTGGACATAGCCCTCCCCTAATGAGCGCCATAGCGCCCTGTCTTCAGCTTGCCGCATCCAGCACTTGCCTGCAGTTTTTCGCAGATCGTCATCCCACCTAGTCGGAGGGCGTCCTACACTACGTTTGCCGAGTCGCGGTCTCCACTCAAGGACACGTTTGCTCCAACGGTTGTCGGTTCTTCCCGAGATATGGCCAGCCCACTGCCACTTCAGCTTGCTGATTCTCTGAGCTATGACGATAACTTTGGTTCTCTGTCGGATGCATTCGTTACGAATCCTATCCTTCAGAGAAACTCCGAGCATAGATCTCTCCATAGCTCGCTGAGCGACTATAAACTGGTGGACCAACCCTTTCGTGATTGTCCATGTTTCGGCTCCGTAGGTCATGACAGGTAGGATGCACTGATTATACATAAAGGAACGTATACATATAGGATAAACATAAATAGGTATGTATGTCACCATCATCATCATCAGGCTATACTAGTCCACTGCTGGACATAGCCCTCCCCTAATTATCGTCTTTAGCTTGCCGCATCCAGCATCTGCCTGCAGTTTTTCGCAGATCGTCATCCCACCTGGCCCTAGAGTCTAATTAATAGTTACATGCTTTTTCAATAGAATAAAATAAGCACTACAATGGTTGATATTTGCCTCAATTTGATAGTCTACAAAGCGTTAGCGGTTCAATGTCATTCCACTGGTATCTTCTTCTTCTTCAGGCTATATTAGTCCACTGCTAGACATAGCCCTCCCCTAATGAGCGCCATAGCGCCATTCCACGGGTATAACCCGCACAAATTAAATAGGCATCTCTCGCGTAAAAGATAGAATCGCGAAAGGCGCCGTGTTAAGTAGCACGGGTTATACCATTGCAATGTGATTGGTTACAGGTGTACCGATATTTTTGAGCAATAAGCCTTAAATTATTAATCGGGTACTGTTTGAGATCTTATCTTAATGCAGAAACATTATCATTATATGTTATATTATTGTTAGAATATTATGTACATTTATGCTTTAAAAAGTTAAAATGTCAAAATACATTATTTATGTAACGTTCATGGCCTAGGCTAACCGAGTGATTGGAATCAATCACTTTGATAAGCATCAATAGGCGCGGTCAGGTACGGGATGGGTGAGCCTCCCGTGACTACCGCTAGTGGCATTTTTCCGAGCGCTTCCGTGCTTCGCAAGGCACGTCATACAATGGCAGTCGTTAAACCATGTCAGAGGCCTTATGAGCGGCTTGATAACTTCTGACAGTAAGGCCCGCCACTGTCTTACAATCCTCCACCAACCCGGATTTGGCCCCCGTGGTGGAGTATGGCCTAACCTTCCTGCGATGCAGGAAGAGACCCGTGCCCCAGCAGTGGGGACATACAAGGGTTGATAACGATGTAACATATTTTTAATCACTCGAAAAACTCTTGTAGTGAATAATGGCATTTTTGGACTAGATACTTATTAAATGCATTTTCAAATAGTTTATTTTTATTTATGTTTTTTATTTGTGGTGGTAATGAGCAATATAAGTATGTACAGGTCATCCTTCACATTTCTGTTGCATTTTTGGATCGCATCTTAGATCCGTGATTTTTTTTCGTAGCGTTGTGTTGTTTCATATATTTCTTCAGACGGTTTTCATTTGTAAGCTCTTTAAAATTAAAAATTCTGTACAAAAACAAGATATATTTTTTTAAATATTCATGGACATATCACACAGATCTCGTTAGCCCTATACTTAGTACAACTAAATTACTTGTTTTATAGGTGCTAACTCGACGATAGATTTAATACAATAAATAAATAGATAACCCGTGCTAAGGACAAATTTACCTATTTAGAGGCTAAAAATTTCACCCATGCCGGGATTCGAACCCGCAACCTCTGGCTATCCGTGCCAGCGCTCTACCAATTGAGCTCAATTTTAAATTTGTCCTTAGCACGGGTTAGTGCATTAAAAATAAAAATAGTATAATCATGTGGGTGCAGTGATATCGTTCCGATTTAAAACCTAACTGCAGAGTAGGTAGTCGGGGCTGTAAGTGATGCAATTTGCTTAAGCCAGATGTCGCTGCCTGTACGTAATACAGAGAATAGTGTAAAGAGGTTCGAAATTTCACTGATGCCGGTGAGCCGCCCATTTGCTCAATTAGCCTCTAAATAGGTTTTTAAACATAGATATCATCCAAGACCCGAGACAAACTAGAAAATTTCATTTCCTAGTTAGACCCGGCCGGGGATCGAACCCGAGACCTTCGGTTTTACAGTCAACGTGCCAAACCGCTGCGCTACCGAGCCTGTCAGAAATATAACAATAATATAAAAAGAAGCGTCTCTTTGTAAGTCATTTTCTGTGGGTTGGAATGTTTCTGTGCAATGGTCCAATTTAACTTCATAATACGTACGCCTGTTACCTGCAAACCCAAAGTGAAGTAGTCGCACCTTCATCCGCAGAAGTTGTAGGTACACGCGGGTACACGTGCCGAAAAGTTGTAAACCGTTAAAAAAAACTTAACACCTTCAATAAAGCCCTCCCGGAAAGACAAAGTTTTGGGACGCGTTTACGAAGTACGGTTGGACAAACAACTGGGTGGGTAATTTTTTAACTAAGTTATGTCCATCGCCCACGGCGATTTTTGGGGCGGTGCAAACGTGATACAGTATCGCTACAATGGCGGTGCACAGGGCGGCTTTATCGATAAAGTAGAAACTTATCAGATTAATGCAGATTGATTAATGACTTTTTCGAAGCTTCATTGGGAAACCGGGGCATGAGACTGAGGGATTGTGATATGAACTTTTGCTCTGGGGCATATCTGAGTGTTATCCCTCGGGCATAATTATATGGATTTTTAGGTCAGATGTGACACGGAGCAATTGATCTGGTAAGGTTTTATTGCTATTATTTATTTATAAAAACCTCGATAAAAAGAATAAAACGTACCCCGAAACGGCGTGCGTGCATGAAACGACTTATGAAAGATCATGGCAAGTGTTCTCTGCCTGCTCCTCTGGGATACAGGCGTGAGGTTATGTTATGTTCAACAGATAAAACTAAGGTCAGCAGCTAACAGGTTAAACCTGTTAGCTGCTGACCCAAAACGCCACGAGTTACCCGTTTTGATAATTAACAGAAAAAAATAAAACGATCATCCATTCCACGGTCCACTTTAAGCAGCTTAATTGAGTTGAACTTTTGCACCGGACAGTACATACATGCGGCGGCTATGTAACGAACATAAATCAAGCATAAGTGTTAAAGTTTCGGAGCCTGTTCCGGGCGTATTTAGTTATTTGAACTAGTTAGCTTCAACCGCTCTATTATGGAGACCTCGACTTTCATACGGCCTGTACTAGAGGATGGGTGCTTAAATTGTGATGTGCGATTTGGTGGTCTTGGACAATAAACAGTCCACCGATAAATTGAGATAATATAGATAGAGTTATTAGGTCTCCAATTAATTATCTTGGTTTATTTATTTCAACACCACGTGTTTCTGTTTTCGTTCAGGTCAGCCTTTGAAATCGCAAATCCGCAGTAAACACACGTTGTAATTAATTAATTGTCGTACTCTCTCTTTCTAGAGCTGTCGTAGCAGAGCCGTATATAGAGCGTTTATAGTGAGTCAAAACCTGGATCTCGATCATTCTACAACTCTATAGATATATTATATTTATATAATTATATTGACTCATATGTTGTATTTGATAAGTTTGTGGATCCATCTCTGAACACACGCGAATGCTAAGTAATGGCCTGAACGTCTCCACCTGGTACAAAGTAATGTAATTAAAAAGAAGCATTTCAAGATGACCCAACTTTGACTAAAAACGACGATAACGTGGGTTGAACATTAATAGCCTACCTTTGTCGTTATCACAAAGAGCAATGGAAAGGAGCACGCTGGGAATCAGACTTAGCGATAAAATCAGAAATTCAGAAATAAGAAAGAAAACTAAAGTAACAGACATAATTACTCGCATAGAACACTTGAAATGGGGTTGGACAGGACATAATGTTACGTTGCAAAATAAACAAATGGAGTAAACAAGTCACCTTATGGTATCCAAGAGAAGGCACCAGAAGAAAGGGTCGTCCGAAAAGAAAATGGAAAGACGATATCCGCCTAACCTTGGGACCATACTGGACCAGAGTAGCTGAGGACAGAGCTCAGTGGAGAGAGCTGGAGGAGGCCTATGCCAAACTATGAATTAACCACTATGAATTAACCAAAACTTGTGCAAAACTTTGAATTGTGATTCTTGAAGCAATTTCGGAATAAAAGGGCTTATTATTATTATTATTATTATTATTATATGTCGTTATCGGTTATTAAAGCCATCCGGAAAATTCGACAAACGCTAATTTCAAAATCGATATTTAAATTTTATACGTACAGACAGCTACATCTGGGATACCTACTCGTTTGTTCAAATCGCTTAGACGGGTATTGGATACCAACCATAACGGTTGCACCTACTGACGTGCCGTATTGAACTTATTCGGCTACTAATTTTAGGTTCAAATTCAGATACTTTATTTGTCAAACATAGGTGTACAATACATGCATGGTCTTGTAAATACTAAATATGCGCTATGTTTAGCCAATAAGGCGCACAAATAATAAAATAAACTTAAAATAATAGGTGACATTTATAGTTATTAACAAAATTGCAAGTCAATAATATTAATTAATTAGAAATATAATATTATTCATAATAAATAAGTAGACAATGTCAAAATTTGTGGTAGTTAGCCAGTGTCGGCTAGGTCTACCTCACGATGGGCTGGTTGAGAGAGCGGAATGGGAGGTGAAGTGAATGGACTTACTTGGTGATGGTGGATGATGGCTCGCTTTAGCTGTTGGGCAGATGATGAGCGGTGATAGATGAGCTGATGCGTCCAGCGTACGGAGAACACTCCTGCACTGTTCACTTATAGTCTAATACTGTCAATATATTGTTCTTTGAGCTGATAAAGTTTCTTGGTCACCAAAATGTCTATCACTTCACGAGAATTCGAGCACTTATCACGCGCGTATGTCACCGTGCGAATGTGTATGCAGATGGCTGGATAAATTAGTAGCGAGCGGGCGGCACGAGCGACGGCACCGGAACGACCCAGAGTAATGAACAATGAGTGACCACAGATTCATGATTACGTCGCGTCGATTCTCGCGCGAACAATTTGTCATTTAAATATTCGAAGACACTATAATAAAGATTTCATTAAAAGTAAATATCAGGGAATATCCTTTTTATTTGTAATGCTAGTTATTTTTAAATAAGTCTGTAACACATTTAAAGTAACCAAAAAATTGGTATATACGAAGGCAGTTTAGTTGATCTGTTATTTATTTAATTATCATTTATGTAACATTAACTCTTTAACGATGTAAGCTTAACTTATATAAATGCTGTGCTTACCTATAAGTGGTGTACATACACGTAATTTTATCTTCCTGTAACTCTTTTGTACAATGTTCTGTATGTGTGCTGTTGGTGTGCCTAATAAATAAAATAAAATTTTATTATACACGTATTATTTTAATATATATGTTTAGTGTATTATATGTGTAAGTATATAATAATGTGGAAGGTTGTCTTTTTCCTTTTTTTTTTGCACGCCTGCCAATTTTTCGTTCTACCTCCTGCGGTTGACTGGTAGAAAATGCTTATGGCATTAAGATCGCCGCATTGTACAATTTTATGGTGCAATAAAGTATTAATAAAAAAAAAAATAATAAAATAAAATAAACCAAGAAGCAAATGAACTTTATTGTTGCATCAATAGATAAGTACATACTAATTTAATTTTTTTATTGTAATTTCCATTTTTATGTACAATAAAGTGTTCTCTATCTATATCTACATACACTTCTTCACTATCAAATACTCATCATCATCATCATCGGTCCACGGTTGTCCACTGCTGGACATCGGCCTCTCCCATTGCACGCCACTGAGCACGGTCCTCGGCTACTCTCATCCAGCTCTTGCCAGCCGCCCTGCGAAGATCATCGCTCCACCGAGTCTGAGGACGTCCTACACGACGTTTACCAAACACTCACTACATAAAAAATGTCTGCATAAAAGGAGCGCCCTTTTATGCGGACATTAATTTTATGCAGAAATTTACGTAGAATAATGAACTCGGAAGCGAGAGATCCAGGTTCGATGCCCAGTGCGGGCATGTACAAATGACTTTTAAAGGTTAAGCCGTGAATCATATTTTTTTTTTGTACGCACCTAATAGTTAAGTAATATTTCAAAATATGTTTAATTATCCATAACTTACAAAAACTTGGACCTATAAATGTTAAAGCATTTAAGTTATTTAGTTGTTACTTGGAACCAACCAGCCAGGTTGAGGGCAATTATAATCCGTTTTCAGTAAATTTTCCTACGTAATAAAATACTTTGGCCTTATAAGGAGACTAAGCCCGTATTTTTAGATGTATAGATCGATAAATGGAAATAAATATTCCATTAAACATACACGTTTACAAAGCATCACATTAAGGCACGGAATAATAGACCGTAATACACAGAGTATTGTACGTAGGTAATACAGAGAGTATTGTAAAGAGGTGGAAATTTCACTGATGCCGGTGAATCGCCCATTAGCTCAGTTAGAAGAGCGCTGACACGGATAGCCAGAGGTCGCGGATTCGAAGCCCGGCATGGGTGGAATTTTGAGCCCCTAAATAGGTTTTTTAGAATAATAACAGTAAACAATTAGACAAAACAGAAGACATTACACAAATTTAGCTAATCATTTTATGCGGTGCGGTAAGTACCTATTGGTAAGATAAGAATGAACAGCTACGTGGGTGTGGCAAATGCAAATGGATACCGACGCAGCATGTGCTGATAGCTTAAAAGGAAAACTCTAGCGCTGATATTCTGCCGATAACCAGTGCAAACGTCGTGCAGAGCCCAAAGAAGTGAGGTTGGTAAAACTGACTTTACTATCTTAGTAGGCTCGGACAGAGAGACTTACTACTTAGTTTTAGTTACTGTATATTATTATTATTATTATTATTATTATTATTATTATTATTAGTATTATTATTATTATTATTATTATTATTATTATTATTATTATTATTATTATTATTATTATTATTATTATTATTATTATTATTATTATTATTATTATTATTATTATTATTATTATTATTATTATTATTATTATTATTATTATTATTATTATTATTATTATTATTTTTATTATTATTATGTGGGGAAAAAAAGGTAAATGTCTCGTCTGACCAGAGTGGCCAGACGGACGCCCTCCGGCTGAGGAGTCCAAGCGGCCGGAGGTCAGGGCGACAGCGAGAGAAAACGCCAGACTATCCGGGCTGTATCAAGCAGCACCGCCTTCTGCATGATAGCCGGAAGCATGCCCACACGGAGTTCCAACCGCCTCAGATGGTTAACGAGACTGGTTGGAACTAACCCATTCGCGGACAGGACTATAGGAACGATTTCGGCCGACACCACCCCCCACATGTCGGCAACCTCGTGCGCCAGGTCCAGATACTTGGTTTTCTTATCTGTTTCGGCCTTCACGAGGTTCTCATCATGCGGGACAGTAATGTCGACCAAAAACGCCCTATTCTGCCCCCGGTCCACCACCACAATATCAGGCTTATTCGCGAGTATAGTCCTGTCTGTGACAATGGGCCGGTCCCAATAGAGCTTGGCGCGGTCGAAAACGACCGCGCCAAGCTCTATTATTTATTATTATTATTTATTATTATTATTATTATTATTATTATTATTATTATTATTATTATTATTATTATTATTATTATTATTATTATTATTATTATTATTATTATTATTATTATTATTATTATTATTATTATTATTATTATTATTATTATTATTATTATTATTATTATTATTATTATTATTATTATTATTATTATTATTATTATTATTATTATTATTATTATTATTATTATTATTATTATTATTATTATTATTATTATTATTATTATTATTATTATTATTATTCTTCTTCTTCATTGATACTTTGTCTCTTTTTATTTTCATAAAAAGGTATTTAATAAAGAGCACGGACCTAAGCCAAGTGCTGTTTATGTTTTAATTTAAATCAGTAGAAAGAAATTTTCTTACAATGCGGCAGGTGTTGAGGATTACCGCTTTTTGTAGATATGTAACTGTGGTGCTAGGAATATTTAGTGTACTGAGACTATTTTGTAGTGTTTTTGGGATTATCCCTGTAGCTGAAAGGACTATTGGCACTATTTTTACTTCATTGACACGCCATTGCGTTTTCAGTTCTATTGCCAAATCTGTGTATTTGCTAAGTTTGTCAGTGATTGTGGACTGAATGTTGTGAGTATTTGGTATGGCAATATCTATTAAGTACGCGATTTTGTTGGTTTTGTCGTGAATTGTGATATCTGGCCTATTGTAGTGAATTGTCTTGTCCGTTATTATTGTTCTATCCCAATATATTTTTATGTGGTCATTATCTAATATGGTATCCGGCTTGTACTTATAGTATGGCACTTTATTAGGTATGAATTTGTACTTATGTGCAAGGTGCTGGTGAATTATAGACGCTACTTGGTCATGTCTGTGTTTGTAGTCTGTTTGGACTATAGACTTACAAGCACCTGTTATGTGTTGTATTGTCTCGGCAGTGCTGTGGCATTTTCTGCAGATGTCCGTAGTATTTGGCAGTCGCATTATGTGCTTCTGATAATTTCTAGTGTTAATCACCTGATCTTGAATTGCAGTCATGAAAGCCTCAGTCTCCGGAAACAGTTCGCCTCTCTTCAGCCATGCGTTCGATGCAATTATGTCGACATGTGGCTGAGTAAGATCGTTATTATTATTATTATTATTATTATCATTATTATTATTATTATTATTATTATTATTATTATTATTATTATTATTATTATTATTATTATTATTATTATTATTATTATTATTATTATTATTATTATTATTATTATTATTATTATTATTATTATTATTATTATTATTATTATTATTATTATTATTAGTAACTAAAACTAAAGGCGACTCAGATGATTGTATACTGTAACGATACTTATTTATTGTAGCTGGCTGGCGTAGCCGTCTAGGCAAGGTTTGAATTATTTGAAGAATATCGTCACGTTTTGTTTAGGTAGGTGTCAGTCGTGTTGAGACTCGCAGCCAGGCTAGGTTTTGTGATAAAAAAGATAGTTAAAAGGAAAGTATTATTGCTAATTCTAGTGTTTCAATAACTACAGTGCTACAGTACACACATCTTAGTGAATTCGCATTTTTTTCTTTAAGAGTCTGGTTGCAAATACTGGTGAATGATTCCAATTGTTGAACTATCGTGTTCCATACTAATTGCTATCGCAATCTTCAGGATCCCAACGGGATTATATAATTACGCGTATGCGTAATTAGAAGTCAGGGTTGGCTTGGAACATTGAATTTAAAGTAGCATTTCTTTTCGATAGCTGTAAAGGATAATATCGTGAGGAAAATACACCCCCGATTTCTCGTACTCTTAAGACGTTTCGGGGTGGTAGCTATCGTCACCGATGAAAAAAAATCATAACTTGTTTTATAATACTTTTCTTGAAATCTTAATAACTGTGATAACTATTTTTAGAACTTCCAATCTAGAACCTATGATCAATAGATTAGAACTTTAATCGATTTCCGCTAAAAACGGCCGTTTTGGCGGAAAGTGACTAAAGTCCTTGGCTGTTGATTCTAGTTTCTAGACGGTTCCCGTAGGTGTGAAAAATAGTTATCACAGTTATTAAGATTTGTCATGTTCGCTTTTAAATAAAAACTTATAATAGATAGATAGAGATACATAACACTTTATTGTACATGAAAAAGGAATTTGCACAGATATATAGCACTATAGCATAGAGTATTATAGCACAAGGTATTCCATTGGCGGCGTTAGTTAGCACCCCCAAGCATCTTCATAGTTTTAAGTTGTTTTTTTATGTACGTTTATCAACTGACAGCTAAATTTAGTGTAGGTTAACAATGTATTAGCGTTTGCATCTGACGATTAGTGCCTGAGTTGTTGACTTATATCAGTGCTTGAAATCGCCTTTATGCTATGTGCATACATTTTTACGAAATAAGGATAAATTGAGGTAATATATATAAATTCTGCGTTTAATTTTACTAGCAATAGTTGATATATATTTATATATTAAAGCATAGAATAAGGTACAGCTAAGTATATAGATAGATAGAGAGCATTTTATTGTACTTTAATAAGGAAATTACACCGATGTAAGAAAAGATAGGAATAAGATTTATTTATTTTCGAACCATACATATACGTATACATTGGAAAATAACCTCTGTCTGTGTGTATTCGACGACCTC
This sequence comes from Yponomeuta sedellus, assembly GCA_934045075.1. Classification (NCBI taxonomy): domain Eukaryota; kingdom Metazoa; phylum Arthropoda; class Insecta; order Lepidoptera; family Yponomeutidae; genus Yponomeuta; species Yponomeuta sedellus. The sequence goes on from OW203734.1 coordinate 5,992,764, forward strand.
TGTGGCGGAGTCGTAGCGCATCTGCCTACCATGCAAGAGGTCCCGGGTTCGAACCCCGGCTGGGGACTAACAAAAAAACCCCAGGTCTTGGACGTTTACATTTTTGTGATGTTGTTGTTTATGGTTCCTATGACACCCACCTGGTTCCTATGGTATCCTAGTGTGGGGCCAGAAGCTATGTATGTGTTTGTATGTAAATGTTTTGTTATGGTATTTCCTTGTGCCTGCCTGGTAATTATTACACAGGGTATCCTAGTTTGGGATCAGAACAAGTGATTGTATTATGTAATCACCCGACTGCGGCTAAGCCCAAAAGGAGGGTAATGTGTTTAGTTCGTATGTATGTTTGTAAGTATGTCCGATTCTATGTTCCGTCATAACTTCTTAACCAATAGTCTGATTTTGTTAAATAAGGTGTCAGTCGATTCGTCATCCTTGCACGGGTGTCATGGGCTATATCAAATCAGAATTATGCGATCAGAAGCGTGACGAAAAATAAAATTCGTTCGTTAAAGTACAGCCAGGAACCACTAGATGTAATTTATATATTCTAACATTAGAATTACTTGCCTTATGCTTGGCTAGGTTTGTGACAGCGCAGCCCAGCACTGCCTCTCTGCCAAGGAAGAATGTGTGGTTTCCGATCGGCCTCTCGAACTCCGGGTCTTCGGAAAACTTCTTTGTTGTCATTTGGGAGTCTGTTGACGAAGAGACAACATCATTAGTTCCTTATATTTCTTGTTCTTCCAAACCGTTATCTCCAATTCAAATCAGTTTTCTGGCACGTCTAGGATATTGCCAACGTTTGGTTTCGGAAGCACAGATTAAAGGTGGCATAAGAAGAAAGTGATCAAGCTACACTGTCCTTTAACGTCACTCAAAATAGTTGTCACAGTTGTTAAGGATTTTCATGTTCACTCTTAGATTGAAATGTATTATATTCTTTTTTTAATGCACTTTAATGAAATGTATTTTAATGAAATGTATTATATAGGTTTTTAAAATTGTGCTTAGCACAGGTTACTGTGCTAAGGACAATTTTAAAAACCTATTTAGAGGCTAAAAATTCCACCCATGCCGGGATTCGAGCCCGCGTCCTCTGGCTATACGTGCCAGCGCTCCTTCCATCTGAGCTAATGTACGTAATACAGAGAATATTGTAAAGAGATTCAAAATTTCACTGCTGCCGGTGAGTCGCCCATTAGCTCAGTTGGAAAGAGCGCTGGCACGGATAGCCAGAGATCGCGGGTTCGAATCCCGGCATGGGTGGAACTTTTAGCCTCTAAATAGGTTTTTTAAAAGTATTATTTATTCATTTTTGTTGGAAAGATTAACAGCCGCATAACAATGTAGATAAAATAAATTAATAGCTGAAAGCCAATTATAAAACCAGTTATGACTTTTTTCCATTGTTGGCTCTAGTTAGCAACCCGAAGTGCCTTAACAAATCGTTTGTTAAACTCCAAAGACGAATAGTTTAACAAAATAAGCAAATAAACTTCTTCTTTTTCGACTTCAACTTTACACAAGAAAAGCCGCGTGTTTTCGAACAAACTTTGCGTAGAACATAACACACAATTAAGCTTTCTTTCACTCATACATAATCCAATTACGTAGGAAAACATGACCCTTGGAGCAACTGAGTGTGAGGGTAAAGTTATACAGTGGAGCCATGTTGAACCAGATCGCTTAGTCCGGTAAATTGAATTAAATAAAGTAAAACATGATATGTAAGAATATAAATATATATAAATACCTACTAGCAATAAAATTCTTTGAGATATAATATGTAAGAATATCTATTTTTTAAGTCCTATTCGGCTATGAAGACTATATATAGGCGAGGATATAGGTTGTAACGTTGGATATCTTTACAAATAATTATAAACTCTGGAACGACATCAGGTGTGGTTTTATTTGTAAATTTAGTATAATATTTTAATAAAACAGAAAACTGGATAAAAACGGATAAACGGAGAAGCAGGTAAAAAAGTCAGATCTGGTCAAAGGGTAAAGTAGTAGTGATGAAAAATGAGGAAAATCGAAGAATGTGTGACGTAATTTAAATATTTGAAAATGATAGATAGAAAAAGAAATAAAAATGGTATGAAGAGGTTTGCACCGTCACACTACCCGGGGGCACCGGTATTTTTTTTTATATATTTATTTAAAAAATATATTTAAAAAGAATTTTTTTTAATAAAAAATATTGTTAAGTAAAATTTTAAATTTAAAGAAAAGGTCGAGAGTAAAGTCCGTGAAGGTCGGGGATGTGGGATGGTAAGTAAATTTATTCTTAAATATTAAAATAAAATATAACATAATCTGAAATATGGATGATGGAAAAAATTTAGAGGGTGTGGGTGATATTCACAGTGATTATTTACTTTAGACAGTTCCAATTTTATTCATCATCTATCATTCATCCCTAGCATGCATCATCTAGCATTGTCTTCAACTAAAGTGAAGGTGAAGACGTTCTTTTAATGTAGACAAAATCTATTTTTATTAAGTAGATTAATCCAGGAACTGGTGTAAATTAGTAATAGGCTTATTTAGCCAGTTACCACCCGCTGGTATTTGGTAGTGGTAAGGCTTAGTATTGAGTCACAATCCGATCTATGAAAATTATTTACATTTTAAAAATATTTACAATATTGGGTACATAGTACCCGACGGGGTAGAATCCGTCGTAGTTGTGCTCTCAAGAGCTATGGTGGGGTAAACACCGTAACGCGTTTAATTAGATAACGCGATTGATAAATAAATAAATTGACCTAGGCTTATTTAACGTGTTGTCGTCGCACCTGATTGAATGTTTGGATGTTATAAAAAAAATTGGTTAGCAAATGTCCTGGAGGATAGTGGTGTAAGTGTGCTTTTAGTACGCACTAAAGGATAAGTTACAAAAGGTGCTCTAAGTTTAGGTTAGAGAGTTTAAACATAAGATTTAATAAATAAATAGACAAATAATATGAAGCAAATGTGTCCGAAAAGGTAATGTGGTGATTATATATACAGAAAATTAAAACTTTAAAAAGGTGGCGTGGGTAGGTTTTGTACATATTGACAGTTAAAATATTTATAAAGAATGCGGATACTAAAAAAGGAGGTTAAATAAGATTTTAGGAATGAGGTAAGGATGAGGTGAGGGTGAAGTTTTTATTTTATTGCCAAAGAGTTCCTTGTAGGTTTAACCTGTGGAGGTTTTGTTTTGAATTTTGAAAATGATAAATAGAAAAAGAAATAAAAATGGTATGAAGAGGTTTGCACCGTCACAAGGTAAATCGGTGGAAGTTCCGTGGAAGCGGATGGACAGCCACTGCGAGAGATGACATTTGAGGGAAAATCCCTATACCCAGCAGTGGGCAGCAATGGGCTGATGGTGGTGATTATAAGAAAAGGTACAACACAGTATGTATTATAGATATAGCATTATATCCAGGTTATGAACTAGATAATACGAGCTGTGCCCCGCGGTGTTACCCGTAGTTCATCGATTTTCCTGTGGGAATAAGTGTAAGTGTGTATGTAATGGTTCGTATCTTCTCACAGTCTCATAACTCCTCAGAGTACGTAAACATTGGGCCTTAAAATAAACGAACTCACGTGTAACAAACACATTATTTACCCTCCCCTTAACATTTAAGGCCAGAAGCATTTCATTTACCATTTATAAGGTGAGATAGGAACGGACCGACCAATTATAGCAGTACACAACGGCCTAAACAAACAAACATATACTGTAATTAGTTCACACAAACCAACTGAGCATCGCAGCTGCCTCTCGGGATCCAGGTAGATCAGGAAGGCTACTCAACTTGTGCCTAATAGATTTTGACATTCTCTGAACATCTTTACTTAGTTAGTGGACCGGCAGGTGTATTGAACAAATTCGTGCGGCCAAAGTGATTGTTTTTATAATTGTTTTTTTTGTATTATTTGATTGATTTGAATTGTAAGTTAAATGACGTGACGTAATATTATGTGAACCATAAAAACATTGTCTTATGGCTTTAATTTTATTTAAGTTCTTTTATGGCTTGCGCGGTATAAAACATTCTCAAAATAACTTTACTAAGGTAGTGGACTGGCTGTTGTATTGAACAAATCCTGGATGATTATTTTATAATTTCGTTTTTTACGTATTATTTGATTCGATGTCCGAAGCGTAAGTTAAATCACGTGAAGTTATATTATGTGAAACAATAAAAAAAATATTATTGCTTCTTTAATTTTATCTGAGTTTTTTTATGGCTTCCACGATAAAAAACATTCTCAGAACATTTTTACTTCGTCAGAGGACCGGCAGGTGTATTGAACAAATCCGTGTGCCCCGGATGTTTTTTTATAATTACATTTTTTGTATGATTTCATTGATTTGAATTGTAAGTAAAATCACGCGACGTCATATTATTTGAACCATAAAAAAATGTCTTACGTCTTCTTCAATTTTATCTGATTTTTTCTATGGCTTCCACGGTATAAAACATTCTTGGAACACCTTTACTAAGTCAGTGGATCGGCAGGAGTATTGAACAAATCCGTGCAGCCGGGGTGATTATTTTAATTACTCGTTTTTTTTGTATTACCTGATTCGATGTCCAAACGTAAGTTAAATCACGTGAAGTAATGTTATTGGAAACCATAAAAAATGTATATGGCTTCAATTTGGTCTGAGTTTTTCTATGGCTTCCAGGGTATAAAACATTCTTAGAACATCAATAGTTAGTTAAATCACGTGACGTGATATATATTTTTTTAATTTATTTATTTAGAGGGCCATGGTAAACCAACTGCTATTACAAATAAGATAGAATCTTATATAGGGAAACATAAAGCCAATTACAGTTTCGCACTTATAGCATACAAGGTTTTTACGAGACAGGTTTTAAATACTAAAACGTATTGCTCGCTGTACAACTCACTAAATTAAGCAGTTATAGTAACACCGTACTTCTTCTCCTTGTTCTTCTTCAGGCTATATTAGCCCCCCTAATGAGCGCCATAGCGCCCTGTTTTCAGCTTGCCGCATCCAGCATCTGCCAGCAGTTTTTCGCAGATCGTCATCCTTACCTGGGCAAAGTGCGTCCTAAGCTAAGTTTGCCGTACGATATAATGTAAACTAAAAAATAGGTTATGACTACAATTTTATCTGATTTTTTCTATGACTTCCATGGTATATAGCATGGTACAACTTCCGACTTTCTGAGGCAGGTTGCTGGCAGTAGCTGGATGAGTATGGCCGAAGACAGAGGAAAGTAGTGGGCCTCGGGCCTATGTCCTGTGAAGGAGTACAGGCTGTTTTCTTGATTTTCTGGTTATAAAAACAGTGTCACTCCAGATGGATTCAAGCTTTCAAGCACAAAGAATCCAATTTAAGTAAATAATCACGCGTCTTATCACCGGAACTGTCCGCGGACGTATAGAGTGTTGTGTATCAGCCCTTTGCTAAAACCTGAAAGTGAGTTGAGGGTAGACCACCTACCCTTACTACAATAATTGACTGTACCCGCCTCTTCAGTCTACCCATGACCACGGAAACGTTGGAAATTAGGTAATTTACGTAGTAACTTAATAATTAGTGTTGTTTAATATATAACAATATCACTCCAATTTGAGGTAATTTCTCCGTCATCATCTGACTGCCTCGATGGTCTAACGGTTAACACACTCGACTACCGAAACAGAGGTTGTGTCAAATCAGTACAAATGGCGTCAGTCTGGGTGTGTTTCCGTGTTTATGATGTCCTTGTCTGGTTATCCTAGCATAGGGTATCCTAGTTTGGGACCAGGCCCTAGAGCCTAATACTTTCATAGTTTCTCAATACAATAATATAAGTACTACAATCATGGTTGTTATTTGCCTCAATTTGGTAGTCTACAAAGCAATAGCAGTACAAGTTCATTCCAGGGCTATAACCCGCACAAATTAAAAAGGAATCTCTCGAATCGAATCGCGCGAGACGCTGAGTTAATGCGATTGGTCACGACTACCGATAGTGTGAATGAAACCACCATTACTGGACTACGCGTTATTTTTTTAAAATGAGAAAGCGGTATCGTGATTGTCAGTGGCCAGTACGCATAATGATAAAAAAGGTTTTAATTTAACTGAGTTTAAAGTACTCTATACCCGATCATTTCAGTGCGCCCCTTGTAATATGACTCTATTCAGCAACTATGCATTTCAGACACTTAATTAAGTTGTGTGGAAGTCATTACTATTTTTATCTTGTATAATCATCTTGCCACACATAATCCCGAGTAGAGCCCCAAGCAACTCCCCATACGCCTAATTTGCATCCGTCAACCTGCAAGCAAAGTTGTAGTGACCAGTATGATGGAACTTTTGGTCTAATTTGCCACATAAAGTGCCCACCAGTACAAATTTAAACTGAGGTGCCTGCTCTAAGGGAATTTTAGCACAGTCGAATTTTGATTTCAACTGCTTGCTCTAAGGGAATTTTTAGCGCAGTCGAATTTTAATTTCATAGGTTTTTTGTCTTATTTTTGGAGCTAATCAAAGCTGTATTAACTTCTGTAACTTCAATAAAGGTTTTTTATCATTCTACTATATTCTACTTAATCGCGCAATAACGGCTGATTTGTACGAGCAGATTTTATAGTTTCATAGTTTTTTATTTTGTTTTAGTATTTAATCGAAGCTGCGGAAAGTTTCGTAACGTCAATAAATGTTTTCTATTATCCGATTATAAATGAAATGTTAAAAAGGGAAAGTTTGTGAAGATGTTTGGATGTTTGTTACTAGATCACGTAATAACGGCTGAATTTGCATGAGCAGACTTTTTAGTTTCATAGTTTTTTATTTTATTTTCGTAACTAGTCAAAGCTATAGAAAATTACGTAACATAAATAAATGTTTTCTATTATCCGACTGCAAATATAATTTTGATAAATGAGAAAGTTTCTAATAATCATTGGATGTTTGTTACTCAATCACGCAACAACGGTCGAATTTGTACGAGCAGATTTAGTTTAATAAAAACAGCCCTGGAACAAAAAATTTATATACTAAGTGAAGCAATCACTCACTTGAGTTAAGCAATAACAGGCGCGGTCAGGTGCAGGATGGGTGACCGTCCCGTGACTCGTGCTAGTGGCCAGTGGTTCCGTGTCTCGTAAGGCCTAAGCAGTTATTGGTGCCTGTCATGTACTGGTAGTCATTCAGCCACATCAGAGGCTTTGATAACTTCTAACAGTAAGTCCCGCCACTGTCTTACAATCCTCTACCAACCCGGACTTAGAATCCTTACCTTCCGGCGACGCAGAAAGAGATCCGTGCCCTAGCAGTGGGGACATACAAGGCCTGGGAAAAAGTCTATCTCGCTGTTTGTTGCTGTGTGGTGTCGGCCTAGAGAATAGCACCAACCTAAACCGCGGGTATCGCAAAAGGCGACTAAGGGACACAAACCAGGGGGTAGGCAGCAGCGCCCCCTGCAGTACAATTCCACCAAACTGCGATCCCCAACCCGCAATCCAGCGTGAGGATTATGAGCATTACCCCCCAATGATGGCACAACCTTTTGCTATGGCGCTAATTAGGGGAGGATTATGTCCAGCAGTGGACTAGTATAGCCTGAAGAAGAGAAGAGGATGTGGCGAGCACATGTCAACTCTGCGCGCGCACTACAAACTCCAACATTCCTGCATCGCGCAATGAAAGTGTTTCAATGACATACCATAAATATAACGTCCGACTAACATTAGTTGGACCGGCCGTCCCCAGGCATACGATCTGCCTGGCGGGAAATTTCCCTTTATAGTGGAGGAGCACGATCACCCGCTCTTCCCTATAAGGATATCTTTTTAGATGACAAAACGGAACGGAAGCAAAAGTCGGATAAATGTAAGGCAACGTTTCCCTCAACCCTCTCTCTCCCCTTTTATTCTAATAATAAAAAAAAATCCACCAAAAACTTTCCCATTTGATCACATTAATTTGCATTCGTCCACCTGCAACCAAAGCTGATGGAACTTTTAGGGTAATGTGCCACTGCAAAGTACTCGAGCGGAATTAGCCTGTGGTATCTGCATTAAGTAGAATAAACACAGAAGTGTTGCTTTTGTTCAACGCTAAGAACAAAATAAGCAGCCTGCATGCGCCTTGCTCCAAGTACATGTTTCTTCCAGAAACATGTACTTGGAGAAACATGGACATACATAAAGGGGGAGATAGAGATATAAAGTTTATTAGCGTCTCTCCTTTTTTTTCCGCACCTTTAGTGATTGGCATAACGGGTCTAACCGTGATTGTTTATGATAAATACGTTTCTATAATAAGATCCCTGTTTCTATGTTTTATCATAATTATGTCGATATCAACCCTTGTATGTCCCCACTTTTGGGGCACGGGTCTCTTCCTGCATCGCAGGAAGGTTAGGCCATACTCCACCACGGGGGCCTAGTCCGGGTTGGTGGAGGGTTGTAAAACAGTGGCGGGTCTTACTGTCAGAAGTTATCAAGCCGCCCATGAGGCCTCTGACATGGCTTAACGACTGCCATTACATGACAGCCGGCACCAACGGCTTAACGTGCCTTGCGAAGCACGGAAGCGCTCGGAAAAATGCCACTAGCGGTAGACACATAATTATGTAAACTCGGTTAATTAAGGACTTTGAAAAGACTAAGTTTGGAGTTTTTTACCATTTTTACTCCAAAATGATCTAGAGAGTTTTAACAATACACTTACACTGAACCCAAACTACATCATTTGGAAATACTTAGTTAAAGGTAGAACGCGGGATTTGAAGCCGTCTAGCACCTGACTGGCGCAAATGGTTCTTTGGCTAGTTAGTTAAGTTTTTGGCTAGTTAATTACTGTCAGTAACATTTTAGGTTTAACACGTTAATAGCCCCTACACATATTAAGTGTAATCTCTGTTTGCCCAATCCAATTTCTATATTTCCACAAAATAATTCAGGTTTCACGGACTTGTGTTAATAATTTCTGTGGTGGTACAGAATCAATATACAATCATTGTATCTGTTGTGTGGTTTCTTTTATAAGAGAGCTAATTTAATTATCTAAAGAATTCTCGATAGTGATGCTGAGAGTGTATTATCCAAGCTGGATGATGCTTTTGCAGGTAGATTTTGTACAAGAAACTTTGGAAGATATGGTACTGCATAGAAATAAATTATTTAATTTGCTTCAAACAAACACTCATAACAAGATACAAATATCATTGTTTTTCTCCCCGTGGTTATTATTTTACTTATTTTTAAGTCTAATAAAGAACAAACCAATAATCAGGAGTCTAATCGAATAATCGTTCTTAACACCCTATGAGTAGCGTGAGCCCATTGTTTTACCCTGTTTACCTTGATACTAAATTGGGAGCACTGGACTGGTAACGTGTTAAATAAATAATAATAATAAATAAATCATAAATAAAACTTTATTTCAGACTATGCGTCCATACAGGCAGGCGGTACAACAAAATTAAATTAAAAAGAAAAGTTTTTAGAACTACTTATACTACAAAGTAGTAAGAGTAAGTAAGCAGAACCATTTTAACGCGACAAAGCTAGCCAGCGAGAGAGGTCACATTTTCGCAAAGGATATTAATTTAATGGCGTGTGCACACTGGACGTCCTATTTAGTTACATTTTCATACAGCGAAATCGTTTCAGGGAATTCATTCAGATTAATAGTCACGTGGTCACAGCAGAGAGGTAAATGACAAGGAGTCAAAACATACGTTTAAGAATCGCTCGAAGCCCCGGCTGCCTGAGCAATCCTAAACGATCACGAAAGTTGAGCAACATAGGGCGCGTTCTGTGCATGGATAGGTGACCGTCTATGACTGACGCTAGTGGCGTTTTGCCGAACGGTTCCGTGCCTCGCAAGGCACGTTAGGCACTTGGTGCCGGCTGCCGTCGATAGATGACAGTCGTTAAGCCAAGTCAGAGGCCTTAGGGCGGCTAAATTGCCACAAAAGGCAGCTTACTCAGCGTTGTGCTGAGGGAGTGAGCCCTCAGTGCTGATTTTTAGTCAGTGCCCGAGGTAACCGATATTTCGATAAAAGTAAAATTTTATTAAAATTAAAATTTTAATTAAGTGCTATTCTCATTTTATTGTCAATGCTCTTATTATTACCCCATGTAGCGTTAATACGCTAGCTAAAGACCAGTTGTGGATCTGGTTTTTTATTTGAGGAGAGCGATTAGAATTCAGATAAATTTTTCACAGAGTAGAAACGTCTTACAACCAGCAGTGGTTAGAGATCTTATCTTACAGAGAAAATACAGGCTTAATCACCAATTCGTGCTTTTAGTGCTGGCTGTCATGTAATGGCTGTCGTTAAGCCATGTCAGAGGCCTTATGGGCAGCTTGATAACTTCTGACAGTAAGGCCCACCACTGTTTTACAAACCTCCACCAACCCGGACTTGGGCTCCGTGGTGGAGTAGTGCCCTAACCTTCCTGCGCTATAGGAAGAGACCCGTGCTCTAACAGTGGGGACATATTATAAAGGGTTGATATCGAATCACCCATCGTTTCCACCACGGATCGATGATCTATTACGCGCTCCGGTTTCTTCCTGAAAATTTCCTTCTTTAAGAATTTTTTATTTCTTTTTCTTTTGTGGATTTGGATGTTTTTGAATGTTGATCAAATGCACAAATATACGTGACTTACAAAAAAAAAAATTAAACTAGGATACGGGCCTGCGCTAAATGAGTCTTTTCTAACGTTGAATTCCTAATTTGAATATTTCTAAATTGCACCGACTACCCATCTTAATTTTTTTCTTGTCTCCGTTTATGGATTCCTGGAAGAAATTGCTTTTAGTAAAAAGGCCGCCATTTGCGCTACATTTTTATATTATTTCTGTTACTGCACTTTCTGTGTACGATAAAAAATATTCTATCTACAGTCTATTTATTCTTACTTGTCCAATTTAGTAAACAAGATTCTACCCTTAAACTGTAATTTTTTAGTCCAAAACTGCCATATTTTCATAAATGAAGTAACTTGGAACACTCTTTTAGATAACACGCTGCCAATTTTATAAACTTAGTTCATGATAGTTCATAAATTTGCGAGAAAATTTTAAGCATCGAATCACAATTTTAAGGTTAGAATCTTGTTTACTAAATTGGACAAGTAAGAATAAATAGACTGTATCTATCTATTCACTAAGCTACCGACGCTCGCAACAAGAAACTCATAATGAAGACAAATATAGTGAACTATGCAGTGTAAAGCATGCGCCAAGTTGGTTCACTCCACAATGTGTAATAATTTCGATGCTATCTATCTAGACCGACCAAGTATCTTCTTCCGGAAGCGACACTTTTACTGTGACAAGAAGCTGCAAGAAAAGTTGACTGAATTATCACTGTATTGAAACGTTTGAACAAAATAAAGTCAGGTTTATCAAATTTATATTTCATTATTATTCTATACTATTATTCTAACAGTTGATTCTTTATTTTTTTTATTTTTCTCTTCGTAAGAACCATCCTCGTACTTCAAGGAATATTTTAAAAAAAGAATTAGCGAAATCGGTTCAGCTGCTCTCGAGATTCGCGCTTACCAACACATTCAGCGATTTATTTTTATATTATAGAAAGATTAGCCCGCGGTGTTACTTGCGGTTTATCGATTTTCGCATGGCAATAAGATGTTTTCTTGCAGTATAACGTAGCCTATGTCTCAATTTAGAGTGTCAGCCAACTCCATACCAAATTTTATCAAAATCGCTTCAGCCGTTTAGACGTGAAGAAGTAACAAACATACACACTCACAAACTATCGCCATTATAATATTATAGTGTGATGTCATGTGAAGTGTAATTTGATAGTGTGATATGTGATATTAATTAAGTCCTCGTCTGGCCATATTGCAGAGTATTCTGGCTTAAGACCAGCTCAAGTGCGATTCATATATGTTATTATTTTATTAATATAATTTGTCTAAGGTTAACACGAGTACTAGACATAATTGAAACTGTTTTAATACGGATTTCACTCGTTTATTATATTTTTACAATTTTCCGACGTTCCGGCACTTGTACAGGTGCCGTGGTCTCGGATGACTCAGGTGATAGGCGTTTTTTTGAAAGCATTAACTGTTAGTTTACTACCCTCGGCAAAAATTACAAAAGTTAATTATGAAGTTACGTTCCAAAATAGGTTAATCATATGTGGCTATACCACTCGTTAACGGTGTAGGAAAACATTGTGAGGAAACCTGAGTGCCTCAGGCGTTCAATGATCTCAGTGCTTGAAATTGCCAATCCGCGATGGGCATGCGTCGTACCTACCTAAGCTCATAACCTTTCTCTGAGACAAGGCCTGCAGTGGGACGTAGAATTATAGGCTACATTTAATAAATATTACAAAAGGAAAACGCCAGCACGAATCTCGTTTTAATTAGACGAAAGACAAACCAGCTAAAACTACACAAGTTTTTTTTATGAAAAGGCTGCTAAATAAAATTTGAATGCAACAAAATGTTGAATGAATGAATGAATGAATGAATAAAAAATTCTTTATTGCACTAAAACAAATTTTACAAAGGCGAGCTTAATACTAGATAGTATTATCTTCCAGCTAACCTACGATAAGGCGGACAGTGGAAGGCCAGTAAACAATGTAATATAGGAGTGATTTATTGCATAGCCTAGGTTAATTAAATATCACAAATATAATTTAAATACACGTACGTATATGTTGTAGACTGAAACGCTTTCCTTTTTGAAGAGATAACTCCTTTGTTTCTGTGTCGCAGATATTATTAGAACTTGCTTTAACTTGCATTAACACTGATAGTTGTTTTGAGAACCCTGTCTCGCATTACACGAGAAATATGCTTTACTCGAGAAATGTGTTAGTGTGGCTCATGTTTACTAACTTAATCTAGTTAATTAGTTACAAACTGTGAAATTTTCCTGGCTGTATGTTTGAGGGGATTCTGCTTTTAGTTTCACGAAAAGACTGGTTGCGGAAAGTACAAGACCAAAATAAATGGCGTGCATTAGAAGAGAACTACACTCAGCATAGGGTGACTATACGTTGAAGAAGTGAGAAGAGAGTTTTCGTTTCTGCTTGGACGATTTTTAAATAAAATTTATATTAAAACCGTGTTTTTACGATCTTAATTCGTTCTGACAGTGTTTTGTTACTTTTTCTATGTTAAGAATATAAACAGTGTGAAAATGTAAGATTCACAATATTCTTACTAGTAGTACAATTAGTAAATACATTTCGTAATAAAGCCGCCAATTGTACTGTAAGTTATTGTTTACTTGTCTTATGTCATTTCTAGTGTAGATACAATAATAGTAGATTAGTAGCCAAGGGCTGTAAGGCATCAGTTGCAGCCCGAGATATTTAGTTATATAGTTCGAGGGTGCAATTGGTGCTTACACCCGAGCTAACTATTCTGCTTTACATCTCGATTGTGAGGTAACTAGAAAAAAACCGGCATTATAAGAATAAAACATTTAACAAACAGTGGCATTTAAATTAAAGGTTTTGTATTCCCGCCTTTTTTTCATCAAAAATAATCAAATAAATAATCTTTTAATTTTTTTGTAAGATCAAAATTGAGCTTCGCCTTTCGATAATTAAAATTGACGACTATTATATTCACACAAACACAAGGCTGAATAGCAAAGCGACCTCTTTGGTCATTGGGCTGAATGCATGATGTCTATAAATTGCCAGTATGATGGTTAGATGTACGCGAACTTTTTGAAAGAAAGTAGTGTTTTTTTTAATTACTTACCGCCCTAGGGCTTTTCTAGCTACATTATTACCCTAAAGCGCTAATTAGTCACCTACAAGTCCCATTTGAAGGTTATAAGAACCTACTTACCGAACATAAGAGATGTATTAGTACATTACACAACTAGAGTGGTAATACAAAGAAAGGCCAAGATCGCAGAAGTTTGCGGCCCGAGCTGCAAGCGAGGGACGTAAATATACGATTGAGAGCTTTCTTTATTACCTCCCGTGTTGTGTACATCTTTTTATGTCTACACGTGGCCAGAAAGCGGCTTTTTCCGTACGCGCAGCGTGCGGAAAAAGCCACTTTATTGCCAGGTGTGGCATAAAAAATATTATGTCTATATATCTATCTAATTATGTGCACCAATTATATAATGTTTACAGATTTCGTTAAATGGAAAACATCAATACTTAAAAAATGCAATAATAAAGCGCTTGTATCATAGTGGAACCGAGTGATAGTAATCAATTACTAAGGTTAAGCAACAAAAGGCGCGGTCAGGTGCTGAATGGGTGATCATCCCGTGACTACCGCTAGTGGCATTTTTCCGAGCGCTTCCGTGCCTAACAATGTCACGTTAAGCCGTTGGTGCTTCCTGTCATGTAATAGCAGTCGTAAAACCATATCAGAGGCCTTAGAGGGCTTGATAACTTCTGACAGTAAGGTCCGCCACTGTCTTACAATCCGCCACCACCCCGGACTTGGATCCCGTGGTGGAGCATGGCTTTACTTTCTGCGATGCAGGAAGGGGCCTGTGCCCCAGCAGTGGCGACATCATACAATATCACTACAATAATGAAGAATAAACTAATTGTGCTATTTTCATTATATACTGTAGGTAATGTATAATAAGTAAGTAAGTAAGTAAGTAAGTAAGTAAGTAAGTAAGTAAGTAAGTAAGTAAGTAAGTAAGTAAGTAAGTAAGTAAGTAAGTAAGTAAGTAAGTAAGTAAGTAAGTAAGTAAGTAAGTAAGTAAGTAAGTAAGTAAGTAAGTAAGTAAGTAAGTAAGTAAGTAAGTAAGTAAGTAAGTAAGTAAGTAAGTAAGTAAGTAAGTAAGTAAGTAAGTAAGTAAGTAAGTAAGTAAGTAAGTAAGTAAGTAAGTAAGTAAGTAAGTAAGTAAGTAAGTAAGTAAGTAAGTAAGTAAGTAAGTAAGTAAGTAAGTAAGTAAGTAAGTAAGTAAGTAAGTAAGTAAGTAAGTAAGTAAGTAAGTAAGTAAGTAAGTAAGTAAGTAAGCAAGTAAGCAAGTAAGCAAGTAAGCAAGTAAGCAAGTAAGCAAGTAAGCAAGTAAGCAAGTAAGCAAGTAAGCAAGTAAGCAAGTAAGCAAGTAAGTAAGTAAGTAAGTAAGTAAGTAAGTAAGTAAGTAAGTAAGTAAGTAAGTAAGTAAGTAAGTAAGTAAGTAAGTAAGTAAGTAAGTAAGTAAGTAAGTAAGTAAGTAAGTAAGTAAGTAAGTAAGTAAGTAAGTAAGTAAGTAAGTAAGTAAGTAAGTAAGTAAGTAAGTAAGTAAGTAAGTAAGTAAGTAAGTAAGTAAGTAAGTAAGTAAGTAAGTAAGTAAGTAAGTAAGTAAGTAAGTAAGTAAGTAAGTAAGTAAGTAAGTAAGTAAGTAAGTAAGTAAGTAAGTAAGTAAGTAAGTAAGTAAGTAAGTAAGTAAGTAAGTAAGTAAGTAAGTAAGTAAGTAAGTAAGTAAGTAAGTAAGTAAGTAAGTAAGTAAGTAAGTAAGTAAGTAAGTAAGTAAGTAAGTAAGTAAGTAAGTAAGTAAGTAAGTAAGTAAGTAAGTAAGTAAGTAAGTAAGTAAGTAAGTAAGTAAGTAAGTAAGTAAGTAAGTAAGTAAGTAAGTAAGTAAGTAAGTAAGTAAGTAAGTAAGTAAGTAAGTAAGTAAGTAAGTAAGTAAGTAAGTAAGTAAGTAAGTAAGTAAGTAAGTAAGTAAGTAAGTAAGTAAGTAAGTAAGTAAGTAAGTAAGTAAGTAAGTAAGTAAGTAAGTAAGTAAGTAAGTAAGTAAGTAAGTAAGTAAGTAAGTAAGTAAGTAAGTAAGTAAGTAAGTAAGTAAGTAAGTAAGTAAGTAAGTAAGTAAGTAAGTAAGTAAGTAAGTAAGTAAGTAAGTAAGTAAGTAAGTAAGTAAGTAAGTAAGTAAGTAAGTAAGTAAGTAAGTAAGTAAGTAAGTAAGTAAGTAAGTAAGTAAGTAAGTAAGTAAGTAAGTAAGTAAGTAAGTAAGTAAGTAAGTAAGTAAGTAAGTAAGTAAGTAAGTAAGTAAGTAAGTAAGTAAGTAAGTAAGTAAGTAAGTAAGTAAGTAAGTAAGTAAGTAAGTAAGTAAGTAAGTAAGTAAGTAAGTAAGTAAGTAAGTAAGTAAGTAAGTAAGTAAGTAAGTAAGTAAGTAAGTAAGTAAGTAAGTAAGTAAGTAAGTAAGTAAGTAAGTAAGTAAGTAAGTAAGTAAGTAAGTAAGTAAGTAAGTAAGTAAGTAAGTAAGTAAGTAAGTAAGTAAGTAAGTAAGTAAGTAAGTAAGTAAGTAAGTAAG
Organism: Yponomeuta sedellus; assembly: GCA_934045075.1. NCBI lineage: Eukaryota > Metazoa > Arthropoda > Insecta > Lepidoptera > Yponomeutidae > Yponomeuta > Yponomeuta sedellus. The sequence goes on from OW203734.1 coordinate 6,009,037, forward strand.
TAAGTAAGTAAGTAAGTAAGTAAGTAAGTAAGTAAGTAAGTAAGTAAGTAAGTAAGTAAGTAAGTAAGTAAGTAAGTAAGTAAGTAAGTAAGTAAGTAAGTAAGTAAGTAAGTAAGTAAGTAAGTAAGTAAGTAAGTAAGTAAGTAAGTAAGTAAGTAAGTAAGTAAGTTATGTATGAGGAGCGAGCCCTGCGAACTGCTCCTGTCACACCAAGGTTCTCTAAGCGATATGTCGATGACACTTTTGCTATATTACCAGTGCAGTGGAATAACTGCTTTCTTAGACCACCTTAACTCCATAAACAACAATATCCAGTTTACAATGGAGTTAGAAGCAGATTGTTCTTTAGCTTTCTTAGATGTTTTAGTCATCAGGAATCCAAATGTAACCTTGGGACATACAATTTATAGGAAAAAGAGCCATAATGATAGGTACCTAAACGGTGAGTCTCAACATCACCCGTGTCAGTTGTCTACCGTAGGGAAATCTTTGTTTCATAGGGCTCACCGAATCTGCGACAAGGACCATCTACCTGCGGAACTCGAGCATGTCAAACGAGTACTTCGTGCAAACAAGCTGCAACTTCCGCGTGTCCGTCGCGGAGGATGTGTCAAACTGGACACAGTCGAGCGAGTTCCACCCTACCTGCCTTTCGTGAGAGGAGTGACTGACAAAATTGAGAGTATTTTGAAACGCGCCTCAATCAGAACCATCTACCTACCAGCCGCCAAGAAAGATAAACCAATTTATGCGAAGTGTCAAGCACAGGATTCCCTTACAAGAGGCAGGAGTATACAAGCTTGACTGTGAATGTGGTTCCTCATACATTGGTCAAACCAAGCGTACTATAGCTGAGCAGGTGAAAGAACATATCGCGGATGTGAAACATAAGCGCTCTGGTAGATCTGCAGTCAGCGAGCATACACTTAGCGGTACCAACCACTTTATACATTTCGATAAAGTTAAAGTTCTAGCCCGAGAAGACCGTTTCTTCCCTAGAATGATACGCGAGGCAATAGAGATCCGCCGGCATCCAAATGTTAATAGAGATCGTGGTTGGAACATACCGGTAGCATGGGAACCAGTGCATGAGACCCCCTTGCTAGAAGTGTGACTGTAGAGTTAAAATTTTTTAATTTCAATTAATAATCGGTATTTTTAAGTTTATGTAAAATAATTCGCTTATAAATTTAATTTTAACTTCAATTACTAATAATCGATATTGTTGACTTTATATAAAAAATAGTTGCATTGCCTATTTTGGAGCGTAACTTCATAATTAACTTTTGTAATTTTAGCCGAGGATAGTAAACTAACCGTTAATGCTTTCTAAAAGACGCCTATCACCTCAGTCAGAAAATTGTAAAAATGTAATAAACGAGCATAAATCCGTATAAAAACAGTTTTAATTAAGTAATGTATTTATAAGTACTGTAAGTAATGTAAGATTTTTACGGCATAAACGGCATTATCATTTTTTTTTAAAAAGTTTAATTTTTTCACGGCTTCAAGAAACTCTAGATCTTAGTATATAGTTTTAATTTCAACTCTATTAGATTTAACGTTATAACTTAAGCTATGTGTCCATTTAAAAATCTGGATCATATAAAGAATAAAAATCGCTATTGGATTCTTCATTCTCAGAGCTAAAGTTATTGTTTCAGAACCTAAAACTCATCCATCAAACATTATTTAGATGAATACGATGTCTAGAATGAAATTATGACATTTTGGACATCTAAATAATTTTTAATATTTCTGTAGCTCTTTTGGCACAAAGTGCTCTTTACACACTTTTTGAACTTATTGGCTCTTACTTATAAACACCGTATAAGCCTGGTATTCTTTATATGATCCAGATCATATAAACAATAACAATCGCTATTAGATTCTTCATTCTCAGAGCTAAAGTTATTATTTCAGAACCTAAAACTCATCCATCAAACATTATTTAGATGAATACGATGTCTAGAATGAAATTATGACATTTTGGACATCTAAATAATTTTTAATATTTCTGTAGCTCTTTTGGCACAAAGTGCTCTTTACACACTTTTTGAACTTATTGGCTCTTACTTATAAACACCGTATAAGCCTGGTATAAGTTACACAGTGTTTTGTTCACGTCATTTGAATGTAATTTTCAGTTGGAAGAAAAGAGACAAAACACTGCATAGTTATACAATACTTACACCAAGTTTATTAGTAAGGCTGATTAAGTCTGTGTAGTCATAAAACACCCCTAACGTTCTTTTTTTTCTCTTCAACTCCACAGTCGAGGTTCATTTTAGAACATACGTGCGTAAAATGGTATATTGTAAGGGGAAAGACACAAAAACGTCAGAAACTCACGATGTAGGTCGATTCCGCGGCAGTTCGCACCTGTCACCGTATGCTAATGCGAACCAAAGAGGTTCACACAAAAACGGCGGAATTCACCGGGCGTAGCTTGCACGAGGCAACTTTCTCGCACATGAATCGCTGAAGACGGTTAGATATTTTTTACGTTTTAAAAAGCACTCGAAACTGGCGTGCGTGCATACAATTGGACGTTGATGTATCGTTATGCTGTGTTTTGTACGTTTTTTTTAATTTATACATAAGTGGTTCTTGCGACCATTATTAGAAATCTATATACACTTATTTACTTATTACAAGGTGAAGAAACCGGATAAAAGTACAGATCAAATTTAAAAGCAAAGAGATGTAAATAAGATAATAAAGTGAAACTTTAAGAACACCGTATTTAGTTTGGAACTGTAGAAATAAAACTGATCATAATAAATATAATAAATAGGTAATTTCCAGGGTAAATATGATTGTCAACAGCAGTTCATAATAAAAACTTTTTTTATACGGCTATAACTCGTTGATTTTACATTTTTTTACATTTCGGCACTGTTTCAGGTGCCGTGGTCTCAGAAAACAGGTGACAGGCGTTTTTTTGAAAGCATTAACGTCGTTAAAATGTAAAATAAACGAGTAAAATCCGTATAAAAACAGTTTTTATTATGTTTAGTGCTCGTGTTAACCATAGAAAATATAATACCAGTTCATTAAAGGTTATGTAGCAAGTGGAAATACAAAAGAAAAATTTAGAATGGATGACGTAATTTAAAACAAATATTTTTATTTTAGCTTATAATGAAGGAAATATAAAAAATGGTGTGAAAACGTTTTTACCATTAAATATAGATAACTAAACAGAAAGACAAGAAATAAAACACTAGCCCGGTGGCGAACGACATTGTGAGGGCGGCTGGGAAATATTGGGCTAATATTTACTGGATGGATTAGCGTGAAAGATTTATAGAAAGGTTTATACCCAACAATGGGCTGATTTGGTAAATAGATAAAAGGAAAAGAAGATAGAACGTAAAATAAATTATTATTAGTCTATTTTAGACCTTGATTATCTATGTTCATGAATAAATTTAGTAGTCTATTTCTGAAGAAATACACATTTTGGATACGATCGACTTAATACTAAAGAAGTTTAACCATTGACGTGAGTCAGTAGACCGAATATTTTTGATACATCACATTTGTTACAGATCCTAGCCCCACGACCTCTCACGTACGAGTTATAATTTTTTTCTCTGCGCTGCCATCGCTTGAATATAATTTACTCTAAACCTTCTTTAGTTTTTAATTCGTAAAACCAGTTCTCATTTCAGTGCAGTGGCAATGCGAAAAAGTTTCACCATCTGAAGCGACCTTAAAAGAAACCCTGATTCTTAAGCCATTTGACTCGTTTTTACACAGTTCGCGCCATTTCAACGGTCGTTGGTTGTTCCATTTATGAATTCAGCAGCCATTAGAGTAGAAAAAGTTTTCAACCGTTTCCAAGGTTTTATGACATTCAAACTGCTACATACGATACTTAAGTAGATCTACAAGGCCTTTAAAAAGACATTTGACATATTTTCAAGGCACTTTTAAGCACGGAGATATGTAAGCAACTCAGGCTCTAATCCTCAGTTACTAGAACACTTTCTTTATACTTTCTAATCTATTGATTTTACTTTTAGTGAAATTATAAGATTATTAAATCTTTTAATTTCACTGAAAGTATCTGTCAATTGGTCTAGTCGATAGAGAAAAACCAAGAAAAAACAAGTGGAAGTCGAACTTCGAAGGGTTCAGCACAAATTTTTGGGTAAAATATTATTAATAGTTCAGGAATTAAGCTTTGCAGTTTTTTTTGAGTATTTCCTGAACTTCAAAGACAATCTTTTATGATTTCAGTATTTAATTTTATAGTTGTGAAATAAAATATTGTCTATCTACAAATGTACTTACAATTTTCAGGTTTTTCTATGCTCTTGTATTAAACGGCTCTAAATGCCAAAATTAATAGCTCTGTAAAGTACCCTATAAGTGTCGGTTGCCTTAAGTGTCATAGTACACTTTTTTGAGGAATTAAACTTTTTTTTATTTAGCTTAGAAATTTGTTTTCACTTGTACTTGTTACATGTGTTTTTCACAGCTTTTAAGGAACTGTAGACTTGAGAATATGGCTTTAATTTTAACATGATACATTCACGTGTTCCCAAGATAAAGGGTCCCGATGAACAGACGAAACAAAGTGATCCTATAAGGACTCTGTTTATTCATTTTGAGGTACAGAGCCCTAACTACAACTATAAATAGTATATCGACATAATTATCATTATCGTACGAGAAACCAGTATTATTATTTCCTTACGTTAGTATCATTTACTGACATCGAGTGGAAATGCTATTACAATAAACAGACTAATACAACAACCTACTAAGAAGAAGAATTCATTATTGTACACACCAGAAAATAACTACAGAGGCAACAGTTACAAAGGAAGAGGTACAATTGGCAGCCTTATTGCTGATAGCAATTTCTAATAAACAGTTCATAACCAACAGTGGTGTCTGTCGACCCCACTGGGATAAAGGCATTTAACATAACATAACATTTACATACAGGCACAATGCACGTACATTGCTTCTTCGTGGGCCAGAAGGCCCCACACTAGGATCCCCTGTGTCGTGGGAACCAGAAGCAACGACATCATAAACATGTAAACATGCAAGACCTGGGGTGTTTTTGTCCTCAGCCGGGGATCGAACCCGGGACCTCTTGCATGGTAGGCGGATGCGCTACTGCTGCGCCACAGAGGCCGTCATATTTTTTATTGTACACACCAGAAAATAATTACACAGACAACAGTTACAAAAGAAGAATTGGCGGCGTCATTGCTGATAGCAATTTCTAATAAAGAGAACAAAACCAATCCTGGTCTCTGTCTACCCCACTGGGATAAAGGCATTTATAAAACGTTGAGTAAATTTACAGACTCTGTTTTCTAAGTTACGCTAAGATTCTTCATTGTGACGTTGTAATACCATATAATATTTGTGTGTGTTTGTGCTTGAAATGTATTGGACTTGTTGCGGAAATAAATATTATTATAATAATATAGCATTTATTTCGAACAACTTAGGTCCATATAAAAACAAACAAAACAAAAGGGTGTTAGTAACAATTATAAACTTAACTACATATTTTAGTACTTAGTATTACTATTTACATGGATCATAGTCCAATGCGCCAAGAATCGACCGTCAGATCGGTCCGCTATTCCACGCAGGATGCCGTTGGTGCTGGCGCGCAGCCTGTCAAGCGTACCGGCGCAGCGCGCGCGCAGTGTGCCGTGAAACCCGGCGACGCGCGCACGCGCGAACATATCCGACGCACTGCACCAGCGCGGCAGCCGCAACAGCACCCTCAGGGCATTGTTGTACTGGACGCGAAGGGCGCTAAGCGACTTTCGCGTATAATTAGTCCATAGGCTACACGTATAGAGAGATGTACAATAAGCCCTGAACAAAGTTATCTTTACCTCGGCTATAATTATTATTATTATTGCAATACCACTCACTAAAGTGAAGAAAACAATCGTGAGGAAATTTAAGTGTCTGAAATGTTCAGAATGCTCAGTGCTTTAAATTGCCAATCCACAGTGGTGTGTTTATAATGCCCTCACAATAGGATGAACTAAAAGACAACCTGTGACGACCTCTGTAGCGCAGCGGTAGCTCATCTGCCTACCATGTAAGAGGTCCCGGGTTCGAACCCCGCCTGGGGACAAAAAAAACCCTGGCTCTTGGATGTTTACATGATTGTGATGTCGTTGTTTCTGGTTCCCACGACACAAGGTATCCTAGTGTGGGGCTAGAAACAATGTATGTGCTTGTATGTAAATGTTTTGTTATGTTACGATGAGTGCAATAATCTGTGGGTTAATTGGCTATGCAATGTTAATCGAAGTGTCATAGTGAACCGTGAATTGTAGTTTTATATAACGGAGAATCGTCTTTTGGTCTTTCCATTGCATTAATACCGCTTCCGAGTACGGAATATTCGATTAATTAGTGAGAAATGCAGTGAAAACGAAATGAGGAAAGGAATTTCTTTTATGAAATGTAGAGCTATTTTATTAACGCAGCGTTTTAAATAAATGGTATTGGTTGGATTTGGATGTGGTGAACGTTGGGCTATTCGGATTATGGATACCATTCTAATAAACACTGAAACTGACTGTTTCTGGTTTCCACGACACAGGGTATCCTAGTGTGGGGCCAGCAGCAATGTATGTGCCAGTATGTAAAATGTTATGTTACGTTATGTCAAACAATTTGAACTGCATGTTTTAGTGGAAAGTTGCTGATTTATTTTTTATTTCCTATTAAGATATATTTATATTTTAATTAGGTATTATACTCTATTGTTTACGAAACATTTAACAGGACATAACATAAGAAATAACATGTACAAAGGCAAGCTTATCTCTGAAAGAGATTTCTTCCAGCAAACCTTAGAGAGTCGGACTAAAATAAACACATAAATATATAGCTCAATGTTATGACAGAGATAGATAATGCTCTTTCAGCCGCTTCTTAAACGTACCAACAGTGGGACTAGTGCATATCTTCTCTGACAGCGCATTTGACTTCCTAACCGAATGGACTGTGAAGGAGTCACCGTAAGCGCCACTATTCTGAGCAGGGATTTTAAGACGATGAGAGTTGGCCGATCTAATTGGCCTTTCCTTAGAGTACACGAACTGAAACCTTTCTCTGAGGTAGGCGGGGGTTGAGGAATTGTTAATTTATTGTAGTGATTATAATAAAAAATACCTCAAAAACTTTGGCGTTTAGTATATAATTGATTAAAATAAGATTAACAGAACACAATTACTTGGCTTCGCGCGAAACTATGACACCGCGTGCTACAAACAAGTACAGGTCATTTGTACGAATAAAGTACGGCGGTTTCCTGCGGGCACCGAACCCATGGTCACTGTTTGGTAGCCAAGTACTTAAACCGCTGGACCTATGAGGCAGTTACATATAAATATTTAAATTGATATGATCTTTGTATTCGAAGTAGTTTGTACTGCAGAATTCAATTTTTCATGCTGTATTAACAGTACATAAATTAAGTTAAATTAAGTTATTATGCCCATAATCCCCAGCGTGGGTGTTGTGGGCATTACCCCCACCCCCATGGTAGCCAACGTGGCGCTCTTTAGGGGAGGGCTATGTCCAGCAGTGGACTAGTATAGCCTGACGATGACGATGAAGTTATAGAGTCCGAAACGTACTACAGACAAAAGATTTATTCAATACTATTAATAGGTATGAATTTGAAGCGTAACATAACAAACCTAACCCCACGACTGTAGCCCAGGGATTACTAATAGCCGCGATACTGATAGCAACACCTTCGCTTTATCAATGTTAAACCTGAAGCATATTGTAGACTTTTAGTCCGGATCTACTTACGGTTGTTGTTATATCTGCGAATCGGAGCGAAACCTGGTCGGACTCTTGCGATATAACAACAACCGTAAGTAGATCCGGTATAAAGTCTACAATGTGTTGTGCTTACGAATGTTTTAGTTCAAAAACTGAAGCATATTATTTAAATTATTTTAGTGTTCAGTGTAAACTGACTCTAAACATAAAAAAATAAATAATATGTTACACTAATTTTATTATTTTATTCAGTTACTTCAAATAAGACATTTTTTGCAGTTTTAAAGTTCACCACACTATAAGACCACATTTATTGAAAGTTTACTGATTTTATAACAATTATTAAAATATTAAACTCTGCAAACAAGACACCATTTTCACGAAAGAAAAGCTATAAAATACGAACCTCAAAAATAAACAAAATTTGTAACACAACGAGATTACATTTTGAAAATTGTGTTTAATTAAAAGAAGTTGAAAGTTTAAAAAAAACTTACCTTTCAAGGCCATAATGGGAAGCAAAGCCAAGGCCTGTATCAGTGACCAAAAACAAGGCCCGGCGTTCCTCATTCCGATCACCAATAACTGTTCACTGGGTCCTCATCCGAATGGACACATTTTTAAAATTGGAACAGTG